>CAJGYO010000012.1:41249672-41685547 GCA_904845875.1 Miscanthus lutarioriparius
AACAACATTAGCACCTTCTTTCTCCTCGGGTCACTCACTCCAACCCGTAAAAAAAAGGTGGGGAGGCCTTGGGCACCTCCCAAAAATTGCTCTACTAAGGGGGAAGGTTTTGGTCTTAAATCTTTTGGTGGAGAGGTTATAGAATGTAAGAAAATGCTATTCCACACTTTTTTTGAAGTTTTAATGGTTGGTTAGTGAGTAATTAGAGTTTTGTTTTTCTCTCTCTTCTATGGTGCTTGAGCTACATATGAAGTAAATTAGACCCAAGTTTTAAATGTACTAGGGTAAATTGGAGAGGAGAACACACCACAAGGGCAAAGGGTTTTTGTGGCGAAAATTTTCATCACAAAAGCTTATTTTTTCGCCACAAACCAGTCTTTGTGGCGAATTTTTAAATCGCCACTAGTCGTCACAAATACTCTCGCCTCACAAATGCTCTAGTGATGAATTTTTGTTCCCCACAAATGACCATACTCATTAGTGACAAATTGTACTGCCACTAGTAACAGGACCATTTGTGGCTCATTCGTTGTCACAAAAACATGCATTAGTGGCAAAAAAATGATGCCACTCATAATGTTTTTAGTGGTGATAATAGTTGCCACAACTATACAGAATCTATGGCAATATAATTGTCACAATTACCATTGTAAAAGTGACAAATTTTGTGGTCACTAAAGACTACATATTAGTGATAGAAGTTTCGCCATTACTTGAGTTTGTCGTGTCGATGCTTGTTCTCACTATTAAATTATAATTGTGTCTAATTGTTTACCACAATATGTATGGGAAAAAGTGATAACTTGTTAACACAAATACTTTTCATTTGTGATGCAAACTAATCCTCACATGTAAACTACGGTGGCAAACCTTTGTCACAAAAAAATATCTTTTTGTGAGAACTGACAAGACAAAATGTATCAATAGTTTCATCAAATAAAGCATAGCATTTGTAGGAAAATATTAGTCAGGACAAGTTTTGTCACAAGATAAGTTTCAATTGTGTGAAACACATTAGATGTTGTGGCGACCAAGTTATCATTATTATCCTTGTTGTAGTGACAAAAATAGCTCAACAAATGTACATTATAGCAATATGATTATTTCAAATCTGCACCAATAATATTTATTTCAATAATTCAAATTTGGCATTCAAGTATTACATAAAACTAAGAACACTCAAACCTCGAAATAACTCTCTTGACACTACTTTAAAGTCTCACAATAATTATTCAACTAAAGTGTTTAAACTCTAAGATGCTAGAGGCTGCGAGGCACCAATGCGTGCAATTAATGCAGCCATTTGATGATCAAGTTGTTCTCTCACTAGGCGAGCAACTTCTCCACTCTGTGCTTGACGTAAAGAACTCATCTCATCACATTGGGATTGCTGCTCTTCTTGCAGTTGTGCATTTGTTTCGACCACCGTGGAAACTTAGCCTTCCAAAGCTTGTGCTCGTTGCTCAGCAGCCTCAGCACGTTGCTCTGCAGCATCTGCACGTGCTCGAGCTGCAGCTTCACGCTATTTTGAAGCCTCAATTTGCGCCTGCAATCTGATTCTTTCCTCAGCCACTCGGTTTACATCACGAATGCCAACACCGCGTGAATGGTTTGGCTTTCGACCAAGAACTAGTGCGAAGTGCTCCACTATTGGCACGGGCGCAGAAGAAATCTTTTCTTGATGTATCCCAGCAGCTTCATGTAGTTTGGTCTGCAAAGCATGAAAAACAAACTAATTAAGAACCCATATACTACACAGCAGGCAAAAGCGTTCACGTAATGAATCATAGGTACGAGCACAAATTAGCTATAGGATAGTGTAACATCCAAATGCTCTCAGAGTTGCTACTGTTCAAAAAAATCTGCAAACATGTTATCTAATAATTGAAAATTGCAGACAAATTAAATAATATATGAAATTTACAAACAGCTTAATAAAACGATATTGTTCATGATTAGAGATACTGCAAACATTTTGTAGTGCCTAGACTTTTCAACTCATTAAATAAACAATACAGAGACTACATTGCAGAGATAATAACCATAAAAGAGTCATACATAATTCTACTACCATACTTTTTCATATAAAAAACACACCACTTCCACCTAATCCTAGTTCAAAAGGTAGGATACAGATTGACAAATGTGAAACCCAAAGATGCCATCAGAAAGGGAAGTAATATGGTCATACCATTATTTCTTCACCCGTTGGAATGGACCATGTCCCATTAGCCTTTTGATATGTAGCCTTCCAAACTTGCATAGCAGTAGGCCATTCACCAGCTTCTGGGTCTCGCTGCATTGGAATAACAAAAGCATATATTCACTAATTCAGAACGATGTGTAATAGAAAAAAATCTGCCTAGTAACTATTTTCCTCACTAGATGGTAAGTGATTTGAGCAATTGGTCTAGTTCCTACTTTGGACCCCATCTCTTGCTTTCCTCTGTTGATAGAGTTTTGGTTGCTCTTTTTCTGGTTTACAAATTGCATAAATGTATCATTAACAATTATGCAACACTGTAATTTAGGACATGAGTTGTATGTACCTGAAAATCATCATCCGTCCACAAATTCCTTATCAACCATTGCCAACCTTCTAGTGAGACATGTTGTGGCCTTGGCTTGTTGTTTCGGTAAGCTTGAAGTAGACGGTAACGCCGATTATTATATTGACTCTCTACTTGTCTCATGGCACAATCTTTATCTTCTTCTGAAAGCTCAAGAAACTTTTGTTGTACAGCAAAGATATATTGTAATAACCAGCCACTAAATGCAATGATAACCTATGCATGCCAAATATATTCATTTCATATGAAAAGTAGATCACCTTTAGTTTTCTCCAAATAGATGTAGTAGTACCAGGATGAAACTTATCCATGTCCCTCCACTTCTTCACTTGGAGTGGTACAGTTCTTACAAGAACTGTTATCTCACTTTTAAATAAACTAGCATGTTCTCCACACACTTTTGCAAATTCTTTAGGGAACTTTATATCAATATGCTTTCCTTTTGCTCTTCTCTTGTGAAGTTGATTGTTAATTGTAAGTTTTCTTCCACTCTTAGCAAGGCCTAGTTAATTCAGGGAAAAGAACAAGGGTAAATAAATGTAATGTTTGTACTCTATAGTGTCAAGAATCAAATTTTAGATTAGTATAACAGGTTGTGACATGCTAAATGTAGCACTTGTTATTATGTCGTATAAAGAAATAAATGTAGATCAACATAACAGTACCTAGCTAAATCAGCGAAATAAACAATGGTGTAAAGAAGCAGGTTTCAGATTAGCAAAACACCTTCAGTGTTGTGTGTTGCAGCATTTATTTGATTATTTTCATCCATTGCCACATCTGAATCAAATTGATCACGTTCATTGTCAGTTCGAGAGCCACGTGAACGTAACCTGGTTGTTATTTCACCTGTAGAAACAAAAATAGGAATTTTGTAAATTTTACATAACTAAATACAACAGAAATGACTATCTTTTATTGTACCATCAGCACACGAAGTAATGCAAGTGAACACAGTTGCAAGTAATATAACTAGGATTTTTGACATCGGCATGAACACAAACCCCATGTGTTTGTTCATAGTAGCTCGTGTTCAGATCTATGAACAAGTAATGGTGCATTCAATTAAACAAGAAGTCAAGAACTTGCATGTTCTCATGGAGATTATTAATGGAATCGCTATCAGTACTAATAAGTCGAGTTGCTGATAACTAGAAGACACATCATATGAACTTAACAAAAGATCATGTAAGTTTTCTTACACACTAGAAGCAATATTGAAACATTATATTACAAACGAGGCTGCAGAAAATTGTAGCTTTCCTAATTTCCTTTGATGCAACATGCTATAATACATCAGAATTTTTACGCAAAGAAATATTTGGTGGTGCTGAATGTATAAAACAAACCTATACCAGAGGTCAATTGGTCCCTTGGATCTTTGGATAAAGCAAAGGCAAGCTCATCAAATTCTGTATCAATTTCAGCAATTGTTCGTTGAGGCACCCGTGGCGGCACCCGTGGAGCCATTTTCCCTGCGAAACAGCAATGGAATTGATGGAGAAACATAGCCATCAAATTAATGGATATTTTACCAAAAGAAACAATCTGACGAAAAAAATAATTTGAGACATACAAAGGATGGAAACAATCTGTCAAAAAATAATTTGAGAAATATAAAGTTGGACTGGGCTGGAGGCATGGGTGTCGTAGGTTGTTGTCCAATACAAATATGGTATGGATGTGATGCATATTCATAGATCGAAATCAAGATATCAGTATGGAATTGGAGGTATCGCATCTTATTACGGTGTAGAGATGGCGGAGGCGGCGACGATGGCAGTTGTGCAAGCCGCAGTGGCGGCAGCTGTGGCGGTGGCCGCCGCGGCGCGACGGTGGCCGTGGCCGTGGCGATGGCGGCACTGGCCGCGGGCATGGCGGCTGTGGTGGCGGTGGCGGCGGCCATGACGAAACTGGATCGGAGGCAGGGGATTTTCCGCATCGGCATCATGGATCCGTGGGGTAGCTAGCCACCGGAGGCATCTGGGCGTGAGCCATGGCGATACATGGCCTTGGCTTTGACACAGGACAGGAGTAATCATTGGTGGCTAATAATGATGATGATGGCCGGACAGAGGAAGACTTGACGGATCAACATGGCAGTATGGAATTGAAGGTATCGCATCTTCTTGCGGTGTAGAGATGGCGGAGGCGGCGACGATGGCAGTTGTGCAAGCCGCAATGGCGGTGGCCGCCGCGGCAACAGTGGCCGTGGCCATGGCGATGGCGGCACTGGCCGCGGGCACGGCGGCCGTGGTGGCGGTGCGGCGGCGGCGGCCACGATGAACTGGATCGGAGGCCGCAACGACGGATTACGGTGGTGGATTTTCCGCATCGGCATCATGGATCCGTGGGGTAGCTACCCACCGGAGGCAGCTGGGCGTGCGCCATGGCGAAACATGGCCTTGGCTTTGACACATGATAGGAGTAATCATTGGTGGCTAATAATGATGATGCTGGCCGGATGGAGGAAGACTTGACAAAAAAAAAAGAAATACTAGTAGTAGTACGCAGTGCACTAGTAGTAGTACGCAGTGCACCTTTGTGGTCGCCTGTTTCTCTCCGTCAGTTGGCTTTGATTGTTTGGTAGATCCGTAGATGATGGAAAGGACTCCATGTGTGTGTGTATATATATATACACACACACTTGATGTCCAATGCAATATGGCGGGAGTCAAAAAAATTCACGGATTAACTAGAAAACCAGGCGCGGCAAAGATGTCCTATCGAATATAAGTAACAGCCATAGATGTAGTACAATATATATATAAGATAATTCATGTACAAAGTTTTAAGTACAACACTGTATGCCTACTATTTGAGTCCATCTCAATTTATTTTGCATAGTTACGTTTGAAACTTTATGTAGTTATCGTGCTCTCACTGGAGGGAACAAGGCCATGAATTTAAGTCGTTTAATGTGCTGTTGATGTTTAGGCACCTTCAGAAATGATTGTAATGACTTCAAAGCTGGCCTATTTGTGGATAAGGCTTAAAAACTCCTGGTGCTTCATGGTAACAGCCTGCAATCAAAGATAGTAATCAGTTTGATCAGTAGACCACTGGAATAACGAGTAAAAGGTATCTTGAACATGCCCTTCTTTAGACATATACAGAAAACTCTCTGCGGGATGCTAGGTTTTTAAAAGAGAAAGTGAAAAATGAGTCCTCATTTTGAAATTTTTAAATAATACCGTACCAGATATAAAGTACAAGGACTCTAGCAAATATGCAACTTTTGGTTGACCTACAGAATAACTTAATTTTAAGTTAGTGTCACACTGATGTGAGACTCTTTCATGAATAGTGTGATACAGGCTATGGAGCTATGGAAAAAATCGTAATATTGCAAACCAACAAAAGTTACTGGAAAATAGTTACTCGAAATGATATGATGAAATTTCCACCCATTGCCCTGGTTTTTTTGCAATCAACTCCTGTGGTGGGGCTGCTGGTTGAAATCTGATAGGGTTAATAGTGGAATATTTAGAAGCACTAATGGTTTGGTTTATTTGAGCTCGTATTGCATAGTAAACCAAACAAAAGCGTCTTTGATTAAAGAAAACAGAAATATAGAAACAGATGGGAAAATAAAACAAAGTTTGTTACCAGGTTTAGTGGCTGCAGTGTCATATGTGCATAAAGCTCACTCCTCTCAGCATCAGCCTTAAGAATAAATGTAACAGAGCTGATGAAACACAGAGGTATCAATAATAATTTACTTGTATTGGTACGGTTGTGCTATTTAACTCTAAAGTTACATGCATGGAAGGTGAACAACTTTGTTAAAGGACTTAAGTTCTTTCAGCTTGTTGCTTCTATCGCTGAGGGAGAAGGTCCTTTATTTCTTCATATTAGCTATTGTCTTTATTTCTTTGGCCAATAGTCTATGCATTCACCTATATATATATTCTAAAAATTAGAATCAATCCAAGCAACTGCAAGTCCAAGTGTCCAACTGTTTTATCTGTAGAATCTAGTTTGCTAACTGCCTGTTCTGCCGAGACTGTGTTATCTGAATAACATAATGGACAGGAGGACCATGAATCCTACTCAAAAATTGGGGAACTATTCTAGAATTTGTAAAAAGGAAACTGAAACATTTCATGAGATAGCTATCCTCTCATAAATGCAAGATGTCAGAACCAAGCTACTTTGCATTCATGTACTGTGCATGATGAGTTGCATAGTTACACGCGACAATTATGTAATCTATTTTGATTGCTAATACCATGATTAAAATCTTCAGTAAATTGGCCTAAGTCTTCATGAAGGCGTTCAATATGGCTCTGTATTTGTACAGTAATGCTCAAAGTACTTACAATTAGATATTCACACAAGCAGATGACACCGAATAAAATGGCGAGATTGTTAAAATTGGACTCTCATTTTTAGGTTGATTCGCATTCACCAAAATCGTTTTATTTCTACACGGGGTATAATAGCTATTAGGCTTATGCAACATCTAATCTTAGATATATGGTGGCATATCAAACAATATTATCAGTCTCTTTATATTCAAATTTAATTTCATCTTGGTGAACATTTTCTATTAGTTTTCAGTTAGTACTCATATTTGAATCTGTGGAGCTTATAATACAGAACATATTGGTAAGCACAATGATTTAACCCTAAAAAATTTGTTTAAATTTGAATGTGCTGTTGGAGCTCATTGGAGAATAAAAACAAAACAGGAACTAAGATAAGTACCAAATATGAAATATGAACTACCACCGTGCTCTTGAAAATCCAAGAGCAAGTTCAATTCAAAACCATGCTATGCTTATTGTCGGCGTTTCGGAACCGGGGGTCCTTAACCGACTAGTGAATTTGTGCTACGTGCTCCCATTCCGGATGGTGATGCAAAGAGACAAGGTTTATACTGGTTCGGGCAATGGATGCCCTACGTCCAGTCTGAGAAGATGTTCTTGTATTCCTTGCACCGGGGTGCTCGTAGTAGGGGTTACAAGCTAGGCGAGAGGGAGTTCGTCCCGAGGTCTCTCGTGAGGGGAGGTGATATGAATTACTGAGAATGAGGCGTGTTGTTCGATGCAGTATTCGTGACTCTATCCGTCGTCCCTAGAAAGCGGTCCTAGCCGCCTCCTTTTATAGCCGAGGAGGAAACCAGGAGTACATAAGAGAGCTACACGTGGAGCAAGAACTATTCGATGACGTATTTACTCCTGGAGCAGCATGGCGTCGTCATGGGAGTTCCCGTAGATGTCTAATCGGTATGGTCTCCACTGCAAGTAACATGCTGCGCATTTGTTGACTTGGTGGATTGCAGAGGCTCGGCGGCCATCGTAGCCGGTCGTGCCAAGGCCTATCGTCGTAGCGAGGCTGTTGTGCCGAGGCCTGTTGTGCCGAGGGCACGAGAAGTGACCCAGTGTAGATCACGGGTCCAGCGGTCATCAAAGCGGAATAAAGTCGCGAGACGATGCGCCCTCTGAGGATCTGGTACTGTGTTGTCGATAGGGATGGTAAAAAGGTGATCTCGACCGTTGTCCGTCGCTCCCTGTTGCTAAGCCAAGACCGCCGATCGTGGCTTACGAAGCGGGTGCGGTGAGCGCATTAATCGGATCTGACGGCTGCCGGAGAGACCTTTGAGGTGGAGGCGACGAGGTTGCGGGATTTGAGCCCGGCCTCGGGCGAGGCGAGCGCGCGCCACCTGGTCGTCCGAGGCCCTACCAGGGGGTCTCGGGCGAGACGGACGGGCGAGGCGGAGAAAGATCAGTGAATCCGAGGCCCCATCGAGGGGGCTCGGGCGAGACGGAGCGGTCGGTCCGCTGATTCCGAGGCTACAGGAACCCGTTCTGACTCCCCACGTTGCGATGTCTTTGGTGCAGGAGTTAGGCAGCACAGTGGTTGGTAACCCCTGCTCTGTGCCGTCGCAGATGGCAGGAGGTTGACGCGACTGGCGTGTAGTCGGTCACTTCGCTGTACTGTGCCATCGTGCGTCTGTCGGAGTGGTTGGGCGCTTGGATGCGACGTTCGGTCAGAGCAGTTCGGTCGAAGAGGCGGTCACGGGGCTGGTCCCAAGCCGGCCTCGCGCGAATCGGAGAATCGGCACTTCTTCCAAGGCCCCGGGCGAGGGGGGCTCGACGAACGGGCCTCGACGAGGGGGCCTCGGCGAGGCGGTCTCGGGCGAGTCGGAGAATCGTTTGCTTCAGCTAGGGCTCGGCGACGGGGTCTCGGGCGAATCGGAGATTTCGGCCGAGACCTCGTTTGTTTATTCCGTTGGTTCTGTTTTTAGGGTCTAAGCAGTTTTTCGATCTTTGCTTGGGGTACCCCATTTTCTGGTATCCGACAGTAGCCCCCGAGCCTCGGGCGGGAGTGTGGGATACTCTCCCCGAGGTTTTGTCGAGACTTTTGTTTCTCAGTGGCTCTTGTCGGGTTTGTTTTATACTTGTGATTCCGGTGGGTGCGTGCGAGTGCACCCGCCGGGTGTAGCCCCGAGGCCCTAGAGGAGTGAGCTTAGTCCTTTAGGGGCTTTTTCTTCATTGAGTGAGGCGCTCTATCGCATTTGCTAGACCCATGAGAGCGAGCTCGGGTCGCTTGTTTTCGTTTGGGGTGCAGGAGGAGCCCCCGAGCCCTTCGCGTGCGAGCCTAGGTCGCTGGGTCTCGGCAAGGTTGCAGGAAGAGCCCCCGAGCCTCCGCACGGAGCGAGAGGGCGATCAGGAGTTCCCCTAGCTTTTTGTGTGACCCTCGCGCATCCTTTTCGCTCGGAAGGAGGGTTGTTTGCCGAGCCCTTCGTGTGTGAGCCTAGGCCGCTGGGTCTCGGCAAGGTTGCAGGAAGAGCCCCCGAGCCTCCGCACGTAGCGAGAGGGCGATCAGGAGTTCCCCTGGCTTTTTGTGCGACCCTCGCGCATCCTTTTTCGCTTTCGAAAGAGGGGTTGTTCTTTGAGCCCTTTGCAGTGCGCGAGCCTAGGCAGCTGGGTCTCGGCAAGGTTGCGGGAAGAGCCCCGAACCTCCAGCAGCGGAGCGAGAGGGCGATCGGGGAGTTCCCCGGCTTTTTGTGCGACCCTCGCGCATCCTTTTTCGCTTCGGAAGGAGGGGTTGTTTGCGAGCCCTTGGCGTGTGAGCCTAGGCTTTGGGTCTCGGCAAGGTTGCAGGAAGAGCCCCGAACCTCCCAGCGGAGCGAGAGAGGCGATCGGGGAGTTCCCCGGCTTTTTGTACGACCCTCGCGCATCCTTTTCGCTCGGAAGGAGGGGTTGTTTGCCGAGCCCACGCGGAGCGAGAGGGCGATCAGGAGTTCCCCTGGCTTTTTGTACGACCCTCGCGCATCCTTTTCGCTCGGAAGGAGGGGTTATTTGCCGAGCCCTTCGCATGCGAGCCTAGGCCAGGAAGAGCCTCCGAACCTCCGCACGGAGCGAGAGGGCGATCAGGAGTTCCCCTGGCTTTTTGTACGACCCTCGCGCATCCTTTTTGCTCGGAAGGAGGGGTTGTTTGCCGAGCCCTTCGCGTGCGAGCCTAGGTCGCTGGGTCTCGGCAAGGTTGTAGGAAGAGCCCCCGAGCCTCCGCGCGGAGCGAGAGGGCGATCAGGAGTTCCCCTGGCTTTTTTTTGCGACCCTCGCGCATCCTTTTTGCTCGGAAGGAGGGGTGGAACATGCCAGGCTACCCTCGGTGGGCGCGAGCGGTGACATTTCCGGTGAGCTTTTATCGGGTAAGTCCGAGTGGAGGCCCGTGCCCCATTCGATAGGGGTCGGCTAGTGGTCCAGAGACGCGCTCCGAAAAAGGACCAGAAGGCTTCTCTAGCGGGTGCCAGGGCCGTTCGATTGGCCCTAGGGGCTCGGTGCCTCCCTACGGTGGGATCCCCTTTAGAGAACTCCTGCTGGTCTCGGACATGACTTAGGGCATCCCAAGCAATCGCTTGCCTAGGCCTCGGCCATGTACGGGCTCGCCCATAGTTGTCCCTGACTCTTTTGTCCTGAGGCCGACTGTCGAGGCCCTAGATGGCCCAGCCTTCGTACCCCTGGACCGTAATGGGCTAGGTGCCCTTTTTCGTCGTGTTTTTCGGCCCTCGGGGTGTAAGGATGCAGGAAGAGCCCCGAGCCTCCGCACGTAGCGAGAGGGCGATTAGGAGTTCCCCTAGCTTTTTGTACGACCCTCGCGCATCCTTTTCGCTCGGAAGGAGGGGTTGTTTGCCGAGCCCTTCGCGTGCGAACCTAGGCCGCTGGGTCTCGGCAAGGTTGCAGGAAGAGCCCCCGAGCCTCCGCATGTAGCGAGAGGGCGATCAGGAGTTCCCCTGGCTTTTTGTACGACCCTCGCGCATGCTTTTCGCTCGGAAGGAGGGGTTGTTTTTTGAGCCCTTCGCATGTGAGCCTAGGCCGCTGGGTCTCGGCAAGGTTGCAGGAAGAGCCCCCGAGCCTCCGCACGTAGCGAGATGGCGATCAGGAGTTCCCCTGGCTTTTTGTGCGACCCTCGCGCATCCTTTTCGCTCGGAAGGAGGGGTTGTTTGCCGAGCCCTTCGCGTGCGAGCTTAGGTCGCTGGGTCTCGGCAAGGTTGCAAGAAGAGCCCCCGAGCCTCCGCGCGGAGCGAGAGGGCGATCAGGAGTTCCTCTGGCTTTTTGTACGACCCTCGTGCATCCTTTTCGCTCGAAAGGAGGGGTGGAACATGCTAGGCTACCCTCGGTGGGCGCGAGCGGTGACATTTCCGGTGAGCTTTTATCGGGTAAGTTCGAGTGGAGGCCCGTGCCCCATTCGATACGGGTCGGCTAGTGGTCTAGAGACGCGCTCCAAAAAAGTACCAGAAGGCTTCTCTAGCGGGTGCCAGGGCCGTTCGATTGGCCCTAGGGGCTCGTGCCTCCCTACGGTGGGATCCCCTTTAGAGAACTCCTGCTGGTCTCGGACACGACTTAGGGCATCCCAAGCAATCGCTTGCCTGGGCCTCGGCCATGTACGGGCTCGCCCATAGTTGTCCCTGACTCTGTCGTCCTGAGGTGGCTGTCGAGACCATAAATGGCCCAACCTTCAAACCTCTGGACCGTAGCGGGCTCGGCGCCCGGTTCCTTAGCTCGGAAGGAATTGGCTGGGGGGTATTTCCCTTCCATCGGCTGACAACAGCACGTCTTTTGAGGCGGTCTTCTTGGGAGCTACCACTGCTGCGCGACGTGGTGTCAGTGGATGGGACATAACCGTCTGTGCGATTAAATGTGGAGAAGGTGGGCGCGTGGGCAGAGAGATCGGATCTGGATTATATGCGCCGGATCTGAGGGAAACTTCCCCGATTTCGTCGCCCAGCGGTTTCATCTTACCCCTACACAAATACGTAAAGAGCCTCGCCCCTCCCCTCCTTACCTTGCCTGCATTTGCTTTCGCCGCCTCCAAGCCGTTGCTGAGAGCATAAAGCGCCGGGAGAAGAAGGGCGAGAGAGATCGATTGAAAGAGAGAGAGAGAGATTTACCGCCGTAGCAGCGTCCTCCACTGCGCAATGGCTGGCGGTCCTATCATCCTCCCAGCGGATCCCTCGGAGCGGTCTGACGTCACCATGGAGAAGCTACAGTCGCTGGTGGACGCCGGCCTCCTCCGCCCGATCACCGATCCTGACGAGCCGGAGTGGATTGCTCCGGGGAATGAGTCAGAACCGAGGCCACGTGATGGCTACATGGTGAGCTTCATTGTCTTCCACGAGCGAGGCCTCGGCTTGCCGGCGGACCAGTTCATGCGGGCGCTCCCGCACTACTACGGCGTGGAGCTCCACAACTTCAGCCCCAACTCCATCGCACAGGCGGCCATCTTTGCCGCCGTTTGTGAGGGGTACCTGTGGATTGCTCCCCACTGGGAGCTGTGGCTCCATTTGTTTTGGGCGGTTTTTACCACCAAGTCGGCGAGAGCGAAGGGGGCTCGGAAGGCGTTGAGGGCCGGTGGCTGCACCCTTTAGGTGCGCCAAGACCGGCAGCACCTCTACATCCCAGCCCAGCTGGCATCATCCAACCGTCGTTGGTATGACAGCTGGTTCTACCTCCGTAACGGCGACGGCGGGCTTCCCCCTTATACCGGGCGGGTTGTGGAGAGTCAGCCGGAGAAGTGGGGGTACGGCGTCATCAAGCCCGATCAGCCCAGGCTGGAACCGCTCCTGAGGGCCCTGGGGAAGCTGCGTGATCGCGGCCTTACGGCGGCCGTGGTCGTGGCGGCTTTTCACCGCCGGAGGGTGTTGCCGCTGATGGCTCGGTGGCGGCACCTGTTCGAGATGACCCCGAGCAATCTGATCGAAGGCATCAAGATGTCCACCTTCGCCCTTACTGATGAGGAGATCCTACGTCGGGTAAGGGAGGCGGTGGATGGGAAACTGAAGATTGACGGCTTGATGCTGTTCCCGATGCGCCCGTCGCGGGGGTACATTTCCCTGGTAAGTTGGGTGTTGCCGAGGCCTTCGCGGCCTTCTTGCTCATTGCTTTTTTTGCCTATTGCCTTATTTCGTCGTTTCTGCAGGGGATAAGGGATGTGCGAAGCTCCCCGCCGCCCGTTCCTGAGGACGCCCAGCGGCGAGCCGTGAATAGGGCGTACACCGAGGAGCAGAAGAAGAAGAAACATGCCAAGGTGGCAAGGCGCACGAACAGGACCCTTGAGCGTGAAAAGCTGGATGCACGCCGCCGGCAACAGAGGCTCGATGGTCTCCCGTTGGAGTCGTCTCCCTCATTATCGGTGTCGGATTCCTCGGGCGATGATGGCGAGGTCGAGGAAGGGAAGGGTACCCTGGACCACCTCCCCGACGTTAGGGAGGTGGCGACCGGGGTGTCTCTGGTAGACGTCCATCTCGTTGTCGACGGCGACACGCCCGAGACGCGTGCTGTTAGCCCGGTGGGTTCGGCGGAGGAGGTGGAGCAAGCGATGCCGGGGACGGCTCAACCGTCTCCACGGACGGTCGAGGGGGTGCCGGGGTCCGGTGGAGACCAGCCGGTACCGGCGGATATAGAAGCCGTGCCACCGCCGCCACCGCCGCCGTTGCAGAGGAGGGACGCTGTCCAGAAGCGGTTGTGTCCTCGTTCGTGGTAAGTGTATTTTTTGGCGGAGTTTGTAGTATTTCCTGCTGCCCCCGGTACGTCGACAACGACCTTTAGGAGCGTCTTTGTTTCAAGCCGAAGCGCCGGGTGGAGGAACTGCCTTGGCGCCCATAAGGCGCTCAAGGTGAGCAGACTCCATCGCTCATCGGGTGGGCGAGGCGCAGTGCCGTCTGCTTGAAGATGGCGCTTGGCGTTAGGCGGGCCGGCCGGAGGAGCCATTGCTCAAGGAAAGGGCACCGAGGTGGCTACGAAGGCAGCGGGGAGGGGCGAGTCCACGCCCACACAGGTCATGGGTCTTGGGGGGTGAATGAGGCCAAGGCGTCCACCTTCTTGAGGCCATTGGGGTGAGGCAGAGCCCCCAAGCCTTCCGAGGCTGGCGGTGGGCGCCGCCACCAAGGTAGAGATGGCAGAGGCCGAGCCCCCGGGTCCGTTGAGGCCGAGGCGGTTGGGATGAGGCGGGGGGCTGCACCACCGCCCTGGTTGAGACGATCTCATCTGAGGATTCTTCCCGAGGGAAGGAGGTGGCGGACGCGCTAAGGCGGCCAGCACCGTGGAGCGGCCGGTCCCGACTCCTACCGAGGGGAGTTCGGTCCTTGTCCGAGTCCGACCCGAGCCCCGCGGGTGGGATAGCCCGCATGTT
This sequence comes from Miscanthus lutarioriparius, assembly GCA_904845875.1. NCBI lineage: Eukaryota > Viridiplantae > Streptophyta > Magnoliopsida > Poales > Poaceae > Miscanthus > Miscanthus lutarioriparius. The sequence continues at coordinate 41,263,886 of CAJGYO010000012.1, forward strand.
GTATGGGGAAACCGGGCCAACCCTGAGGGGGAGCCTGTGTTTGCCCTTGAGGACGTCGCCGAGGGGGGGCGCTGGGACACCCTCGAGCAATACCATGAACTGGCGGTGCAGTCGATGCAGGCAGCGATGTCTGTTATGCAAAGGGACCTGCCCGGTGTTACCCAGGTACGCATTTCCCTTTCTCGTGTCGTGTTGTTTTTTCTCCGAGCCCCCCTTGCGGTGTTTGACGTACGCCTTTGCCTATTTCAGGAGCTCGAGACCCGGTCCCTTGGGAAATCGTTGTTCCTACGAAGGGAGAGGGGCATCTGGGAGCAGCTCCGGCGGCAAAAGGGCCTTCTTGCCGATGCCTAGGAGCTCTTGTCGGTGCGGAGTGCTGAAGTGGAGGACCTCCACCTTCGCTGTGTCGACCTGAAGGCCGAGGTGGACATGGCTAAGGAGCAGTCTGCCCCTTTGGTGGCAAAGATCAAGGAGCTGGAGGAGGAGCGGGATTCCCTCAAGTCTTGGGCCCAAGAAGCAACGGCCTCTGCCAAGGCCACCGCCGGGCAGCTGGGCGCAGAGCAGAGTGAACATCAGCTGACGAAAGTCACTTTGGCAGAGGCTACCAAGGCGGCCGAGGCCTCTCGAGTCGAGGCTTTAGCCTGGAAGAACAAAGCCGAGGGTAAGTTCCGTTGAACCATGCTCCTTGTTCCGTTTGCTCTGGTTTGCGTTCGACCCCTGACTCTTTGTCGTGGTGTAGGTCTGGAGAAAGAGGCCTCCCAGGCGGCTAAGGTCTCCATCGCAGCGCAAGCGGCGCTGGACGCTGAGGTCCAGGAGCACGAGGCTCTACGCAGCGCCGCCCGTACCGCCTGTGAGGCTCTGGAGGTCGAGGGGGTCCAATCAGCCAGCTCCCTTGGGAACCGCCTAATTGCATTGAGCGGCCGCGTCCACGAGAGGCTCCGAGAGATGTTGCACATGGGTGTCAAGCGTGCCCTGGCCGTCATCTCCTCGCACTACGCCGTCAACCTTGAGGCTGTCAGCGATGGCTACGTCTTGCCGGAAGATGACGAGGAGGCCGACGCAGAGGTCGTGAAGCTGATGGAGGCAGTGGAGGCGCCTGGCACAGCGCTAGCCAGCCTGTTTGAAGAAGAGGTGGTCCCTCCCGCGCCAGCCACCGATCCCTGAGCTTTGACCTGGGCCAACAGGGGCCATGTAAACGAATTGGTTTAATTGTCACATCGTGACGTTTTGTGGCCGTCGAGGCCTTTTAAAGTACTTGCGTATGTGTGTTTTTTAACCGCTTTCTTATTCCATTTCCGAGCTTGTGCCCCCTGTCTCGTTCTTGGATACCCGCAAAGAACTTCCTCGGAGCCTAAGCCGTCCCTTGGCGAAGGGTGGTGAGGGAGTTGCCATAGGCTTGGGGGCATAGGGCATTCTCACTGACTCGACGGGCCCTTTTGGCCTCGTGGACACGCTTTTGGTCCTTAGGTTTTCTTGACGAATGTCTCTGCCGGAGCTCGAGAGAGTTTGGCGTGGAAATTTTTGAAAGATGGTTAAGAAACGGTGTCCAGGACTTAGGGGGTTCCCCCCTTTTTAGCCCCCGAGGGAGGCTCGGCTCTGCAGAGGCAGAGCTGAGTCTCTCTTGTAGCGTTATTGTGACGTCGAGCCCCTATCGATAGACAAGCTCTTTGCAAAGAACTTCCTCGGAGCCTAAGCTGTCTCTTGGGCAAAAAGGTGGCGAGGGAGCTGCCATAGCCTAGAGGCGTAGGCCGTTCTCACGGCTCAGCCGGTCTTTTGACTTTGAGACGAACTTTTGGTCCTTAGGTTCCATACAATCGAGTTGCCTATTAAGGGGGGTCCTCGAAAGATTGTAACAACTAAAGAACGCTTCTTTATTGTATTCTGAGAAACAATGTAAACAACGTTTGGAAACTTAAGGGTAGAAACGACGTAGTTGTTCTATGTTCCAAGCGTTGGTGAAGATATCGCCCTTCTCGTTGGCCAGCTTGTAGGTTCTGGGCTTCAGTACTTGGGCGACGATGTACGGCCCTTCCCATGGCGGGGTCAGCTTGTGGCAGCCCTTACTGCTCTGCCTCAACCTTAGCACCAGGTCGCCCACCTTCAGGTCTCGGCTCCGAATGTGCCAGGCTTGGTAGCGTCGTAGGGCTTGTTGGTATTTGGCCGAGTGTAGCAGGGCAATGTCTCGGGCTTCCTCAAGTTGGTCAAGGGTGTCCTCGTGGGTAGTGCGGTTGCTTTGCTCGTTGTAGGCCTGTAGTCTTGGGGAGCCATACTCCAAGTCGGTGGGGAGGATGGCCTCGGCCCCATAGACCAGGAAGAACGGTGTGAATCCCGTGGCTTGGCTCGGTGTATTCCTCAGGCTCCAAATGACCAAGGGGAGTTCGGCAAGCCATTTCTTGCCAAACTTTTTCAACCGGTTGTAGATTCTTGGCTTGAGGCCTTGTAGGATCATGCCGTTGGCACGTTCTACTTGGCCGTTTGTCCTAGGGTGTCCTACGGCCAACCGCACCACACACGGATGTGGTGGTCGCCGCATGAAACGTCGAGGAACTTGTGGCGGTGAATTGCGCGTCCGTTGTCGGTGATGATGGTATTTGGGATTCGAACCTATGGATAATATCCGTAAAGAACAGCACTGCTTGCTCGGATTTGATTTGGGTGATTGGATGAGCCTCGATCCATTTGGAGAATTTGTTGATGGCTACGAGCAGATGGGTATAGCCCCCGGGTGCCTTCTGCAGAGGCCCAACCATGTCCAGCCCCCACATGGCGAATGGCCATGTGATAGGGATGGTTTGGAGGGCTTGGGCCGGGAGGTGCGTCTGTCGAGCATAGTACTGGCATCCTTCGTAGGAGCGTACTAACCCCGTGGCATCAGCCATCGCTGTTGTCCAATAGAAACCTTGGCGGAAGGTGTTTCCCACTAGCGCCCGAGGCGCTGCGTGATGCCCGCAGACTCCCGCATGCAAGTCCTAGAGTAGTGATTGGCCAGCCTCGGTGGTGATGCACCATTGGAGAATACCAGACGGGCTACGCCTATACAACTCGCCATTGTAGAGGACGTAAGTTTTGGCTTCGTCGCACAAGCCGTTGGGCCTCGGTCCTATCCGCGGGAAGCTCTCCTCGCACAAGGTGATCAAGAAAAGGGACTCGTCAGTCCGTTCCTCGGTCGGCCTCGGGAGGCTCTGTGTCAGTTGCCATGGCCTCGGGCTTGGGTGGCGGGGTCTCGATGGTGAAGGGGGCCCGGGCCTTATGGTGGGCTCGGCCGATGGGCCCTCTACCGTCGCCGAGTCATAGTCGACGGATGGCTTGTGGAGGTCTCTGGCGAAGACGTTCGGGGGGACCGGGGTCCGTGCCGACGCCATCTTTGCCAGTTCATTCGCGCTGCCTTGTTGAACTTTCGTGCGATGTGATTGAGTTCGAGGCCATCGAACTTGTCCTCTAGGCGGCGTACCATCGTGCAGTATGCCTCCATCTTGAGGTCGTGGCAGTTTGATTCTTTCATCACTTGGTTGATGACAAGCTATGAATCGCCTCGAACGTCGAGACGCCGTACCCCAAGTTCAATGGCGATCTGCAGGCCATTGACGAGGGCCTCGTATTCAGCCACATTGTTGGAGGTGGCGAAGTAGAGTCGGATTACGTAGCACATATGGACTCCGAGGGGTGAGATGAAGAGCAGACCCGCGCCTGCCCCGGTCTTCATCAGAGACCCATCAAAGTACATGGTCCAGTACTCCGCCTAGACATGAATAGGTGGTAGTTGGGTATCGGTCCATTCTACCACAAAATCGGCCAAGACCTGAGACTTAATGGCTTTTCGGGGTGCGAAAGCAGGGCTTCCCCATGAGTTCCACGGCCCATTTGGAAATCCTTCCCGAGGCCTCCCGGTTATGGATTATCTCTCCCAAGGGAAAGATGACACCACAGTCCTTTGGGTGGGACTCAAGTAGTGACGCTTGACTGCGCCGAGCCAAGATTATGGCATAGATTAGTTTCTAGATGTGGGGTAGCGTGTCTTGGTATCGGAAAGCACCTCGTTGATGAAGTAGATAGGTCATTGGATGGGTAGAGCGTGCCCTCTTCGCTGCCTCTCGACCACTACGGCCACCACGCGACCACTTGGGTCGTTGTGGCGACGTGAGAGCAAGAGGTCCTCGTCTTCGATCGGTGGTACCAGAAGGGGGGGTTGGAGAGTAGCGCTTTGAGTTTGGTGAGTGCTTCCTTGGCCTGGGGGTCCAGGAAAAGCGCTCAGATTTTCTCAAGAGACGGTACAGAGGTAAGCCTTTTTCGCCGAGGCGCGAGATGAAGCGGCTCAGGGCCACTAGGCATCCCATAACCTTCTGACTCCCTTGAGGTCTCTGGATCGGCCCCATATTGGTCACGGCAGAGACCTTCTCTGGGTTGGCCTCGATGCCGTGTTCTGAGACTATGAATCCCAGGAGCATGCCTCGGGGGACCCCGAAGACACACTTTTCGGGGTTGAGCTTGACGCCCTTCTCCCTTAGGCATTTGAAGGCTACCTCCAGGTCATTGACGAGGTCATTGGCCGGCTTGGATTTGACAACAACGTCGTCCACGTAGGCCTCGACGGTTCGCCCGATGTGCTTGCCAAAGACCTGGGTCATACACCGCTGGTACGTGGCCCCCGCATTTCTGAGGTCAAACGGCATAGTCGTATAGCAGTATAGGCCAAATGGGGTGATGAAAGAAGTTGCGAGCTGGTTGGACTCCTTCATTTTGATTTGATGGTAGCCGGAATACGCATCAAGGAAGGACAGGGTCTCGCATCCCGCAGTGGAGTCAACAATTTGATCGATTCGAGGTAATGGAAATGGGACTTTTGGGCATGCCTTGTTCGGACCGGTGTAGTCCACACACATTCTCCATTTTCCATTTTTCTTCTTAACTAATACAGGATTAGCTAACCACTCCGGATGGGACACTTCCTTGATGAATCCGGCCACCAAAAGCTTCTGTACCTCCTCGCCAATGGCCCTACGCTTCTCCTCGTCGAATCAGCGTAGGCGTTGCTTCACTGGTCTAGAGCCAGCCTGGATGTCGAGGGCGTGCTCGGTGACCTCCCTCGGTATGCCCGGCATGTCCAAGGGACTCCACGCGAATATGTCGACGTTCGCGCGAAGAAAGTCGATGAGCACGGCCCCCTATTTGCTGCCGAGGGTCACGCTGACCCTCAGCACTCGGTCGTTTCAGCAAGTGGGGTCGACCGGGACGAGCTTGACGGCCTCTGCGGGCTCAAACGTCCCGGCACGATGCTTCGAATCAGGCACCTCGCTGCCGAGCTGGTCGAGGTTGGCGATGAGGGCCTCGGACTCCACTATAGCCTCGGCATACTCGATGCACTCGATGTCGCAGTCATATGCATGCTCGTACGTGGAGTAAATAGTGATGACACCGTTGGGGCCCGGCATCTTGAGCTTAAGGTAGGCGTAGTTCGGGACCGCCATGAACTTGGCGTAGCACGGCCGTCCTAGGATGGCGTGATAAGTCCCCTTGAACCCCACCACCTCGAAGGTGAGGGTCTCCTTGCGGTAGTTGGAGGGGGTGCCGAAGCAGACGGGTAAGTCTATGCGCCCGAGGGGTCGCGCGCGCATCCCTGGCATGATGCCGTGGAAGGGCGCGGCGTCGCCTTGGAGTTGTGACCGGTCGAGCCCTAGGAGCCCCAGCGTGTTGGCGTACAGGATGTTGAGGCCGCTGCCTCCGTCCATCAACACCTTGGTGAGTTGGGTGTTCCCGATGATAGGGTCAACGACGAGCGGGTACTGGCCGGGGTTTGGGACATGATCGGGGTGGTCATCCCGATCGAAGGTGATCGCCTCCCGAGACCAGTCGAGGTACTGGGGAGTGGCCACCTTAACCGAGAAGACCTCTCGGCGTTCCCTTTTTCGCTGTCACGCCGTGAGGCACGTTGAGGGCCCACCAAAGATCATGAAGGCATTGTGTACCTCGGGGAACCCGTCGTCCTTGTCATTGTCTCCGTCGTCCTGGCCCCTCTTCTTGGCATCGTCGTTGGGGAGCCCGAGCTTGGCCACTCCTCGAGGGTGTGCTTTTCCGGGCCTTGATGGTATGGGCAGGGTCTTTTAAGCATGTTGTCGAAGAGCCCTAGGCCTCGGGGATTCTTGCGGTCCACGGCCGCGATGAGCCCGGCCTCGAGAACCTCCTGTTTCCCCTGGCGTCCCTTCTTCTTTTTTCTGGGGGCGAGACGTCGAGCCCCCGGGGTCTCATCCTGCCTCTTCCCCTTGGAGTCATTGTTGGGGAAGATGGCCCCGACGGCCTCTTCGCCAGAGGCGAAGCTAGTGGCGATGTCTAGGAGTGCAGACGCCATGGTCGGTACGCTCCGGCCTAATTCTCGGACCAGGTCTCAATAGGTGGTGCCGAAGAGGAATGCCTGGACGATTTCTGAGTCACCGACGCTGGGCAACTCGGTGCATTGCTTGGAGAAACGTCAGATGAAGTCTTGGAGAGACTCGTCCGGCCCCTGGCGGCAACTCTTGAGGTCCCAGGAGTTCTCGAGGCATGCGTAGGTGCCCTAGAAATTCCCGACGAAGACCTTTACCAAGTCGCGCCAGTCGTGGATTTGCATAGGGGGAAGGTGTTCGAGCCAAGCTCGCGCTGAGTCTGACAGAAATAGGGGGAGGTTGCGGATGATGAGCAGGTCATCGTCCGCACCGCCTAGCTGACAAGCCAGACGGTAGTCGGCCAACCATAGCTCGGGGTTGGTCTCGTCGCTGTACTTTCAGAGATTCGCTGGCTGACGAAACTGGGCCGGGAAGCGGGCGCTGCGGATGGCCTTACTGAAGACTCTAGGGCCAGGCGGCCTGAGAGAAGGACTGCGGTCCTCCCCATAGTCATAGCGACCGCCTCGGTGCAATTGGTAGCCCCGGGCGGCCCCATCGTGGTCGTGGCGCCATCGTCTGCTGCCCACGTGGTTGCCATTTTGCGCCTCGCGTTGGTTGTAGAGGCGGTCATGCACCGAGGGGGCCCTAAGGCGGTCGTGCACCGAGGGCTGTTTCAAGGCATCCCCACGTCGTCGAGACACGGAGCTTTCGGCCTGCTGCACCACGGTAGTCTCGAGAAGGCCCCGGAGTTCACCGTGGACCCGTCGCCCCTCCGTGGTAGAGGGCTTGGGCATCGCTCGGACTAGTATCGCCGCCACAGCGATGTTCTGGCTAGCGCGATTGAAGACAGGGGGTTGCTCGCCCCCCTCATCATCGTTAATGCGGCGGTTGACGTCGCGAGCCCCCAGCCGGGCCGTTCCACCATCGCCGCGCCCCCGCTGCTCTTGCTCGAGGGTGGCTCGGAGCTGCTGCAGGAGGAGTCGATCTTGCTCGACCTTGGCTTGAAGCTCACAGAGCTACTCTAGTTCTATGCGTCGAAGTTGCTCGGGGGTGGGGACACCTGCTGCCGCTGGTGGGGACCCCGTGCGTGGTGGCATGGCGTTGGCTGCCCTTGCTCCATCATTGCCCGTGCTCGGCATTCCGAGTCCGATGTGGAAACACTCACGAGTCGGGTCGTAAGCATCCTCGCCGTCAGAATCGGAGTAGCCGAAGCAGTAGTCGCTCGCGATCATGAAGCGGTGCATCGCCTTAGGGTCACGAATCCTGGAGAAGTCTGCTCCAACCCACGCCTCGTCCTCCTCCGAGGAGTCAGAGTGGGGGTGGATTGGAGTTGTGACTATGGGGTTATGGGCATGACGTTGATGAATGGAGACGAGGGCGGTGGCGTAGGAGGCGGCGACATTGGTCAGCCCGAAAGGGTACGGGGATGGCACCATCGCCAGGCTCTGCTCCACCAGAGCTGGCTCCTCGGGAGGAGGCGGGACAGAGCTTGATGATGGGGCGTCGCTGTGCGCCACCGGCCCTTTTCCCCTATCGAGGCTTAAGCCGGACAGGTCCCCGTGCAGGGACTCTGTGCTAGCAGCGGGGTATGGGATTCCGGTGGAGCACAGATCGGCATTCTGTACTTGCGCGGTGTTAGGGTGGACTCGCCCGCGCGGCGCTTGGCGAGCTTGACGGGAGCGGCGGCCCGGGCGCCGTCCACGCATGGGCTGCCGGTGCATGACGTCATCGTCGGTTGATGGCGCTCTGGGTGAGAGGAGTACCATGTCGTACTCATGCCCTAGAGACATGAATTCTAGGCTCCCGAACTAGACGATCGTCCCGAGACGCAACGATCGCACGGGATCTGCCATCCGAAATCTGGTGGGATGACTAAGCTGACACGCAGAGGCCCCTACCTGGCGCGCCAACTGTCGGCGTTTCGGAACCAGGGGTCCTTAACCGAGTAGTGAATTTGTGCTGCGTGCTCCCAATTCCAGATGGTGATGCAAAGAGACACAAGGTTTATACTGTTTCGGGCAATGGATGCCCTACGTCCAGTCTGAGAAGATGTTCTTGTATTCCTTGCACCGGGGTGCTCGTAGTAGGGGGTTACAAGCTAGGCGAGAGAGGGAGTTCGTCCCAGGTCTCAGTGAGGAGAGGTGATATGAATTATAGAATGAGGCATGTTGTTCGTGCAAGTATTCGTGACTCTATCCGCCGTCCCTAGAAACGGTCCTGGCCGCCTCCTTTTATAGCCGCAGGGAGGAAACTAGGAGTACATAAGAGAGCTACACGTGGAGCAAGGACTATTCGATGACGTATTTACTCCTGGAGCAGCATGGCGTCGTCATGGGAGTTCCCGTAGATGTCTAATCGGTATGGTCTCCATCGCAAGTAACATCTTTGCGCATTTGTTGACTTGGTGGATTGCGAGAGGCCAGTGACCATCGAGTCGGTCATCGAGGCCTGGTCATGCCGAGGCTCACAGCCGAGGCTCGCCGCTTGCCGAGGCCCGAGAAGTGACCGTGTGCGAGTATGCGGGTCCCAGCGGTCATCAGGCGGAATAGTGCGAGACGTGCGTCTATAGGATACGGTACGTGTGTTGTCAGTAGGGATGGTAAAAAGGTGATCGACCGTTGTCCCGTCGCCCTGCGTTGCAGCCAAGACCGCCGATCGTGGCTTATGTGAAGGGGTGCGGTGAGCGCATTAATCGGATGCGACGACTGCGGGAGAGACCTTTGAGGCGGAGGCGATGAGGTTGTTGGGACGAGAGCCCGCCCTCGGGAGGAGGCGGCGTGCCAATTCGTCGAGAGGCCCTACCGGGGTCTCGGGCAAGACGGACGGGCGAGGCGGAGAAAGATCAGTGAATCCGAGGCCTTGTCGAGGGGGCTTGGGTGAGACAAAGCGGTCGGTCCACTGATTCCGAGGCTACAGGAACCCATTCTGACTCCCCACATTGTGATGTCTTTGGTGCAGGAGTTAGGCAAAGACCTGGTGGTGGTAACCCCGCCTGCGCGCCGCCGCAGATGGCGGGGAGGTTGACACGACCGGGCGTGTAGTCGGTCACTTCACCTGATCTTGTGCCATCGTGCGTCTGTCAGAGTGGTTGGGCGCTTGGATGCGACGTTCGGTCAGAGCAGTTCGGTCAAAGAGGCGGTCACGGGGCTGGTCCCGAGCCGGCCTCGCACGAATCGGAGAATCGGCACTTCTTCCGAGGCCCCGGGCGAGGGGGGCTCGACGAACGGGCCTCGACGAGGGGGCCTCGATGAGGCGGTCTCGGGTGAGTCGGAGAATCGTTTGCTTCAGCTGGGGCTCGGCGACGGGGTCTCGAGCGAATCGGAGATTTCGGCCGAGACCTCGTTTGTTTATTCCGTTGGTTCTGTTTTTAGGGTCTAAGCAGTTTTTCGATCTTTACTTGGGGTACCCCATTTTCTGGTATCCGACACTTATCATTTTCAATTTCTCTTTAGTTATATCCATATTCAGTATTCTAATACCTATAGTCAGATAAAAAAGAAGGTAGGAAATAAGTAACATCTTTTGTACTTACCAACACAGAGGCAGATGAAACCGAGTGTTCCAAGTCATGGCATTCTCGAATGGCATTTCATCAAATGCAGCCTAGGGGCGTTCCTCATAAGGTGTGAGGCAAGCATGGAGTCGACACCATAGAGCGTGTCATTGATCTAGGCTAGGCATCGCCCCATGCCCCACCTCCACCGTCGTTGTCCCAAGTCGCGCTGGTCTCCCATCACCTTGGTGGTGCGGCCAATGGTGCCTGGCTGTGGAATCAGCCTTGCGGTGTGCTACATGCTTCGGTCCTTTGTAGTCACCGCTAGTTGCCTCCACTTCCACTGTATAGCCGACGCCCGTCACGTGAGCATGTGGCTGATCCTGCAAAGAGGGAAGTGGCGACGCCCATGCCTGTGAGGGAGGCGGGGCATGCACGTTCGACGCGGCCAAAGGGCGAGGAAGAAGGGATGGGTTGCGCACTCGCTTCTAGCGTCGCACATGCCTGTGAGGGCGGTGGGGTAGGAGTAGCTAGCACTATCCTTCCTCAAGCTTCACTGCTGCTACCCGTGGCAGGTGGAAGCGGTGGCGGAGCGGCGTGAGGAGGGGATGGCGGCGACAGCTTTGTCTCTCGCCGGAGACGAAAGCTCTGGAATCTGCTGCACTGTAGATGCAATTTTAAAGTTTCAGCTATTTTTTTTTGGAAAAAAAGAGATATAATCAGAGGTGGCCTGTATGTTGATTTGAGAAAAATATGAGGAGTTTTTAGCAAAAATTGTTGAGAGGGTCTTTGGAGCGAGGGTTGATTTTCGATAAAGAGAAGGTCTTCTTTGCAAAAAACCCAGAGCCCATCCGATCTGGACTGCGGGTTGATTTCGAAATAATTTGAGGTGTTTTTTGAAAAATACACTGAGAGGGCGTCTAGAGCGCGGGTTGATTTCCAAAAGTTATAAGGGGTTTTTTGTAAAATGACCACGGCTCGCCCGATCTGGGCCATCCGTGGGATTGCAGGGAAAGGTGAATGGATATTTGGAGGGAACAATTTTTCACCAATTATAATTATTAAGAGGAAAAGAGTGCGCTCGGTGTGAAAAAAAAAACGATAAACAAGGACAATAATATTTCTACTAGAGATATAATGTGAAAAAAATAAACAAGGTCCATAATATTTCTACTAGAAATTATAATTTTTAATACCAAATTTATTTTAATGTGTGTTTATTGGGAAAATATTTTTGTTATTTTTTAGGTAGTGAATAAAATTTGACTTCAAATCTCTTCGAATAAGACGCATCACTTGACAATTAGTTTTCTCTAAATGGTCCTTCCATGGTATTTTCCAAAGAAAATAAGGTTCTTTGAATGCCATATAATTAAATTTCAACAAATAAAAAGACATGTGGGAGGAGAAGAACTCCATGGACCTTGGCTGCAAAAGCTGGCAAGAATGTACTAAAGGGTCTTTGAGCTCCTCATAGCGTTATAACATAGCCAAGAACCATACCCAGTGTATCCTCAAAACCTTGGGGGAGCTAGAAATTATACATAGAGGGGGTCAGTCAAAGATATTCAATATGGGTGTGTTTGGTTAGCCAATTAAGCCTGGTTAGCTCAAGCCTGGCTTCAACAATACAAGATGAACTTGTTTGGTTGCATGACCTAGCTTAGTCAGTATAAGAAATGTTACGTTTTTGTTGGTTGCTTTATCTTGTAGCGGGAGGTGAGGCGAGCGGATAAAAGGGCTAGCTCGGGCCTAGCTTCACAAAAACGGCCGCCCACCTCGTTCCAGGCTGGCCTTACTAACAGGTGGTCGGTGGCTTCAAGAAGCCTGTCTAACGAGCCCAACAGCCAAACAGGTCAAAAATTGTTAACTAGAGCTTGCATATATAAGAGTTGGGGACCAAACCAAACAAGTTGAATTGAGACTCATCTGTTTAGGTTCTTATGGTGGAACCTGGCCAGCCATGTTAGTCACGATGTAGTTACTCCTATTTTTCTGAATTTACTCCAGTGTGGTGATTAATTTGGACGAGTGTGCATATATGCATGTAAGCATCTGCTACCCGTGTTATTATCATGTATCTACCTTTTTATATGTAGTTTTATAAGAACAATATCATTGAACAAGTTAGGATTAAAGTATGAGTATATAACAAATAAAGTGTTAAACTAATAATTAAATATATAAAAATCATAAACAAATGATTATTTAGATCATAGATTAAATATTTATAAAAAATAATATAGAATATCATAGTTTTCTACTCATAATATCATGCCAAATATCAACATTCGAACCATATTAGTTTTGTTTTGGCAAACATTTTGTTTGGAAATAACTAACTCATATTTGGATGACTAATAAAGCAAATTATGGTGCTTTATTAATTATTAAATCTTTGTAAAATACAAAATCAAGTCCTTAACAAGTAACCAGGTTGCCTGCCGTATTCATCGGCATTAATGCTCACCACAAAAATAGAAAGAAAAAGAAAATAGAGCGAAAACCTCCTACATTTTTGGACCCAGACTAGGTAGCCCACGAATCTGAACTCAAAACTCAATGGCTACCGCTTAAACCCTAAACAGCCCCCAAACTGCTATGGCTGCCACCCGTTGATCCATTTGCTTCTTGCCACCGATCCACTGGTGCAGAGCTGAGATGCTGATGTCCAACACCTCTGCCGTCAGGTAATACTTTTGATCAAAATACAAGTTGTCCGCACTATCATTCCTGTTTCCATCTGAAGCCTCTCCCCTTTCAAGACCGTACACGTGTTTGTTCTTGAAGCAACCAGATGCAGGACCTCTGTATAGCTCGATTGTTCCATCCTGATTGTCATTGCCATACCCATAGCACAGCCATAGGCCTGTACCTGTTATGCATACCAAATACCGATAGCCCATTGAATAGCTCACAGTACGGCGTGAGCAAGCGGCTCGGCGTCTTCCTCCTCGCGCGTAGATGGCCGTGGCCAGGGACGCAGCGAATCCGACCTTTTGCGAGCTCGTCGAGATTGGCGGCGGCTACCGTGGGCGAGCCTCGTGAAAAGTCTGGCGAGATTCGTGGATCCGGTGGGAGCGGGATGGCCGGAGACCATGGGCGAGCTCGTCGGTGCGGAGCGAAGCATCGAAATGGGGCGGCCGGAGACACTCGTCGAGATAGGCGGGCTGCGGCCGTGGGAGAGCTTGCTAAGCGCTGCACGCGTGCGACGAGCCAGTGCAGCCATGGGCAAGGGCATCGACGGTCGGCGACTATGGGCGAGCTCGTCGGCGCTTGGCGGAGCTCTGAGCTTGGGGGCGGCCGGAGATGCTCCGTCCAGTAATTGCAGCTGCAGTAAACGGAAGAAGATATTGTTTCAAAAAAAAGGAAGAAGATAAGGTGGAGTTTGACTGACAAGTGGGACCCATGATAATACAATATTTGCCACTAATTATTTATCATACGGAACACATGTTTTTATCACTAATATAAATATTATATAACAAGAAAATTTATTTGCTCACAATTAACTTGGTAACAAGTGACAAATATTTTGCCACAAAAATTTCTCTGTAATCAGCTACCATGTGGCGATGCAAAATTTTGTCACAGATTAACGTACTAATAGTGGGGGGAATTGTTTAGTCACAATTAAGATGGTAAATAGTGGTAAAATACAATTTTGCCACAACATTTTCTCACTGACCTTGAACCGTGTGGTGATATAAAATTTTGTCACCGGTAGATGGCAAAACCGTGAGGAAATAAATATTTAGTCACAATTAATCTATTTATTAGTGACAAATTAATGTTTCATTATTAAATTCGCCACTGAAGGTGCATCCTGTGGCGATATAGTAGTTTGCCACTAATAATCGACGCAATAGTGATGAAAATTAGTTTGGTCACTAATAACATGGGAATCAGTGACAAATTAAGATTTTGCCACCACATTTTATCACTGATGCTAGGTCTTCCTGTAGTGACAAGATCATACCCTTATTTGGTCAATGTTTCTTGATTTTAGTGAATAATTAGTTAGTTTTATGGATGTTTCATGTGCATGTGGATCTAGATCTAGGATTTGTTTTTTTTATTAATTTCATTTCTGTAAATTTATGTTTGATGAAATTGGATTAGGGTTTGTATGAAAGATATTGGGTAAAGTATAATTGTTGTCTTTGAAATTGTTTATTGTAATCAATAAATATGTATTTTAATTATTTATGGATAAATGGGCCATTAATTAATTTTCCTCTACCATGCTGTGTTTGTATGCTTTATGTAATAACATTAGATTTATATTCATATATATCTGAAGTATATACAATTATTCTCAAGTAATTATTAATTTGATTCATTTTTATATATATCTAAATAAGTAGTCCTTTAATGTTTGTTTTGTTGTTGTTGTAAAAGATGGAGTACAGGAACTCTTGATGTATGGTTCATTAAGGTTTAAGGCAGGTTTTCGTGAAGAGGTGGATAAATTTATTGAAGCCGCAAAGAACCATGCAACAACATTGAAAGAGAATAAGGATACAATTATTTTCCCCTGTAAAGATTGCAAGAACCGTATGACATGGACAGATATGACTATCATCAGATCACATTTGATTATGCGACGATTTGTTGAGGACTACACAGTGTAGATTCATCATGGTGAAACTGTTATTATTAACGACGAGGATGAGGAGGAATACGACGACAAAACCATAGAATACCTGTCCCAATATTCAGCAGAGCTTGATGCACGAATGGATTTCGAGTTTGGTAATGAATAAGGTGGTGATGCTGATGGTTGGGATGGTAACGACGAAGGTGGTGCCAATAATGATGGTGGAGCACGTGTCGGGGATGAAGATGAGTTGGAGGACATGATTCGAACCCTTGGACCAGAGATTTTACTAAATAGCCCGATAGGTCTAGAAAATTTGGAAAGGGTGACAAAAACATCGAAGGAGACTGTATATGGTGTTGAAAAGGGCTGTCCGACACATTGGACATTGCTACGTTTTGTGCTTGAGCTGCTCATCCTGAAGGCTAAGTACAGCTGGTTAGACTGTAGTTTCAATGATCTATTGCATCTCCTGTCATGGGTGCTGCTACAACCAAACTCAGTTCCCGCCAACACATACCAAGCGAAGAAGGTCATAAGTCCATTGACAATGGGGGTTGAAAAAATCCATGCATGCCCTAACCACTGTATACTTTTTCATGGCGAAACATTCAAGTCACTGGATAAGTGTCCCTGGTGTGGGGCCAGCCGATACAAGAACAATGACCTTTACGGTGGGGACAAAGCCTCCACGGGAAAAAAGAGGAATAAGAAGGGTACAAAAAAGGTGGTACACAAATCTCAGCCCTCAGAGAACACTCCATTAGGCAACGATGCAAAGCAGAGAAGAATTCCTGCATTGATAATGTGGTACCTGCCAGTGACCGACCCTTGAGACGTATCTTCCTAAACCCTAAAGAAGCCGCACTCATGACATGGTGGGATGATGAGCGCAAGGTGGATGATGATAAGATTGCACACCCGGCTGATTGTAGTCAGTGGCAAAGGTTTGATTAGAAGCATATAGAATTCACCGATGACCCAAGGAATATACGGTTTGGCTTGAGCACCGATGGAATGAATCCCTTCAATGAGAGGATGAGCGACCACAGCACATGGCCAGTGATCTTGACCATGTACAACATCTCAGCATGGTTGTGTCAGAAGAGAAAGTACCTTCTCCTCACTATTCTTATTTCTGGCCCTAAACAACCAGGCATTAATATAGACATGTTCCTCGAGCCTTTGATGCAAGAAATGGAGAGGCTATGGAGGAATGGGGAGCAGTTGTACGATGCGTTCTGAAAGGAGGACTTCATATGTAGAGCAATAATATTTGTTACTACCAATGATTACCCCGTACTGTTTGCTTTGTCTGGACAGATCAAAGGAAAGACGAGATGCTTGGTTTGCTTGGATGGTACTACATGGGTGTACCTGGATGCATCCAAGAAGATAGTTTACCTAAGGAACCAACGCTTCTTAAAGACAAGTCACAAGTACCGCAGCAAATTGTTCTTTAAATTTTATGACAACGCCCCGGAGATTGAACCCCCTCCGAAGAGACGTCATAACGGAGAACACGTGTATAGAATGGTGAAAAACATACGTGTCTTCTATGGAAAGAAGAATCCGGATGGGATGAACAAAGATAGAAGCACACCTCCTATCGAAGGAGTACCTTTCAAGAAATAATCGATCTTCTTTCAGTATCTGCCTTATTGGCCAGACTTGGAGGTCCCCCATGCCATTGATGCTATGCACGTGTAGAAGAATGTCTTTGAGAGTCTCATTGCTACCTTGATGGACACAGGCAAGTCAAAGGATGGTCTGAAAGCACGGAAAGACATGGTGCAGCTAAACATGATGCCACAGCTTCACCTGGTACCTAAGGCTAATGGGAAATACACTATGCCCGCGGCGTGCTTCAACCTAACACCAGACGAGAAGAGAGCTATATGCACTTTCCTAAGGGGGATCAAAGTCCCGACTGGGTTTTCAGCAAATGTGAAGAAGCTAGTGTCGATGAAGGACTTGTCAATAACACACTGCAAGGCTCACGATTGCCATGTGATGCTGATAGTGTTTCTACCTATTGCAATCAGGGCTATAAAGCCAGAGTTCTTGAAAATGGCCATCACCCGCATGTGCTACTTCTTTTCGAAGATCTCACAGAAGACGATTGGTAAGCAAGAGCTGAGTGACCTACATGAATTTGTGGTGGAGACACAAAATCAACTGAAGATGTGTTTACCTCCTGCTTTTTTTGATATAATGTCACATCTCATGATTCACATGGTACATCAGATACAAGCATGGGGCCCTTGCTACTTGCATGATATATGGTCCTACGAGCGGTTAATGTTGGTTCTAAGTCGATACGTGCATAATCGAGCATACCCCGAGGGCTCCATGATAGAGGGTTACAGTACTGAAGAAGTCGTCGAGTGCTGTCAAAAGTACCTAAAAGTACAGAAAGGGATTGGTAAACCCGATTCTCATCATAAGGGTAGGCTGGTTGGGTAGGGCACTAGTGGTAGAAAAGTGTTCATCGACCATGATTACAAAGAGGTGAGTCGGGCGCATTACAGTGTCTGGCAGAGTACACAACTGATGCAACCGTACATTGATGAACACTTGGCTATCATTATGGCGGAGAGAAATAGTCGTTTGGATGATTGGGTCATGAAACAACACAAGCAACGACTAACTACATGGTTGAAGGACCAAAACATACTACCTGGAGAAACCATAGACTCTATTACCATCAGTAGGTTAGCGGATGGGCCATCGAGACAAGTGACATCTTGGAATGCTTATGACATCAATGGGTATATGTACTATACCCATGCAAAGGATAGTAAATATGTGAACCACAACAGCGGCGTTTGAATAGAGGCTCTCGATGGAGTGGGGCGAAAGATCCAATACTTTGGTATCATTGAAGAGATATGGGAACTTGACTATGTAAGGGATATAACGGTGGCCCTATTTCGATGTCGCTAGATCAAACAACACCAACTGAACGAGATCGGATTGAGAGTCCTGGAGCTCAATAATCTAGGCTACCAAGATGACCCTTGGGTGCTCGCTTCACGTGTCTCACAAGTTTTCTATATGTCTGACCCACAAAGTAACCTCCCCCCCCCCAGAAGAAGAAGATAAAGCACGTGGTTGCCTCCGGGAAACATCACATTATTGGAGTTTATGGCGTGGACGATGTTGAAGCTTAAAATAACTACGATGAGATGCCGCTATTCACAGACTTTTCTAAGAAGATCAGTGTTGTGGAAAAGAACCTCCCCAAAGACATATTGCCATGGGAACGAAAAGGTGTTAAGGGGAAAGTCATTACAGCGGGCTAGCTAGTTGTTGAACGTGGAGTGTTAATGTAAGTGTGTGTTTGTAAGACTTCATTTATGGATGCATGTGAGACTATATAGTTATGTACGTGTGTAAGACTATATATTTTTGTATGTGTGTGAGACTACATTTATACATGTGTGTGAGACTACCCTTTGCAACATCCAGATGACTCTATTTGAACATCCACTCTATTACTACTAAAACTTTATGAAATCACTTCTATTAATTTGATCATTTCTTCATCTGACAAAGTGATATAACTCATCAAGATCTACAACTTTTATTTTGATCATTTCTTCATCTGACAATGTGATATTAAACATTGTTCACAAATCAACATATTTCTCGTATAGTTCAGGAAACTCAGAGTCATATGTGAATTTATGAACAATGTTTACTAATACTTTATCACATGAAGAAGTGACCAAAATAAAAGTTATAGATAGTGATGAGTTCAACAACTCTTATATTCATGACTTTTATTGTTGAAATCATTTAAGGTTTTAAAATCTTGTTTGAAGTTGCCAATTATTGAAATTCAAAATTTCAACTATTCAAATTTGGTCAAATGAAAATATGATCAAAATAAAAGTTGTACATATTGATGAGTTCTACAACTTTGGTATTCATGAGTTTTTCATTTGAAAATCATTTACTCCTTCAAAATATTATTTCAAGTTGAAATTGTTTGAATTTTAAAATTTGAATCGTTCAAACAAAGTCACATGACAAGATGACCAAAATAAAAGTTGTACATGTTGATGAGTTATACAACTTTTATGTTTACAACATTTTCATTTTATTTCATTTAATGTCATAAAATTGTAGTCGAAGTTTTAAAATTCAAATTTTTAATTTTTTTTTTTTTTGTTTTCTATATTGTTTTGACTACAATTGTTTATATATATATTTCTTCTTATATAGAATAATACAAAATATTATATTTGTGCATATACACAATTGTTTTTTATAATACAGAATTAATAATTTAGAAAAATAAAAATATATTTGTAGGGGCAGTTGGATCAGGAACCGCCCCAATAAATGCATTTGTAGGGGTAATTTGGATCAGGAACCGCTCCTAAAAATGCATTTGTAGGGGCGGCTGGATCAGAAACCGCCCCTACAAATCATCCGGACTATAAAAGCAAGGGCGCACGGGTGTTGTCTGCAGTTGGATGTTCTCTTCTCCTTCGACGTCGTCAGGCTGCCCCGCCGACGCCGGCCCACGCCCCTTCCCCGCCGACGCCGTCCCGCGCCCCTTCCCCGCACCCGCGCGCCCCATCTCTGCGCCCCCTCCCGGCACCCGCGCCCCTCCCGCACACCCGCCCTAGGGTTTCTAGAGGAGCGGCGACACCGCCAGCGAGTGAGGAGCCTTCAGCCTCCAGCGGTCCCGCACCCGGCCCCCGGCGCCGCCCCCGCGCGCCGACAACGCAGGCCCCCGGTGCCCCGCGCCTGTTCACATCGCCTGCCCCAGGACTGGATTCGGCCGGCTGAACACGGCCTTGCCGACCGCCGCCGCCCTACTCCCAGCTGCCCAGGTCTTAACCGGACCCTTTGCCGGCAACGAGCATCCACCTGTCACACACCAGGTATGCCCGCCCCCCTCTCTTCCCTTCCTTCTGGGCAAAATTGAGCACCCCTTCCACCAAATCCTCATGTGTCGGACAGTATGGAAAACAAGAAATTATCTCCCCTTCCACCAAATCCAACCATGTATGATGAGGCCGTTTGGCAGTGTGTTTTTTCTATGGAGTTTCTATATATAAGAATTACTTCTCCTTGTAACGTCGTATCACAGTAAGAATAGGAAGCTAAATTTTTTCACTGTTCACTATTTAATTTAATCCCACATCCAGCACAGTACTAATAAAAAATTACAAAACTACTGATACATGAATAGTTTCTTGCTTTTTCGCTCCATGGTTCATATTCCAGGAACAGAAGTTTAAGGTACAGATACACCCATTGGCCTATAGTATCAGGCTGCATATGACACCTTCTTTTGGTTGCGATACAATTCCATGCATACTCCTTGTCTAGAGAGGCTTTCAAACATCTGGAACAACTCCTTGGCCTTGCCTTCAGTGATTGATGGATCTAAAAATACTGTCATCCTGTTCAGTACTGTTGCCCAATTGATTAGTCGCTTCACAAAAGAAACTTGATGTTCAGATCATGATTGCAGCTGCAGTATTATGATTGCATTGTGTACTTGCAAGTGGACATTCCTCTCAATTGTACAATGACAATTTTTTTAAGGTTAATCAGCGAAAGTTCCTCAAGTTCACCTATAAATTGATTGGACTGCAGCTGCAGTATTATGATTGCATTGTGGTAAATCAAATTGGTGGAATGGAAGCTGTCTTTTAATAAAAGTGTGAAAAACCATGAGCCACTGTTCTAGCAATAGCCCATAGTCAGGGAGGCTACAGTTTACCTCAGGGCATCAGGTTATCAAATGAAAGTGAGGAAGCTTTGACAAAATACATACCAAAACTTACAATTTCCTAACTCTTATTGTTATATCTGATTGAGCCTGCCTACTAAAACTCAATCAACTTGCTGTCCACTGCCATATATTTCAAACTGACCAACCAACTATAGAAAGACGCATATTTTTCCGGCCCAGGTACTCGAAAATAAGTGCTTTGCTAATGAGATGCATACACTGTATATTTACCACGGTTAAACTTTGAAACAAACAAGTATAAAACCAGCGCCTAGAGCAACTAATAACTCATTGGCATGATAGGAAATGCAAAGAGCATATTTCTTTCCATTATTCCCCTAGCAGCTTAAGTGTTCCGTACACTACGTCAAAAAGTATTTCTAATAGCGGTTGTAGACCATTTGTAGGGGCGGTTTACCCAGCCGCCCTTACGCAAGGGTCTCTACAAATCATGCATTTGTAGGGGTGGTTCCCAGGCCGCCCCTACAAATCGATTTGTAGGGGCGGCTGGTGTTTCCAGCCGTCCCTACAAATCTATTTGTAGGGCGGCTTTATTGAGGCGGTTCAAATTAGGAAAGACGAAACACCCCGCCAAAACAAAATCAAATTTTCAATTCAAAATCGCTTTTTCCCGCCAAAACAAAATCCCATTTTCAATTCAAAATCGCTTGTCGAACGTCCCACAATTGCGAACGCGTTGCGTGACAACGTTCGTGTTGCGAACACCCGAACACCCGCGACTACAAACATAAGAGTATTCTATAAACTACAATTACAAGTCCAATTCACATGAATATATACAATCCATCATTAAATATACAAATTCCATACACATTGTTATCAACGTCCTAGAGCTAGCCTTTCTGTCTCACGAAGGTGATGGTACTGAGGATTTGTACCTAACTCAGACTCTCGGTCATGGTATGCGCCTCTGACGTGTACAATCTGGTCCAATATGAAGTTGCAAAGGTCGCCGACGAGCTCTAAGAGTTAGTCATCCTTGTATGGGTCTCTTTTCATTCCTTTCTCTTCTCTCCACAACAAGAAAACGGTTTCGGTTTAGTATTTCATACCATTTACGAAGTTTTTATACTATGGGTGAAGAGGTTCAAACTTACCCTTAAGGGGTGTCTCCTGTAGGCACCGGTGTTACCCATCATAGAACATATATAGTATCCACAATGTACACTCCCAGGCTTCTGCTTGGGGCACTATGTGTTTTGCATATGAAAATGTTTAGTAATGCTTTTGTGACCATGTAACGAGTCATCAAGAAGTAAGTTACACTTACCGCACATAGTGTTTTTTATAGCCGACTTTTTCTTCCTTCTTTGGATCATGCCTTCCATGATGATTAGTGACATAGAACCTAAATGCCCCTGTTCAATTATTTTAGCAAATACAACTTGTTAGTATCCAAAAGTGAACGTTATAAGTATGTATACAAACATATAAGCTAATGAGGATTGTCGATATGTATACGTCTTGAGAATCGATATGAAGTCTTTGTATGTCACCGTGTCCTTATCTAATGAATCAAAGACCCATGCCATGCTCCTCCCGACATCGACGGCTATACAAATCTAGTGGTTGCTGCATGGATTTAATCATAGAACTAGATAAGCCCTTTTGCATCGAATGAAATATATCGAACAAAGCTTTAAGTATAGAGTTGAGCATACTCGAAGTTGTATGGTAGCCATATAGTAGAGTGGTGTTGGAGATTTTTGAAAGCCAAGGCAATGTATGCCGCAACCTTAAGGGACTCTTCCCTTAGCTTCGCACTACGGATGCGCTCTTTCTCCCGAAGAGTCTTTGCAGCTGCTAGCTCTTTGGCATCCAGTGTCCACCGTTTAGGGTAATTAAAATTTGTTTGGGCTATAGCTTGAGGGTCTACATACCCGGCTTTCACACTTGGCATTTGTTTGACAATGTGCACTTGCATTCTATAAATCACGGCGTAGGTTAGTTACAACATAATTCAAAGATTACATTCATATCATATTGGGAGGACAAGGACTTACGGGCACCACGCATGTAATTAGATTCATCTCCATTTCTCCGGTGTAAAAGCATGTGTGCATGTCATTGAAGTCAAAGACAATTTTCCTTTGGGCTTCCAAATGTGCCGGTGGGAAAGCATGCTTGTATGATATCTATGCTCGTTGGGAGAACACGCAAATACCAATCATGGAACCTTCTCATTCCAAGTGGTAGGCGCTGGATGTCCCGGTTTGGTAGGAAGGGCTTGCCTCTTTCATATTTTTTCGGGCAATCCTTTGACCATTCGATGGCATCAACATTTGGATACTGCTTTGCAATTTGGTAGAGTTTGCTACTGATGGCCTCCTCAGAACCCCGTGATGGGACTTTTTTAACTTGGTTTTCAGGCTTGAACTGATCATGGGAATACCACTTAGACACCGACGAGACGTCTTTGATCGGAACATAAACTGGCCTTATGTTGATTGGAATCTTCTTTCGGAGTTCCCATTCAGTCACGTCCTCATCTTCTTGTGCATCACCTTCTTCAGGAGGCACTCGTTGTTCATGTATCGGTTGTGCTTGTTGAGAAGACTGTGGCATCTCATGATGCACTTGCCCGGTACGAGCTGGAGAAGGTTGTGGCATCTCATCAGGCACATGCTCGATAGGAGGCGGGGAAGAATGTGGCATCTCAGGAATGTGGGGGTCACGAGACGGTGAAAATATCTCCCCGGCCTCAACAACTCGCTCTAAATTTGGGAGAGGGAGAGGCGACGAAGAAGCAGTCAATATAATGTCCCATTTGTGCCAGAGGATGAACTGCCCCATAATGTCTCCGAGTAACACCAGCCCCTCGGGAGTTGCATAGTCTACCCTCCACTACATGAACTCGGGCTTCACTGTATGCACCTCGACCCTAGTGTATTCCGACGGTATCTTATTATTGTGGTGTAAGCCACCGGGAGGATGTGCCACACCCGTTGCCACCTCCATCACAGTGTTCTACCGACCACTGAGAAACACCAAGGTGCAACTAGTAGGTTCCCGTATGAGATCGACTGGGGTTGTGGCTGCAGTGGAACCTTAGCTGCTAGGAACTTTCGGAGGGCTGCAACTAATGCCAGTTCTCCCGGTGGCGTCACTAATATACGTGGCTCCGTAGAAATTCCTTGCTCCTCCAGTGCCTTCACAACTAGAGCCTTCACTTGGAGCTCAAGACTAGTCTCCCGGTCTCAGCCATGTTTCTTGTACATGTGCCTATCCTCTTCGAATCCTTGCTTCTAGGTCATCCTTTTCCTAGCCCCCTAGTGCGGCCTGTGTGCTCCTTGTTTCCCAAGCCAAGGCTAAGCTCGTCCCTCTCTCTGGAAGGATTGAATGAGCCTTCTCTTTGTCTTCAGCATATTTCAGTATCCTTGATACCGCCTCTTGGGTCTCCGACTTATCAAACTTAAGATTACTACCGGATGATTCTGTACGCCTCGCATATATCCAGTTCCTTGAGCGTACCTTCAAGTTCATCACATCGATATTCCCAGCAGCTACGGCCTCTTCATCCATCTTCCTAAATTGCTCTTCCTTGGCATAGTAGCCACCGGGGCCTAGATGATGGTGGTGTTTGTTCCTCTTCGCCAGCTTGGTGTTACGGGCACTGAGCTCCAATGCCTCCGCTGAAGTCTTCTGAGCCACGAGCTCCTCCCATTGACTAGGAGTTATTTTGCCAAACTCGTTGAAGGGAGTTAACCCCTTTTGGATATACTTCGTGTTGAGCTCCGACCTCCAACGTTGAAATGACTCTCCCATCACTTGATAGCATTTTTTTTACCAATTCGTGCTTACCCTCCAGAAATCTAAAATTGACCTTCCGATGCCTATCCCATAGTGCATTCTTTATGTTCTCTGGTACCTCTTTCCAGTTAGGGATTGCTGGGTTCAATTTATCTCTTACTAGGGCCCCGATCGCATTACGGAATCGTCCTCTTAATTCCTTTGGCTTAAGGATCTCCCCTACTGACCCAACCTCCGTTATCACATAGCAAGCCTTATCTGGATATAGATTTCCTTTTCTATCCCCTCATTTCCTCTTAGGCTTGGTAGTCGTGGTTGTGTCTTGAGTTTGTGGAGCAGAGCCATCGTGATCCGTCTCTGTGGTTGTTGCCTCTGCTCTCCTTTCCTCTACTCCATCTTGTCCAGCGAGATGTCGTGGACGTCGACGTCATCTTTTCTGAGTTTCAGGAGGGACCTGTATATAGGACAGGTCAAAGTGTTAGCAGAGGTAACACAGCCAAAGCTTTAGCAAAATTTACATGCTAACGCTTCTTCCCTACCTCCTCATTCGGGTCAAAATCCTTGTCCAAATCTTCCTCCATTGGCCTCCTTCTTGCTTCAGGTGGGAAAGGATCCTCGAGACTTTCATATCCCTCTTCTGACTCATCATCCTCTTCTTCTTCGCCTTCAGCAGCCTCTCCTTCAGGGCCTTCCTCCTCGTCACACTCCTCCTGAGTAAGCATCACTTCTAGATCCTTTTCTACCTTGTTATCGAACTGTTCCTGAGTAAGCTGGTCCTCTAGTGCTTGCTCCTCAAGGGTTGGCTGCTCATCATGCTTGGGGCATCGAGCTGCACTGTCTGTTGTCCACGACATTATTTCACGCTTTGTTCTAAAAGATGCAAGAAAGTGTGCTTTAGGTACGCGAGAAGGTATAAGAAATCAAAAAAGTCTATAAACCAAAGTAGTCCTATAAAACAACAATATAAAAAACGAGAAGTAGCAGTGGTAGAGTCCTCGAGAAACATGTCAATCATCATCGATCTTGAACTTAGAGCATCAAGGCATCATAACAGAAGAGAGGAGAAGGTAATGTAGGGGTATTTGCTAATGATGCCAAGTTCCTCACAAGTTCTTGATCATCCTCATATTCCATATAATGTATGGACTTGGACAATTTCATCATCGGCAAAACAAAAAGGAGAGGAGAGGGAGATTTGGCAAAAAAAAAGCAACAAATGCTTAACAAACATAGAGAGGAAAAGGTGTAAAAAGCGATTCATTGCTTCCCAAACATAGAGGATAGGAAAGGCGGCAAAAATAGAGGAGAGGGAGATTTGGCAAAAAAAAAGCAGTCTTGCTTCCCAAAAAGCAACAACGGTGCCATCATGACTTTTGCTCGATCACACATGAACATCATATGCTTAATATCTTCTGAACCTAATAGGTAGATTAGACAATCAGAAGTAGTAGACAGTAGTAGTGGGGAAGTAGTAGAATTAGTTGACAGAAGTACAAGTAGTTGATAGAAGACAGAAATAGAAGTAGTAAACAGTAGTATTAAGGAAGTAGTAGAGTAGTAGTAGAAGTAGCAAAAGTTGCTTAGGAGAGGAGAGGAGTAGAGTGGAGTAGAGGAGAGTATAGTAGTAGAGTAGTAGTAGGAGTAGCAAGTAGTAGTAATAGGAGTTGTAGGAGACCAACCAGCAACCAGCAGCCACTGGTACATGGGCAAATCAATGATTTCGCACATGTACATTTAGTTGCTCTAAATGCTGATTATAGACACTCACGCACTAGCATTCAGTTCATGAAAAACAACAGTGGAATGACTGTAGGCATTTAGATAACTCTCACATCAGATAGCATTCAGGTATCAGGTATTAGGCAGTAGCATTCAGGTATCAGGTAACTGGAATTTAACTAAAACTAAGACACATCAATGCAGTAACTAGTAGCATTCAGGTACCAGGTAGATCACAACATTAGGTAGATCACAGCATCAAGTAGTTCACATTCAGAAAATAGCACTGAAATTGAAACTGAAATGAGCACTAAAACTGAACTGAAATGAGCACTAAAATTGAACTGAAATGAGCACTAAAACTGAACTGAAATGAGCACTGAAAATTAAATAAAATGAGCACTGACACTTAGCTAAAATG
Organism: Miscanthus lutarioriparius; assembly: GCA_904845875.1. Taxonomy (NCBI): domain Eukaryota; kingdom Viridiplantae; phylum Streptophyta; class Magnoliopsida; order Poales; family Poaceae; genus Miscanthus; species Miscanthus lutarioriparius. Next base: position 41,290,001 of record CAJGYO010000012.1, read on the forward strand.
ACCACTATCCAGTTTTTAGAAATTTAATAGTACTGACACAACACTATAGACACTTAGCATAGTTACTTTCGGTACCAATGCATGAATAGACTTACTAGTGCCTTGTAATGCAGTTCAGAAAACAACACTAGGTAATGCATGAATAGACTAGTACCAATGCAGTTTCACTTCACACTAGATAATGCATGAATAGACTATTACCAACACGTCTGTGGGCTGCTGCTGCCATGCAGGAAGCCGATAGGCAAGTACTATCGGTAAGCCGATAAGCCAAGTAATTATGCAAATTACCAATAATTATGCAAATAGGTTAGCAAGGCTTTGATCAATACATCTGTAAAAACTTGTGATAGCAGTGTGCAACTGACATTGGCATCTGCTAATGACATTTCCTCTTCAATTTAGTGCTATTAATTAATCATTCTAGGTGCAATCTAAAAACATGGAAATATATGTGATTGGTACAAAAAATCTATGAAGCATGTTTATCCTGTCAAGGCTACACTTCTCGTTCCAGATTTTGTACCACCCTATGGCACATGTTTACTTGCCACCCTCTACAAGAAACAATGTAGCCATGTTTTTTGTGTTCCTTTTGAATGTTAATGTCATTACAAACAAATTTGCCTATAATCTATATGGCTTAAAAAATCCATATCTCTTGCACATAAACATAGTTGTAGAATGAAGTGTTGTTTCCAGTCTTGTATGGTAAATTATAGCGCCACAGTTTTATTTCTACAGGGATTTAGTGTAGTTTATTATCTGGTCAAAAGTAGTTTGTCTTATAACAGATCAATGAATATTCCACTATTATTTGCTAATATTGTGTGCTATAAAGTTTTTAGAGAACATGCCTTAGCATGTATTTATTTAAGTAGAGTGGTACAACAATGACCAGACACAAACATAGCTGGATAGTTAAAACGACAAATATGGAAGCTACAGTCCAGTACTCGCACAACAACTACAATACATCCAAGAATAAGACTAGCCTTCCACAAAAACAGAAGACAAATTCATTAGTATACATGGAGCATAGTTACGTTGCCAAGATTTGAGCATGTGATTAGCTAGCATGACTTGAGCTCTAATTAAGCTCGCCTAGGACTCAACTTACGAGTGACGCCAAGTATTAAAACAAGCCAACTTTTAAGCTACAAAATAGTATACTCTCAACTAAGCAGGTAGCAGCAGATCGAGACACAAAGCTGAAAGAAAAAAAGGAAGAGGTTGTGGCATTGGTCGGGTGCTCACCGGGACGTGGGAGTCGCGGGCGCTGCGCTTGGGGTCGGTGGCGGAGAAGACGGTGTAGACGAGCACAAAGGTGCCAATGATCTCTGCGCCGAGCCCCATCCCGCGGGAGTACCCCGACGCGAGCGAGTTGGCGCCGCCGCCATACCAGTCGAAGTAGGCGCTCTGGAACGCCTTGACGAGCCCCATGCCGCAGATGGCGCCGAGGCACTAGGGGCAAGGAGGGGAAGCGGCCGCCCGGCAAGGGGGCCAACCACGGGGAGCGGAAGCAGGCGTCGGCGACGGGTCGAAACCCTAGGGCGGGAGGAGTAGGCGTCTGGGTGCGGGAAGGAGCAAAGCGTGGGGCGGAGATGGGCGCGGGTTAGGGGAAGTGGCGGCCGACAGGGGCCAACCACCGGGAGCGGGCGAAGGTCGGCGGTGGGGTCGAAACCCTAGGTGGAGGAGCAAAGCGGTGGGAAGGGAAGGGCAGCAGGGTGGGTGGAGATGGGGCGCGGTGGGTGAGGGGAAGTGGCGGGCGGGGGCAAGGGAAGGGGCGGGCATGGCAGCATGGGCAGCCTGACGACGTCGGAGGAGAAGAGAGCGCCCAAATGAAGACAACACCCGTGCGCCCTCGTATATATAGACAGGATGATTTGTAGGGGCGGTTTTCGATCCAGCCGCCCCTAAATATGCATTTGTAGGGGCGGTTCCTGATCCAGCCGCCCCTAAAAATACATTTGTAGGAGCGGTTCCTGATCCAACCGCCCCTAGAAATATATTTTTATTTTTTTAAATTGTTAATTCTGTATTATAAAAACAATTGTGTATATATAAAACAATTGTGATCAAAATAAAAGTAATATAAAAACAATTGTGTATATGCACAAATATAATATTTTGTATTATTATATATATGAAGAAATATATATATAAACAATCGTAGTCAAAACTATATAGAAAACAAAAAAAACAAAAATTATAAATTTGAATATTAAAACTTTGACTACAATTTTATGACTTTAAATTAAATAAAATGAAAATGTTGTAAACATAAAAGTTGTATAACTCATCGACATGTACAACTTTTATTTTGGTCATCTTGTCATGTGACTTTGTTTGAACGATTCAAATTTTGAAATTCAAACAATTTCAATTTAAAACAATATTTTGAAAGAGTAAATGATTTCAGATGAAAAACTCATGAATACCAATGTTGTACAACTCATCAATATGTACAACTTTTATTTTGATCATATTTTCATTTGACCAAATTTGAACCGTTGTAATTTTGAATTTCACTGAATGGCAACTTCAAACAAGATTTTGAAACCTTAAATGATTTCAACAATAAAAGTCGTGAACATAAAAGTTATTGAACTCCTCACTGTCTACAACTTTTATTTTGATCACTTCTTCATGTGACAATTCAAATTTTAAATTTCAGAAAATGATAGCTTCAAACCTGATTTTCAAACACTAAATGATTTCAGCTGTAAAGGAGATTAATATAAGAGTTGTATAACTCATCAAGATCTCCTACTTTTATTTTGGTCATTTCTTCATTTCATAAAGTGTTAAGTGATTTCATAAAGTTTTAGTAGTAATAGAGTGGATGTTCAAATAGAGTCATCTGGATGTTGCAAAGGGTAGTCTCACATGCATAAAATGTAGTCTCACACACATACAAAAATATGTAGTCTTACACACGTACATAAATATATAGTCTCACACGCATGCATAAATGAAGTCTTACAAACACACACTTACACAAACACTCCACGTTCAACAACTAGCTAGCCCGCTGTAACGACTTTTCCCTTAACACCTTTTCGTTCCCATGGCATTATGTCTTTGGGGAGGTTCTTTTCCACAACACTGATCTTCTTAGGAAAGTCTGTGAATAGCGGCATCTCATCGTAGTTATTGTAAGCTTCAACATCGTCCACGCCATCAACTCCAATAATGTGCTGTTTCCCGGAGCCAACCACGTGCTTTGTCTTCTTCTTCGGGGGGGAGGTTACTTTGTGGGTCAGACATATAGAAAACTTGTGCGACACGTGAAGCGAGCACCCAAGGGTCATCTTGGTAGCCTAGATTCTCGAGGTCCAGGACTCTCAATCCGATCTCGTTCAATTGGTGTTGTTTGATCCAGCGGCATCGAAACAGGGCCACCGTTATATCCCTTCCATAGTCTATCTCTTCAATGATGCCAAAGTATTGGATCTTTCGCCCTAATCCATCGAGAGCCTCTATTCGAACGCCGCTGTTTTGGTTCACATATTTACTATCCTTTGCATGGGTATAGTACGTGTACCCATTGATGTCATAAGCATTCCAAGATGTCACTTGTCTCGATGGCCCCTCCGCCAACCTACTGATGGTAATAGAGTCTATGGTTTCTTCAGGCGGTATGTTTTGGTCCTTCAACCATGTAGTTAGTCGTTGATTGTGCTATTTCATGACCCAATCATCCGAACGGCCATTTCTCTCCGCCATAATGATAGCCAAGTGTTCATCAATATACGGTTGCATCAGTTGTGTACTCTGCAAGACACTGTAATGCGCCTGACTCACCTCTTTGTAATCATGGTCGATGAACACTTTTCTACCACTGGTGCCCTTCCCAGCCAGCCTACCCTTGTGACGAGAATCGGGTTTACCAATCCCTTTCTATACTTTTAGGTACTCTTGATAGCACTCGACGACTTCTTCAGTACTGTAACCCTCTATCATGGAGCCCTCTGGGTATGCTCGATTATGCACGTATCGACTTAAAACCGACATGAACCGCTCATATGACCACATTTCATGCAAGTAGCAAGGGCCAAGCGCCTGTATCTGATGAACCATGTGAATCATGAGATGTGGCATTATATCAAAAAAAGCAGGAGGTAAACACATCTCCAGTTGGTTTTGTGTCTCCACCACAAATTCATGTAGGTCACTCAGCTCTTCCTTGCCAATCGTCTTCTGTGAGATCTTCGAAAAGAAGTAGCACATGCGGGTGATGGCCATTTTCAAGAACTCTGGCTTTATAGCCCTAATTGCAATAGGTAGAAACACTGTCAGCATCACATGGCAATCGTGAGCCTTGCAGTGTGTTATTGACAAGTCCTTCATCGACACTAGCTTCTTCACATTTGCTGAAAACCCAGTCGGGACTTTGATCCCCCTCAGGAAAGTGCATATAGCTCTCTTCTTGTCTGGTGTTAGGTTGAAGCACGCGCGGGCAGAGTGTATTTCCCATTAGGCTCAGGTACCGGGTGAAGCTGTGGCATCACGTTTAGCTGCACCATGTTTTTCCGTGCTTTCAAACCATCCTTTGACTTGTCTGTGTCCATCAAGGTAGCAATGAGACTCTCAAAGACATTCTTCTGCACGTGCATAGCATCAATGGCATGGGGGACCTCCAAGTCTAGCCAATAAGGCAGATACTGAAAGAAGATCGATTGTTTCTTGAAAGGTACACCTTCGACAGGAGGTGTGCTTCTATCTCTGTTCGTCCCATCCGGATTCTTCTTTCCATAGACGACGCGTATGTTTTTCACCATTCTATACACATGTTCTCCGTTATGACGTCTCTCCAGAGGGGGTTCAATCTCTGGGGCGTTGTCATAAAATCTAAAGAATAATTTGCTTTGGTACTTGTGACTTGTCTTTAAGAAGCATCGGTTCCTTAGGTAAACTATCTTCTTGGATGCATCCAGGTACACCCATGTAGTACCATCCAAGCAAACCAAGCATCCCGTCTTTCCTTTGATCTGTCCAGACAAAGCAAACAGCGCGGGGTAATCATTGGTAGTAACAAATAGTATTGCTCTATATATGAAGTCCTCCTTTCGGAATGCATCGTACATCTGCTCCCCATGCCTCCATAGCCTCTCCATTTCTTACATCAAGGGCTCGAGGAACACGTCTATATCAATGCCTGGTTGTTTAGGGCCAGAAATAAGAATAGTGAGGAGAAGGTACTTTCTCTTCTGACACAACCATGTTGGAATGTTGTACATGGTCAAGATCACTGGCCATGTGCTGTGGTTGCTCATCCTCTCATTGAAAGGATTCATTCCATCAGTGCTTCTCATCAAACCTTTGCCTTTGACTACAATCAGCCGGGTGTGCAATCTTATCATCATCCACCTTGCGCTCATCATCCCACCATGTCATGAGTGCGGCTTCTTTAGGGTTTAGGAACATACGTCTCAAGCGGTCGGTCACTGGTAGGTACCACATTACTAGGGCAGGAATTCTTCTCTACTTTGCATCGTTGCCTAATGGAGTGTCCTCTGAAATTTGAGATTCTTGTACCACCTTTTTTGTACCCTTCTTATTCCTCTTTTTCCCCGTGGATGGTTCGTCCCCACCATAAAGGTCATTGTTCTTGTGTACCGCTGGCCCCACACCGGGACATTTATCAATGACTTGAACGTTTCACCACAAAAAAGTATGCAGTGGTTGGGGCATGCATGTATTTTTTCAACCCCCATTATCAATGGACTTATGACCTTCTTCGCTTGGAACATGTTGGCGGGAACTGAGTTTGGTTGTGGCAGCACCCATGACAGGAGATGTAATAGATCATTGAAACTACAGTCTGACCAGCCGTACTTAGCCTTTAGGATGAGCAGCTCAAGCACAAAACGTTGTAATGTCCAATGTGTCGGACAACCCTTTTCAACACCATACACAGTCTCCTTCGATGCTTTTGTCACTCTTTCCAAATTTTCTAGACCTTTCGGACTATTTAGTCAAATCTCTGGTTCAAGGGTTCGAATCATGTCATCTAAATCATCTTCAACTCCGACACGTGCTCCACCATCATTATTGGCACCACATTCGTTGTTACCATCCCAACCACCAGCATCACCACCTTGTTCATTGCCAAACTCAAAATCTATTCGTGCATCAAGCTCTGCTGAATATTGGGACAGGGATTCTATGGTTTCGTCGTCGTATTCCTCCTCATCCTCGTCGTTAACAATAACTGTTTCACCATGATGAATCCACACTGTGTAGTCCTCAACAAATCCTTGCATAATCAAATGTGATCTGATGATAGTCACATCTGTCCATGCCATACGGTTCTTGCAATCTTTATAGAGGCAAATAATTGTATCCTTATTCTCTTTCAATGTCGTTGCATGCTTCATTGCGGCTTCAATAAACTTATCCACCTCTTCATGGAAACCTGCCTTGAACCTTAACGAACCATACATCTAAGAGTTCATTTACTCCATCTTTTACAACAACAACAAAACAAACATTAAAGGACTACTTATTTAGATATATATAAAAATGAATCAAAGTAATAATTATTTGAGAATAATTGTATATACCTCAGATATATATGAATATAAATCTAATATAATTACATGAAGCATACAAACACACCATGGTAGAGAAAAATTAATTAATGGCCCATTTATCCATAAATAATTAAAATATATATTTATTGATTACAATAAACAATTTCAAAGACAACAATTAGCAATAATTATACTTTACCCAATATCTTTCATACAAACCCTAGTCCAATTTTATCAAACATAAATTTACAAAAATAAAATTAATAAAAAAACCAAACCCTAGATCTAGATCACATGCACATGAAACATCCATAAAACTAACTAATGGTTCACTAAAATCAAGAAACATGGACCAAATAAGGGTATGATTTTGCTCCCCTCCCTAATTTACCCTAGTATATTTTAAAATTGGGTCTAATTTGCTCATAAATAGCTCAAGCACCAAAGAAGAGAGAGAAAAATAAAACTCTAATTACTCACTAACCAACCATTAAAACTTCAAAAAAAGTTTAGAATAGCATTTTTTTACCTTCTACAACCTCTCCACCAAAGGATTTGAGACCAAAACCTTCCCCCTTAGTAGAGCAATTTTTGGGAGATGCCCAAGGCCTCCCCACCTTTTTTTCACGGGTTGGAGTGAGTGATCCGAGGAGGAAGAAGGAGCTGCATCTATTTTATATGGGGGCATTTGTAGGGGCGGCTGGTGATTGAGCCGCCCCTACAAATCGGTGCTATAAATATGGGGCTATTTGTAGGGGCGGCTCAATCACCAGCCGCCCCTACAAATACCATTTCTAGGGGCGGCTGGTGATTGAGCCACCCCTACAAATCAGACCCCATTTTGGGTGGCTCGTAACACCAGCCGCCCCTGCTGTTCCATTTGTAGGAGCGGCTGGTGTCTGAGCACCCTAGCACGCCACTGTAGGGACGGCTCCATCACCAACCCTACTAAAAAAAAATCGAACCGTTGCTAAAAATCGTTTTCTACGTAGTGGTAGTCCCTCTACTACCAAAAAAGTGACATGTTACTTATTATAGCGTGCAGTCTACCAATCATATCTTTGACTACTGTCTTAGATTTGTCTCCAAAAATGCTTTTGTAATAATACCCATAATTTAAGTAGGCTATCTACAAGCATATATATATTCTATTTCAAACGAATGGCCAGATTTTGTACTATGGGTGCTGCATCCATGTCCAAAACACTTCCTTTTATTTTTTTAAGTAGAGAGAGTACAAGATAAATAAAACATAGCTTTACCTCTGATCCGAGATTATCAAGTAATGTCTTCTCAATCATAGTATCATGTAATCTCAGCACCTGCATTCTTATTCCATCACACATCGTGAGAACATGGTATGAGCTGGCCCCAAAGGAATGTCCACTTGCAAGTACATTCAGGTACAAAACTTCATGGTCCGGGAGAACTTTCATGTCTTCCATCACATATTCATAGTTGCTTATGAGCAATATGAAATATTTCTAAAAGAGTAGATAATGAAAAAACATCTTATTAGCAATATGAAATATTTCTAAAAGAGTAGATAATGAACAATCTGTGAAACTATTTCTATTTTCATCCTCTTGTTAGCACCAGGTTCAATCGGTGCTTCGGTTGAATGTCTTAGAGCCAAAGGCATGGATGATTCAAGATTACCATCTAGAGAACATTTGGCCAAGTCTTATATCAGCACTACACATACTTACATATATAGTGATTTGTATTGAGGTCTTTGGTCAGTACCAATGTTGTTAGAGCTGAGCTGTTACCCTTAGTGAACTGCACAAATAGTTTTTGTTAGTCAAGGAGTTGACAGCTGCTCCTTTGTCTGTCTCTCTGTTTTTCTCTTTTGTTAAGTTTTTTGGGGATATCTTTTGTGCAGACCTCTATTCTCTCTTCTCTCACCTCTCTTCTCCTCTCTTCTCTCTTGTTTGGCAGTAGCAGCTGCTCCTTTGCTGAGTTAAATGATATGCAGACCTCTTTTCTGTCTTCTCCCTTCTACTACCTTCTACTTACTACTACTACTACTTGCTACTTCTAGCTACTAACTGTTGGCTGCTGTTGCTTTTTTTGCCAAATCTCCCAGGACTCGTCCAGGACTTGTTGTTCTGTCTTTTGCCATCAGCTGCTGCACTATGTTTGTTAAGCAGCTGTTGCTTTTTTTGGCCAAATCTCCCTCTCCTCTCCTCTCCTTTGTCTTGCCGATGATGAAATTGTCCAGGTCCATACATTATATGGAATATGAGCTGATGATCAAGAACTTGTGAAGAACTTGGCATCATTAGCAGCCGCCCCTACATTACCTTCTCCTCTCTTCTCTGTTATGATGCCTTGATGCTCCAAGTTCAAGATCAGATGATGATTGACATGTTTTGAGGCCTCTACTACTGCTACTTCTCATTTTTTGACATATTGTTGTTTTATAGGACTACTTTATTTTATAGACCTTTTTTATTTCTTATACCTTGTCATGTACCTAAGGCACTTTCTTGTATCTATTAGAACAAAGCGCGAAATAATGTCACGGACACCAGACAGTGTAGCCCGATGCCCCGAGCATGATGAGCAGCCAACCCTTGAGGAGCAAGCACTAGAGGACCAGCTTACTCAGGAACAGTTCGATAACGAGGTAGAAAAGGATCTAGAAGTGATGCTTACTCAGGAGCAGTGTGACGAGGAGGAAGGCCCCGAAGGAGAGGCTGCTGAAGGCGAAGAAGAAGAGGATGATGATGACTCAGAAGAGGGATATGTAAGTCCCGAGGATCCTTTCCCACGTGAAGCCAGAAGGAGGCCAACGGAGGAAGATTTGGACAAGGACTTTGACCCGAACGAGGAGGTAGGGAAAAAGCCTTAGCTTGTAAATTTTGCTAAAGCTTTGGTTGTGTTACCTCTGCTAACACTTTGACCTGTTGTATATATAGGTCCCTCCTAAAACTCGGAAAAGACGGCGTCAACGTCCGCGACATCTCGCTGGACAAGACGGAGTAGAGGAAAGGAGAGTAGAGGCAACAGCCACAGAGACGGATCACGAAGCCTCTGCTCCACAACCTAAAGATACAACCACGACTACTAAGCCTAAGAGGAAACAGGGGGGATAGAAAAGGAAATCTATATGTAGATAAGGCATGCTATGTGATAACGGAGGTCGGGCTAGCAGGGGAGGTCCTTGAGCCGAAGGAATTAAGAGGACAATTCCGTAATGCGATCGGGGCCCTAGTAAGAGATAAATTGAACCTAGCAATCCCTAACTGGAAAGAGGTACCGGTAAACAAAAAGAATGAACTATGGGATAGGCACCTGAGGGTCAATTTTAGATTTCTGGAGGGTAAGCACGAACTAGTAAAAAATGCTTTCAGGATGATGGGAGAGGTATTCCGACGTTGGAGGTCGGAGCTCAACACGAAGTATATCTAAAAGGGGCTAACTCCCTTCAACGAGTTTGACAAAATAACTCCTAGTCAATGGGAGGAGCTCGTGGCTCAGAAGACTTCACCGGAGGCATTGGAGCTCAGTGCCCATAACACCGAGCTGGCGAAGAGGAACAAACACCACCATCATCTAGGCCCCGGTGGCTACTATGCCAAGGAAGAGCAGTTTAAGAAGATGGACGAAGAGGCCGTAGCTGCTGGGAATATCGATGTGATGAATCTGAAGGTACGCTCAAGGAACTAAATATATGCGAGGAGTACAGAATCATCCGGTAGTAATCTTAAGTTTGATAAGTCGGAGACCCAAGAGACGGTATCAAGGATACTGAAATATGCTGAAGACAAGGAGAAGGCTCATTCAATCCTTCTAGAGAGAGGGATGAGCTTAGCCTTGGCTTGGGAAACAAGGAGCACATAGGCCGCACCAGGGGGATAGGGAAAAGGATGACCTAGAAGCAAGGATTCGAAGAGGATAGGCACATGTACAAGAAATATGGCCAAGACCGAGACACTAGTCTTGAGCTCCAAGTGAAGGCTCTAGTTGCGAAGGCGCTGGAAGAGCAAGGACTGTCTACGGAGCCACGGATATTAGTGACGTCGTCGGGAGAACTAGCATTAATTGGCAGCCCTCCGAAAGTTCCTAGCAGCCAAGGTTCCACTGCAGCCACAACCCCCGTCGATCGCATATGGGAACCAACTAGTTGCACCTTGGTGTTTCTCGGTGCCGGCAGAACACTGTGATAGAGGTGGCAACGGTGTGGCACATCCTCCCGGTGGCTTACACCACAATAATAAGATACCGTCGGACTACACTAGGGTCGAGGTGCATACCATGAAGCCTGAGTTCATGCAGTGGAGGATAGACTACGCAACTCCCGAGGGGCTGGTGTTACTCGAAAACATTATTGGGCAGTTCATCCTCTGGCACAAATGGGACATTATATTGGCTGCTTCTTCGCCGCCTCCCCCTCTCTCAAATTTGGAGCGAGTTGTTGAGGTTGGGGAGATATTTTCACCGTCTCATGACCACCACATACCTGAGATGCCACATTCTTCCCCGCCTCCTAGCGAGCATGTGCCTGATGAGATGCCACAACCTTCTCCAGCTCGTACCAAGCAAGTGCATGATGAGATGCTACAATCTTCTCAACAAGCACAACCGATACATGAACAACGAGTGCCTCCTGAAGAAGGTGATGCACAAGAAGACGAGGACGTGCCTGAATGGGAACTTCGAAAGAAGATTCCAATCAACATAAGGCCAGTTTATGTTCCGGTGAAAGACGTCTTGTCGGTGTCCAAGTGGTATTCCCATGACCAGTTCAAGCCTGAGAACCAAGTTAAAAAAGTCCCATCACGGGGTTCTGAGGAGGCCGTAACTAGCAAACTCCACCAAATTGCAAAGCAGTATCCAAATGTTGATGACATCAAATGGTCAAAGGATTGCCTAAAAACGTATGAAAGAGGCAAGCCCTTCATACCAAACCGGGACATCCAGCGCCTACCACTTGGAATGAGAATGTTTCATGATTGGTACTTGCGTGTTCTCCCAACGAGCATAGATCTCGTACAAGCATGCTTCCCCACCGACACTTTTGGAAGCCCAGCCGGGAAAATTGTCTTTGACTTCAATGACATGCACACATGCTTTCACCTGGGAGAAATGGAGATGAATCTAATTCGCATGTGGTGCTTGTAAGTCCTTGTCCTCCTGATATGATATGAATATAATCTTTGAATTTTGTTGTAACTAACCCACGCCGTGATTTTGTAGAATGCAAGTGCACATTGTCAAACAAATGCCACGTCTAAAAGTCAGGTATGTAGACCCTCAAGCTATAGCCCAAACAAATTTTAATTACCCTAAATAGTGGACACTGGATGCCAAAGAGCTAGCTGCTGCAAAGACTCTTCGGGAGAAAGAGCGCATCCGTACGGTGAAACTAAAGGAAGAGTCCCTTAAGGTTGCGGCATACATTGCTCTAGCTTTCAAAAATCTACAACAACACTCTACTATATGGCTACCATACAACTTCGAGTAAGTTCAACTATATACTTAAAGCTTTGTTCGATATATTTTATTTGATGCAAAAGAGCTTATCTAGTTCTATGATTAAATCCATGCAGCAACCACTGAATTTATATAGCCGTCGATGTCGGGAGGAGCATGGCATGGGTCTTTGATTCAATAGATAAGGACCCGGCGACATACAAAGACTTCATATCGATTCTCAAGACGTATACATATCGACAATCCTCATTAGCTTATATGTTTGTATACATACTTGTAACGTTCACTTATGGATACTAACAAGTTGTATTTGCTAAAATAATTCGAACAGGGCAATTAGGTTCTATGTCACTCATCATCACGGAAGGCATGATCCAACAAGGAAGGAAAAGCTGGCTATAAAATCACTATGTGCGGTAAGTGTACTTACTTCTTCAGTATTCCGTTACATGGCTGTCAAAAGCATTACCTAACATTTTTATATGCAAAACACACAGTGCCCCAAGCAGAGGCCTGGGAGTGTACATTGTGGATACTATATATGTTCTATGATGAGTAACACCAGTGCCTATAGGAGACACCCCTTAAGGGTAAGTTTGAACCTCTTCATCGGTAGTATAAAAACTTCGTACATGGTACGAAATACTAAACCGAAACTTGTTCTCTTGTAGTGGAGAGAAGAGAAAGGAATGAAGAAAGACCCATACAAGGATGACCAACTCTTAGATCTCGTCGGCGACCTTTGCAACTTCATATTGAACTAGATTGTACACGTCAAAGGCGCCTACCATGACCGAGAGTCTGACTTAGGTAGAAATTCTCAGTACTAACACCTTCGTGAGACTGAAAGGCTAGTTCTATGACGTTGATAACAATGTGTATGGAATTTATATTTAATGATGGATTGTATATATTCTTATGAATTGGACTTGTAATTGTAGTTTATATAATACTATTGTGCTTGTAGTCGCGTTCGGAACGTTGGTCGCGGGCGTTTGGCAACGCGAACGCGGTTCGAACGTTGGTCGCGGGGTGTTTGGCAACGCGAACGTGGTTTGGAACGTTGGTCATCGTGGGGCATTCGGCAACGCGAACGCGGTTCGGAACGTTGGTCGTCGCGGCGTTCGGCAACGCGAACATTGGATGGAATACGCGGAAACAAACAGTTCTGGTCAAATTTAATTGTAAATTTAAATTTTTTTTGTAGGAAAACGTACTGTAGGGCGGTTCTAGATTGAACCGCCCCTATAAACAGGTATTATAGAGGCAGCTGCCACTACAGCCGCCCCTATAAATCTATTTTTAGGGGCGGTTAGTGATTGAGCCGCTCCTACAAATTGATTTGTAGGAGCGGCTGGTAATACGAACCGCCCCTACAAATTGATTTGTAGGGACGGCTCAATCACCAGCCGCCCCTACAAATAGATTTGTAGGGGTAGCCTGAGAACCGCCCCTACAAATGCATGATTTGTAGAGACGGTTTGGTAGGGGCGGCTGGCCAAATCGCCCCTACAAAGAGTTACCAGCCGTCCCTAAAAATGCTTTTTGTAGTAGTGTGTGTTACATGTATAGTTGATCCCATCGTAACTCTAGTGTCAAGGTATCAGTGTTGTAATAACTCCATCGTAACTCCAGTGTAATGTTCCCCGGTGTGTATCAGTGTATGTATGTACCACTCTACGTTTTGTACTATGCTTTGACACGCACGATATGTAACTCTGCTTTGTTTGTACTTGCATGAATGGGAAATACGATGGTTGGTTATGTTTGTATAATCATAACTTATATGTGTACCTTGTATGCTTAACTGACGAAACTGGAAGTCAGATATTGATGTGGACTACCATGTAGACTAGAGAAGCAAGCAGGTGGTTGTGTGTTTTCCCTGACGGCAGCTGACATTCCTATTATAAACGATAGGCAATATAAACGACGAAGAACAGTAGATTAAACACAAGAGATACGAGATTTTAACATGAAAACCCCTCCCAAGGTGGAAGAGAAAAAACCACGGGCACCGGCCAGCAAATCTTCACTATATCGGGTGAGGTTACAAACGCCGGAGATTTACAACTTAGGGATACCCTAACCTAGGGGCCTTCCCATATACAAGTCTATGATGCCTATGAGGGAGGTGGTCCGTATATATAGGGAGGAAAAACCACACACCCTCGTCTATTAGCAATACAAAACTAATAGATGGTGTAGTCCCTCTTAACGCTAATGGGCCACTTTGCTTCGGCCCAAGCTTGAATTTGGATCATAGCTCAACAAACTCCACCTTGAGATAAATTCATTCTTGTAGCATAAAACGAACCTTCACCCTGAAACAACAAAGAAATACTTCCAGTGCCAAATAGCCTCTTGGGCTAAACAGTTATACCAACTAAGCTTGAGCAAAGCTCAAACTTAGCAGCAGGAACTGTCTTTGTCAACATATCAGTAGGATTATCATGTGTGCTTATCTTGCATACCTTCAGCTTACCTTGCGCGACCACATTGCGAACATAATGGTATTTGACATCAATGTGCTTCGTTCTCTCATGGAACATCTGATCTTTAGTGAGACATATAGCACTTTAACCGTCACAAAATAAATTAATGCAAGAATCATCTCCACAAAGCTCAGTAAACAAACCTTTCAACCAAACTGATTCTTTACATGCTTCAGCAATAGCCATGTATTCTGCTTTAGTGGTAGACAGGGCAACAACGGACTACAATGTTGCCCTCCAACTCACAGCACAACCACCAATAGTGAACACATAACCTGTGAGAGATCTCTTCTTATCCAAATCAGCAGCAAAATCTGAATCCACGTAGCCAGTGAGTCCCTTATCAGTCTTGCCAAACTTCAAACAGACATTTATTGTACCACGAAGGTACCTGAAAATTCACTGAACAGCCTTCCAATGTTCTTTACCAGGATTAGCCATGTATCTACTAACCAAACTCATAGCATATGATAAATCAGGATGAGAGCAAACCATGGCATACATCAAAGAACCAACAGCACTAGAATATGGAACTCTTGACATATACTCAAAATCCTCATCCGTACTAGCACATTGTAAAGCTGATAATTTGAAATGAGGAGCAATATGAGTACTAACAGACTTTGCATCATGCATGTTGAAACGATGAAGAACTTTCTTAATGTAACTTTGTTGACTAAGAAATAACAAACCAGAATTTCTGTCTCTTGTAATTTCCATACCTAGAATCTTCTTAGCAGCACCAAGATCCTTAATCTCAAACTCACTACTCAACAGTTTCTTCAACGTAGTGATTTCTTTCTTACTCTTGGCAGCAATCAACATATCATCAACATATAACATCAAGTATATAGGTGATCCATCAATAAATTTAATGTACACACAGCTATCAAATTCAGACCTCTTAAAATCATGTGACATCATAAAAGAATCGAACATTTTATACCATTGACGAGGAGACTGTTTCAAACCATATAAGGACCTCTTTAATTTGCAAATATGATCCTCCTTACCAGGTACTATGAACCCTTCTGGCTGGTCCATGTATATCTCCTCCTCAAGCTCTCCATGTAGAAACGCAGTTTTTACATCTAACTGCTCAAGCTCAAGATCTCGCATAGCAACAATACCAAAAAATGTACGAATTGAACTATGCTTTACAACTGGAGAGAACACATCATTATAATCAACACCAGGAATCTGACTGAAACCTTTTGCTACTAACCTTACCTTAAATCTTGGAGACTCACTAGGAGACAAACCCTCCTTTCTCTTGAAGATCCATTTGCAACGAACGGCCTTCTTATGTTTAGGCAAGCGCACAACATCCCATGTGTCATTTTTCTCAAGTGATGCATCTCTTCTTGCATAGCGAAAATCCACTTCTCACGGTCACTAGAAACAACAGCTTCAGTGTACGTAGCCGGCTCATGAATGTTCTCAACCTGTTCAGCACAACTAAAGGCATAATGAACAATATCACATTCCTCAATTAAACATGGACGAGGTCCACAAATCCTCTTTGTTCTGTGATCTGCAATAGACTGATTTTGAGGTTGCAAAATAGGAGGTGAGTGCTGAACAATATCATGAACATTGTTATCAACAATTTCAGTTTCCTGATCATCTACGTGCTCCACCTGCACGCTAACATGTCCCTGCTCCTCATCAGAACCAACTGGTGAAACATCTGTGGACAAGCTATCGTTAAACATAACAGATTCATTGAAAACAACGTTCCTGCTCATGAAAGTCTTTTTGGTTTCAGGATTCCATAACTTATATCCTTTAACTCCAGAACCATAACCAAGAAACAGACACTTAATGGCTCTAGGTTCTAGCTTTCCATTATCAACATGAGCATAACCAGTGCAACCGAAAACTCTCAACTGTGAATAATCAGCAGGCATACCAGACCATACCTCAATGGGAGTTTTCTTATTAAGTGGGATAGAAGGTGACCGGTTGATCAAGTAATAGGCGGTGTTAGCAGCCTCAGCCCAAAAACGCCTGTTCATACGAGCATTGGAGAGCATGCAACAAGCCCTCGAGATGATGGTTCGGTTCATGCGCTCAGCCACACCATTCTGCTGAGGAAAGTATGGGATGGTGTGGTGCCTGACAATACCTTCTTTCCTACAGTAATCATTAAAAGCATCCGAACAGAATTCACCGCCATTGTCAGTATGAAGCAATTTTACCTTCTTTTCAGTTTGCCTTTCTATCATAACTTTGCACTCTTTAAAAGCAGCAAAAGTATCATCTTTATTTTTTAGAAAGTAAGGTCACACTTTTCTAGAGTAATCATCAATAATGGTAAGCATGTAACGAGCACCACCATAAGAGGGCTTACGAGATGGCCCCCACAAATCAGCATGTACATAATCAAGTGTACCTTTGGTGGTATGAACAGATGCATTGAATTTTACCCTCTTGTGCTTACCAAAAACACAGTGCTCACAGAACTTCATCTTACCCACAATGCAGCCATCCAGCAGGTCTCTCTTGATCAATTCTACCATACCAAGTTCACTCATATGCCCAAGACGCATATGCTAGAGATTAGTTTTACTTGGTTCATCATTAGAAACAGCAGTAGCAGTGACGGAACCATGTAAAGTACTTCCTCTAAGAACATATAACTTTGCAGAATTCATATCACCTATCATATGAATGAGAGAACCTTTTGATACCTTACACACTCCACCTGAACTGGAGTGTCTGTATCCCTCGGCATCAAGTGTGCTGAGGGAGATAAGATTTCTGGCCATCCCTGGTACATGTCTCACATCTTTCAGTGTGCATATCATGCCATCATGCATCTTGATCTGAACGGAGCCGATGTCCACAATCTCACGTGGGTTGTTATCTCCCGTACGCACGACATCTCCACTCTACATAGACTCGTAAGAACTGAACCAATCTCTGTTAGAGCATATATGAAACAAGCATGCAGAATCAAGTATCCATTCATCACGACCAGCAACACAACCAGCAAAAACAATCAGAACATCTTCTGAATCAGAAGTATCAACAACGGAGACAACAGAGGCCTTACCATCACCATCGGATTTGTTTTTCGGTTTATACTTACCATTTCTTTTCTCCTTATTCTGCAGCTTCCAACAATCCTTAATGACATGAGTATCTTTCTTACAATACCTGCAGAACTTATCCCTACCTCTGGACTTAGAATGGCCTTTACCATTCTTGCTCTTGTCTCGATTATTGTTGTTGTAGGTTTTCTGCTCGGGCCTGCCTCTAACCTGCAACACTTTGCCCTTGGAGGACGACACATCAGACTGAACCATACCTTTCATCTTCTCCCTCGTCTGGAGGGCCTCATATACTTCCGCAAGAGTTAGTTCGTCACGGCTTAATAGTATGGTATCTCGAAAATTTACAAACGAAGTAGGCAGTGAGCATAACAGTAGAAGAGCTAAATCTTCTTCATCATATTTTACCTCCATCGACACTAGGTCGGCAACGATCTCCTTAAAGATCGATAAGTGGTTCATCACCGAACCACCTTCTTGCAGCTTGTGCGTGAACAACTTCATCTTCATGTGCATCTTACTGGTTAGATCCTTGGACATACAGATCGATTCCAGCTTGAGCCAAAGTTCTGCGACAGTTTTCTCCTACAGCACTTCTTGCAAAATATCATTATGTAGATGAAGTTAAATCAGAGACAGAGCCTTACGATCCTTCCGCTTCTCTTTAGCGGTTCATGACTTATGTCCTTTTCCTCCGAAACTGTCCAGCGCCTCATCAAGATCCGAAGATTGTGCCAGAATCACCCGCATCTTGACTTGCCACAGTGCAAATCTCGTCTTGTAATCCAGCAGCGATAGATCAAACTTCATCGATGCCATCGCGAAAACCCTAAAGGTCAAACCAAGCTCTAGTACCACTTATTATAAACGATAGGCAATATAAACGACGAAAAACAGTAGATCAAATACAAGAGACACGAGATTTTAACGTGAAAAACCCTTCCAAGGTGGAAGGGAAAAAACCACGGGCACCAGTCAGTAAATCTTCACTATATCGGGTGAGGTTACAAACGCCGGAGATTTACAACTTAGGGATACCCTAACCTAGGGGCCTTCCCGTATATAAGTCTATGATGCATATGAGGGAGGTGGTCCGTTATATATAGAGAGGAAAAACCACACACCCTCGTCTATTAGCAATACGGAACTAATAGATGGTGTAGTCCCTCTTAACGCTAATGGGCCGCTTCGCTTCGGCCCAAGCTTGAATTTGAATCATAGCTCAACAATTCCCCCGCCCGCCACCATGCATATGAGGGAGGTGGTCCGTATATATAGGGAGGAAAAAACCACACACCCTCGTCTATTAGCAATACGGAACTAATAGATGGTGTAGTCTCTCTTAACGCTAATGGGCCGCTTCGCTTCGGCCCAAGCTTGAATTTGAATCATAGCTCAACAATTCCCCGCCCGCCAACCCCCCTGCCCCATGTTGACGTTCAACTGCTGCCATTACTACTCCGAGAGCTTCGTTCAGTGCTTATCGATTCCACCGGTTGCATGTGTACGAGTTCCTAAACGAAGATTATGTTTTGTTTAAAGATCGTCATGTAACTGCCATTCGATCGGCTGGTAATTACACACACTGTGGGCATGTTCGTGTGTCATCGGTTCTTGACGAGCAATAATACGCACAAGATTTTTCGCTCCGTGATCCGGACCACGCGGAGCTGAGGTTGAGATATGCCGGATCGATGCCGCCGCTGGGCGCTGGCCGAACCGGTGCAGTGGATCCTCCGCGTGCCAACCGATGATGGCCGCGCGATAGAGCAGGTTTTGGTCGGCGCGCGAGCGATGGAACCGCCTCGCGACTCGCGATACCGACGATTCGCCGGCCCGGCCTACCTTTGTCGTCGTGCGATCTACGACGACGGACTGTACCTACCTGTACGTGCATACTACATACATGTGTACTCCGCATGCTGTATACGTGCCCCCATCCGCGCACTGCCGACAACCGGTCACGTAGTAAGATCATTTTTTTTTTCTTGGGGAGGACGGAGGGACGATCTATATATATCCACGTACGAGCAGGCCATGGTAGCCGACTAGCCGTTGATTGCTGACAGCAACGGTTCGATGAAGCGCCACTTGAAAACCACATGCTACTGTACTGAGCCACATGCACTGTACCACGTGGTTTGTAAACAGTTTGGGTCGGCAAAGTACTTAGCGTGCATCAGTCCATAGTGTAAGTGTAACATTCATGCAACACATTGCATGTTTCTATCCAGAACAAATCAGAGAGAGAGTTTTGTGTCCAGAAAATATATAAGTTTGTAAGCATATATGTAGAGAAATGCTAATGGTCAACCGGTTGATATAGGGACATCTCTCAACCATTTTTTTGCCATCGGATGACGTTCGATCCTCCTTGCCCGTCCTCTCTCAGCCGTCGATAGAGAACCAACCGGATAACTTCGGCCTCGTGGTCGCCCCCGCCGTTCCCCACGGCTTCTCTCGAGGGAGCCGCGTAGGCGGCCTGCTCGACCAGGCTACGTGTCCACCGCCGAGTAGTGCAGCGTGTACGTGAGCAAAGGAGAGAGGGACTGCTCGTGGAGGCCCACGCTGATTGACCAAGAGTGGAGCAGATGCGCTGCTCCCTCCGTTTCTTTCTGCGTGAGAGGCGGCGCCGTTTCGTTTTGCCTGGGGACGCATGTGCACGGGCGTCCCCGGCGCCGCGCCCTTCCGGTTGCAGCAGTTTTGTGTGGATTTTGTATATTTTTTTGAATTTTGTGAAGAATTTATGAACAATTTGACATATATTTCTTTGGTGTCTGGAATCCATAAAAATAATTTATATTTTTAAAAAAAAATTGGTATATATTTATGCTATTCCCAAATTACATCACTCTGTCCAATAAATTACACTGAAGAAATTATTATAAATATAGTAATAAGTCGATATAAATATAGTTATATCATTATAAATATAGTAATAAATCGATGTAAATATAGATATAAGATAATATAAGTGTATAGAAAAAATTCAGTTGATAGAAAGGGTTAAATTAACCCGTTGTTGGCTAGACAGACCCTATGTAACGAACCGCAATTAGCTTAGTGCGTCCACTGCCATTTATGTGGCCCCTCACCCCTGGCATCTTATTGGAGTAATATATCTAGTCGTTTCACATGATCCATTTTTTTTGCCCAAAAAGAGTGATATTAGATTATTACTAGTACAGGGCCTTGCTGGGACAGCTCCACCAGCTCAAAATTTTGATCTGGGATTCACCTAGATTCATAGTGGAGCTGGTAGACCCAGAGGTGTTTGATACAGCACCGTCTCTATCTCTGTCACACTGATAACTTGGGCCCACGTGTCAGCGGGAAAAAGTCACGGTCTTTGTTCCTCCCAATGAGCACCGGCGCAAGGAAAAAACATCGCGAGAGAGGGGCGGGCTGGCGCGGCCGGCCAGGGCTCACAGCTCCTGCACGACGGCCTGGGGATCTCATGGCCGGCCCTAGCGCGTGGCCGGGCTCCAGCGGGCGCTGCTCCGGCGGCCCCGCGACGGCCATGCGTGTCTCCGGCGGCCTCGCGATGGCCAGGCACGGCTCCGGCAGCCTCAAGGAAGCGCGGCCTCATGGGTGGGGCTCCGGCGAGCGCGACGGTCGCGGGCGGTGCTCCGGTGAGCACGAAGGTCGCGGGATGCTCTGGCAGGCGTGACGGTCGCAGGCAGTGCTCCGGCGATCGGGGCGGGGCTCGCGATGGCCAGGCATGGGATGCAGGAGGAGAAGGCGCTCACGACACGAAAGACAGGAACACAACGAATCGAATTGTTATTTCTGTGTAATCAGTGGATTTCTCTCAACTCCACCAAAGTTAGATCTCGTGGAGCATCTCTTCGGAAGGTCCACTAATTTGGTGGAGCAGATCCACTAGTGGGGCTGGTGGAGCTGGAGCTGTTTGGCAAACTTTTTT
Source organism: Miscanthus lutarioriparius (assembly GCA_904845875.1). Classification (NCBI taxonomy): domain Eukaryota; kingdom Viridiplantae; phylum Streptophyta; class Magnoliopsida; order Poales; family Poaceae; genus Miscanthus; species Miscanthus lutarioriparius. Next base: position 41,311,458 of record CAJGYO010000012.1, read on the forward strand.
TTTTAGAGTCTGTCTACCTAACAACTATGTGTTTCAATAAAAGATAGCACATGGTTGTTTACTAGCTACAAAACACACAATTTATAACAGAGAAAAAACCATGTGTTTTAGCACAAGCTAGCACATAGTTGTTGGTTTCTTGCATAACACATGATTTCGAAGAGAGAAGAAACCATGTGTTTTAGCACAAGGTAGCACACGTTTTTAAAGAAGGCCACTTAGAGGAAATCTGTTATAATTTCTGTGCAACCAAAATTGGCCCATTAACTAAAATAACAAAATGACCCATTTAACAGCAGCAGCCTATAAGAGAAGCCCAAAACCATGAATACATAGGAATATAACTAAAATTACAAATTGACCCATTTAACAGTAGCAACCCATAACAAAAAGCCCTAAAACCATGAATACATAGGAATATAAAGACTTGGGAGAGAAGCCAACCAGAAACAGATCTGCGTGGGGGAAGCCTCTGCTCTGCTCACGCAGGGCAGGGGAAAGGGAGACATCAGATTGCAAAGAAGAACAGAAAATTTCAAGAAGAAGAACTAGAAGATTGATCCATACCTCATCAGCGAAGGTTAGTATCCCAATCTTTTGAATCTACTTTCAGAAAAAACAACAAAAAACAATAGCAACTCATATCAAAGACTAGGATAATATAGATGTATGGAAAAGACATCACATCATTGTTGCGGTACCAAACTATCAAGCACGTTCTTGTTTCCCCTCAAATAAATTGCCCAGCAGCAGCTCGAGTTGCTCGGGAGTACCACGAACATGAAGTAGAAGGAATACTGCAGGTATCATGCAGAAAAAAAATAGCTGATTCCTGGGCTCATAGGTTAACTTTCGACAAGTAACAAGGAATCAGAGCAGCATACCCAAAACGTTTTATGAAAGATCGGTAGGCAGGCAACAGGATTTCAGCAACTGCGAGTCTTAGTGACTCGCGCAGCTCAGTGTCTGGAACAGACCAGCCACATTGCTTCTGGTAGATCTCTTCCTACCTGACCATCACTTCCTACCTGACCACTACCACCTGATGAAGTCAAACCTTGACCAGAGAGGCATTGCAACACCTATAACATCAGACCAAATAAATATAAGGTTATCCACATGGATAGTATCTACATATACTAGTTTCATTTTCCAGGTGATATTATCACATTGCATGTACAAACAGACCAAGTGGTGCTGCAAGCAATGTTGACTTGTTGAGAATAATCCTATTCCTAAACATTGCCTACTTAGTCAAGAACAAGTATTAAAAACAACTAACAGGAAAATATTATCACATTTTGCTTGTGCTTGCTACAACAGCAGGGCGTGGCCCTTGTTGCTCGGTGTGCACAAGAAGCAGGTCCAGCACTTGGGGGTTCAACCAATTATTTCAATCACACCCTAGTTCCTCAACCAATTATTTGCAGAGAGCATAGTGCAAAATTGAGAGCATGAGATCACACACATGTAGCTAGCAGAAATCAAACACACACACAAATTGAATTTTATGCCGAATTTTCTAAAAGTAATTGTGCAGCCACATCAACAAGCCACTCTAAATCCTGTCCCTGTTCATAAGAGAACTACTAGCTAGCTAGCTCTAGTTGCATAAAGTATAATGAGTTGTTTTTTTACTCCTAGTCCTATACTCCAATGTGGTATATATGTACGTGATTTTCACTTGACCTTTTTATCAAGACTTTGAGAACAAAACATTTCTTATCCCGAGTAAAGCATTTCTCTTCTTCCGTATATATTTTTTTTAAGGAAACCACCGTATTTTGTTACTACTACCACTACAGAACAAGTTAGCAGAGACAGGCAAAACCAATGTTTAGAGGCATTAGTTGTGTCCGCTTCTGCACTATCTTTTCTGTTAAAGAAAGCCAGCCCACAGGTGTATGGTCCGAAGCCTATGCGTAATTTGTGATGCTTTAATAATGCTCATTTGTTATTATCGTAAAAAAACTAGTACTTTTTTTAGTATAGATTATTTTAAACCTAAAATGGTCTGATTTGGAAAATTCTAAAACATGAGTTATACTTACTGGATATAAATAAATAAAGGAGTATTTTCACCCGAGCTCATACGGAAAAAAGTTACTGTATGATCTTTTAAGGTGCGCTCTAGAAAAGGTAAATTTCACGTTCAAGCAGGCGGCATGAAAAGTTCCGCCGGTTCAGTTGGCAATATCAATTGGCGATGGCAGCATGCAAAGGCAAAGCCCTAGCCGCGGCAGTGTGACCTCCCATTCCAAGTTTCCAAGTGCCGCGCCGAGCTTGCCTGGACGATCTGGCACGCTGGTCGGCACGAACCAACGGAACAGCCTCGCGGGAACGTGAACGTGAACGTGAACGAGAACGATAGATTGCGAGCCCGCTCGGCAAGTTGGCACGTCGTCGCCCTTGTTCGTCTCCTCTCTCCTCCCTCGTGCCCTCTCCGGCTTTCTTGATTCACATCACGGTCACGGGCTCACGGCCAAGGCACTGTCTCTGTTCGCTTTGCTAAAAAACCATGGCTGAAAGTACCGTTTGCTGATTTATTGTGAGAGAAAAATATTATTCGTTCGCTGAAATAATATGGCTCGTAAGACAAGTGAACAGGGTCACTATCCTTACCTCCTAAGGAACCTAGCAAGTTTTCCACCCAACCAACGTCCCAAGGTCCGTTTCCGTGCGAAGCAGAGCAGCACATGCATGTCGCCGTCCGGCTGATGAGGCGCGTGCGCGGGACGGCGAAGGCAACCAGTGCAGGAGCATTTAGACCGGCGCCATCTCAACAGCCACCTGCTCTTGCATTGACTAATCCCACGATGAGTACGCAAGAAGATAATAACCAAGAAATTATATTGTCATAGAATTATTAGACTATTACTATCTTTTTTTTCCTACCCAATGCTGACTAGGGGGGTGCCAATATAATTCTACATTTCTACCCATTGGTATTGTTATTCTACATGATAATATGGATGTATTACAAATTTACAAATTTCAACTGCAGGTGCAGAATTTTGTTCACTGTTAGGCAACTCCCCAAGAACACATATTTAGAGCATCTCCAAACAGTTCTACTTAAATTCACTCTCTAAATCATTACTTCGAGGGTCATTTCAATCAAAATTATTCTCTATATTTTTTTCACCCTCCAATAACTTTTCTATATCTTAGTTGCACTGGGTTAGCCAAATTCTCTACTACACTATTAATAAGGAAAGATATAGAGGGGCTTTTCGAATTGTTCTTACTCACTCCATACTTAACCCGCTGACATCTCCCTACCGTCGACTATTATATAGATCTCATATAGACTATATATAATTAATATAATATAAAGCTAATAAATTGTCATTGGTTTCACCTCTCATCTTTCTTCTAGATGGTCTCGGCAACGCGATTTTCTGCGCGGTCACGGACAAACTTTTGAATTCCAGCACAAGCTCGATCCGTCCATCGTTAACGCGTTCCTGTCCAACTACTTACTAAAGTTGCCGTGGAAATTAACACGGTTAAGCCAGGCCAAGTGATCGAATTCCAACCCTATCTACATGCATGTCACTATCCTGTAGGGCATAGGCTACTAACAGTAACACTCTCTTACTCGTCAAGTGTTTTTACCTCTCTCGCAGCTACTACATTCGTTCGGTCTTTAAAAAAAAATCCATTGGTTCCAAAAATTATGTTTTTAGTTCTTCTCAATCGCTCTTATTTTTTTAACCAAAATTTAATAGAAAAAATATTTAATATGTAAAACCTCAAATAAATCCACTAGCTATCAAGACATATTTGGTGAATTATATAATTATACATATGTTGATACATTTTTCTATAAATTTAAGTTTTACTTAAAACAAAGGTAAGGTGAACTATAATTTTAAACACAGAGACTAGAATATAAATGATTCGTACAATAATTGAATGGTTAATTTAACTATATATGGGCAATAATTCAAAGAAATTAAAAAAAATTGAGAAAAAAACTTAATTACAACTGGTGGAAACAATTACTAGAATTCATGAAGTTTCCTCATAACATCGAAAAACTTTAGAGCACAGGTTTCCTCAAACTTTTATTTTGAAATTCGCAGAAAGATCCAACAAAAATCTCCAAAAACTTTTATTCCTTTATGTACTTCCTCTTTTTCTAAATTATAAGATGTTTTTGCTTTGGTAGATACTTTGATTTTATTATGTATCTAGATACAGTGTATATCTAAGTGCATAAACAAAGCTATATGCCTTTCGCCTCTAATGACCCTTAAAAGTGGTTAGACGATGTTGTGCTCATTATAACGCGGGGATTTAATAAACTAAAAGTCTTCAAATATTTCCAACCCAATAATTCACACGAACAGTAGAGTATGCTACCTAACATTCCCTCCGACTGCGCTGGCCGAACGATGAACAGTTGGCAGGCCAGTTGTTCCATTGCAGCATGCACTCCACCCCTATAAATGCTGGTCATTAGGCACCACGGTTCCTTCATCCAAATAAGTCATCTCTAGCTCCATTGACTTGACAAGCTCACGGAGAAACATTTGACGAGCCATGGCTGAGGAGAAGCACCACCACCACCTGTTCCACCACCGCAAGGAGGAGGAGAGCTCCGGCGAGGTCGACTACGAGAAGAAGGAGAAGCACCACAAGCACATGGAGCAGCTCGGCGAGCTCGGCGCTATTGCTGCCGGCGCATATGCTCTGGTGAGAACAAAATCCAACTTCTTTATTGATCGCCTGATCGATGCATGATTCAGCTCTTGATCTGGTATGCATCGATGTGTTCCTGTGTATGTGACTGCAGCATGAGAAGCACAAGGCCAAGAAGGACCCGGAGAACGGGCACGGCCACCGGATCAAGGAGGAGGTGGCTGCCGTCGCCGCCGTGGGCTCCGCTGGGTTCGCCTTCCACGAGCACCACGAGAAGAAGGACGCCAAGAAGCACGGCCACAACTGATTGATCATCGATCAACTGCCTGAACCGAAGCAGCAAATCGTCGCGGCTGCTGCTTGATTTGTTCTTTCAACTCGTGTGTGCGCCAGGTCTTGATTTGGGCTACCGATATTTGCACGTAGGAACCGTTGATCCTCGGCGTTCTTGTATCAAGTACAAATCAAGCGTTGAATAAGTGTGTGTGCGCGTCTGCGCGCGCATAAATCCTTTTTTTTTATCGAGAGGTGTTCTGATCTATACTCGAATAATGTGAATTTACTTGTGTTTATAAACTGATTTAAGAAGTCCACCCTGCCCTGATTTGCTTTGTCTTTAACTAAATAAACCACACACTGAGAAATACTCCATCTGTCCTCAAATAAATCAATTTCTAAAATCCGTGCCAGTTAAATTTTTTTAAGTTTGATTAACTTTATAGAAAAACATAACAACATTTATGACATAAAATAACCATACACTACCGGATTCAGCTTCTTTACCGAGTGCCTCAGGCACTCGGCAAAGGCCGATATACACTCGGCAAAGGCGCTCGATAAACAGTTTATCGGCAAAGACCTCTTTGCCAAGTGCACTTTATCGGGCACTCGGCACAGGCTTTGCCGAGTGCTAATCTGACACTCGGCAAAGAAAAGTCGCCGTGACGGCGAGCACCACCGTGACGGCAAAGCCTTTGCCAAGTGCTAAATCGACACTCGGCAACGAATTTTCAAAAAAATATAAAAAAACCGCCGCTGCTGCCTTTCCACGTGCGGCGCATGATGGATCCCGGGCGCGTCCTGCGCGGTGACGGTCTGCAGCCTCCAGCCGCGGCCGTAGTAGGCGAGGGCCGCGCTGGGGCCTAAGCTGACGGGCTCTTCGCCGTCCCTGACGGCCTCGACGTGCAGCGCTGGTGGGGCCCCGAGTTCGAGCTTGCGGTTGATGGCGTGCAGCGCGTAGCGGGCCGTCGTCCCTGCCGCGAACCGCCGGACCTTGCCGGAGCTCCTGCACGTCACCTCCAAGAACTGCCAAGCGGCAAGTAGACAGCAAGCACGTCGGTTCGAGGAGAGCGGGTGCAGCAGGAGGAGGAGACCTTCCGCGGCAAGCAGGCAGCAGACAGCAAGCAGACCTTCCGCGGGATGAAGATGTACAAGAAGGTTCGTGGGGCTCTGTGCAGCAGGAGGAGAGCGGGTCTTACCGGTTGCGGTGGAGGAGGAGAGTCGCCGCCACCGTCCTTAACTGGCTGTTACGCGTCGCCGGGCTGCTGTGCCCGCCGCTCCATCGCAGCACCCGCTGACTCGCGCCCCGCTGGGTGAGCTGCCCACCCTCGGATTTGCCTGGCTGTTGCGCATCGCCGTACAGTTATATAGTATAGCAGCTTTGTCGAGTGTTCTAGATCTGACACTCGGCAAAGCAGGGTTTGTCGAGTGTTCTAGATCTGAGCACTCGGTAAAGTTTTTTTTTCTTCTCCTTATCTAGGAAAAAGATTTTATTTCTTTGCCGAGTGTTTTTTTTGACACTCGGCAAACCCCATCTTTGCCGAGTGTTTTTTTACGGCAAACCAACCTATTTGCCGAGTGTCTTCTCCTGACACTCGGCAAAGCGGTGATTTGCCGAGTGTCATTTTTTGACACTCGGCAAACCATATTTTTTTTTCACTTTTGACCTCCAAATTTTTTCTGCAGTCCTCATACAATACCTGGTACTCCATGTTCCAATGTGGCACATTTCTCGGGTTTCTATATTTCTTTAATTTATTTCATTTAATTAAATTTTTTGGATAATTCAAATTATAACTGCTAGTCATTCGAATAATAAAAAAAATGAATGGAAAAATGATATTCATGTTATTTACTATAATATGAGGCCGTATCCAGGAACAGACCACCAATTTTGAACATCTTATTCACGAAACATGACCATGAACTTGCGGTCGAGTTGTTTTTAAATTCTATAAAAAGCAAACGAAGACCGAAAATGTTTAAACTTGTCGAGATGTCATGATATCATATATGGAGGCTGTGATAAAAAATTGAGGAGGTTTCGCACAAGTTTGTCACGTACGATGCTTACCACCTCGTCGGCCTCTTCACGAAATCATAAAACTTCTTCGAAGATTATTCGGTTTGCAAGCATCGTACATGACAACTTGCGCGAAACCTTCTCAAATTTTTATCACAGCCTCCACATATGATATCATGACATCTTGACAAGTTTCATAATTTTCGGACTTCGTTTGTTTTTTATAGAATTTAAAAACAACTCGACCGCAAGTTCGTGGTCATATTTCGTGAACAAGATGTTCGAAATTGATGGTCTGTTCCTGGATATGGCCTCACATTATACTAAATAATATGAATATCATTTTTCTATTCATTTTTTTCATTATTCGAATGACTAGCAGTTATAATTTGAATTATCCAAGAAAATTCAATTAAATGAAATAAATTAAAGAAATATAGAAAAAGTCCGAGAAATGTGCCACATTGGAACATGGAGTACCAGGTATTGTATGAGGACTACAGAAAAAGTTTGGAGATCAAAAGTAAAAAAAAAATATGGTTTGCCAAGTGTCAAAAATGACACTCGGCAAATCACCGCTTTGCCGAGTGTCAGGAGAAGACACTCAGCAAAGGGTTAACGGCGGCTGCCGACCGTTAACTGCGGCGGCCCTTTGCCGAGTGTTCTGGTTTGCCGAGTGCCCGACACTCGGCAAACCTGGTCTTTGCCGAGTGTTATTGTTTGTCGAGTGCTCGGCACTCGGCAAACCACCTCTTTGCCGAATATCAGTTGTTTGCCGAGTGCTTTTTCTCTGGCACTCGATAAATAGCCCATTTGCCGAGCGTCCGATAAAAAGCACTCGGCAAAGTCTAGGACACTCGGCAAAGAAGTCGTCTCCGGTAGTGATATTATGAAAATATATTCTATAGTACATCTACTGATACTAGTTTGATATCATAAATTTTGATTTTTTTTTCTACAAATTAGATCAAGTTTGAAAAGTTTGACTTAAGACAACTACAGGAATCTATTTATTTAGGGACAGAGAGAGTAGTACTCCCTTCACTTTTAATATGAGAATTTTAGGACAAATTAATAAATGGTTCATAGGGAGCGCTATATAATTTTAAAAATAGGAGAGTACACTTTGTTTGCCGATAGCATGGCTTTGGGATCCGGACAGAATGAGCTAAAATTTGACCAGACTGGGCCAGTCTTGGTGGCTTTATCTAAGTTTCATTTGCATTTATACGGTGACACATCAACAAAATTTGATGACTTGGAAAATTAATTGTGAAAACAAGAGAGAGATAGAGCTTCATCTGGATGTGTATCTGTGTCATGAAACTCCCCAAACTGAGATCGGTCTTATGCCCATCTTGAAAAGACCAAAGGCACATCATGGTGTTACATGCGTTGGACAAGTTTGAGTGAAAAAATCGTGGACTTTTTTCTGCGTTATGTTTACAGCAACTACAACGAAGACCTTATTTGAGCCATCATTCTATTTTGAGAGTTCAAACACACGGAAAAGCTCTTCAACCGAGCTCCTATTCAGCCCATGATGAATGAGGGGCTCTCATTCCTCTCTCATGAACCCTCAAATGTATGAGCCCCTCATCTACTCCCTACTTCTCCTTTTTCTCTTTCCACAAAGCTGACAAATGGGACGATAAGCATAATCTATGATAATATTTAGTAATGTAAGGAAGATTTAGGAGATCGGTTGGAGTGCACTGAGAAGTAATGACTAGCCATTTGAGATAACAGGGGGAGCTAATGTAACACCCTCGGTGTTACGCCCTAAACAAATTAATAAACCATGTCGTGAGCATCATATTTATGTGATAATGCATGTGATGGAAGGTGCAGATAACATTTTTGTAACTTCAGATGATCAATAAAAATGTTAAATGATAAGCTATTCCATACCTCATATGTATCAAGTATGGTTTAAAACTATTTTTTATTGAACAAAAATACTATAGAACATATATGTGACGCTTAAATAAAGTTTGGAATATAAACTTTGTAGATGACAATGAAATACTTGCTGTAGAAAAATAACATTGCTAGGCAACATTTCTAATAGCCTAGAAATGCAACTTCGAATCAAATTCAGCTCATAGACTTAGAAGATTTTTAAGTATATAGACAGCTAGACAATGCCATGTTTGGTAATTTATTCTGCGAAATCGGGTTAAGAATAGGTGTTATGTTTTAGCTTGGTTTGGTAGCCTCATATGCCATCTTGAGCATGGTGAAGATGGTTTAGGTTTAGAAGCAACCGTTTAGTTGTTATAGGTGCTTTAAAATGCGTGCACGACACGTTCTTGGGTTGGTTGGACGGGTGGACGCGGTCACCATGCTTGGGCGCACGCCGTCGCCGCGCTGGTCGCTCGTGCGTGCGCGCACTGCCGTGCGTGGCCGAGCTCTGTTGCCTCTGGCCTGGTCGCCCCTGGCCTCTACCACGTGGAGCCGCTGCTACTGCTTGCGTGGTCGTTCAGCGCTGCTGGCTGTCCCGCCGCGCTGCCACACTGCCAACCCACCCCGCGCCGCGACACAGTCGCTGCCAGTGCCGTCGCCTCACCGTCACGTCTGCGCTTCTTTATACACCTCTGCGCCGCTGCTGGCCCTGTTCGAGGCCGCCACTGCCGCACGCACGTGGCCATGCTCGCCGTCGCCTTGCCATGGCAGGTCGGGGATGCTTGCGCTTGTCCTTTGTGTATACGTGCATGCCTTCCCCGTCGCGGCGAGCACGTCCCGCAAATGTGAGGCCATGTTGTGCCACCTACCGGCTCGTCTCTTTTTCTCTCTGCTGCCGCCGTCGGAGTCGCGCCCCACGCAATTGACCAGTGAGTGGTCATCTCCTTTCAATTCTGCGCGCCTATGTCTCCGCCATCAAGTCCTCTTGCTGCCCGACCCCACCCTGCCTTGAATGGCGCCCGGTCGAGCTCCAATTGGGCATTTTCCCGCCGCCGTGCCGATAAGGCCGCGTCCGACCGTCGACGAGGGCAGCCCTCCTACCTTCCCTCTCGAACCAATTCACCTGCACCACTAGTTTTACCTTGCCTCCCTCTCCACCTTGCGCACGCCAGTGGAACCGCTACCGCCTCCCAGTCGCCGCTGACGCGACCGCACCACCGCGGTACGCCACCGCACGGCTCGGTCGCACGTAGTCTACTGATACTCCCTCGCTAGCCAGTTAGGTTCTCAGGTGCTCTGGATCGCCGGGGCAACTACGTCGTCGTCGCGGACGGCCGCGCGTCGCAGCAGCTCGCTCCCGCGCGTCCCGCCACACCGCGTTGCTGTTTGGTGTAGGCGGTTGGACCGTAGTTGAAGGTTGGCCCAACCGACGGGCCAGCGTGAGCCTCTGGTGGTCGGCACGGTCGCGCCGTGTCATCGCCACCGTGCCACCGTGCGCTGAGTCGCTGACGGTGCGCGCGGGTGAATTAGGAAAAATCAGGGGGTTAAGTGAGAAGGTCTGAGAGAGAGGAGAAAATAGTGTTAGTACTTAGTTGTAAATTGGGAGGAGTTCGAAATCTCTTTTGTAAAATCGCCAACGCGCGTGGGACTCCCCCACCGCGGCCGCGCTAGCGGGCTGCTGTGCGCGCTGTGTCTGCGTTGGGCCGTGCGTGTGGGCCGCTCGGGAGATTCGCTTTTCGTTATCCTAAGGAATTAGATGTAGTTTTCAAATTTAATTTCTGAGCTAATCTTTGGTAATTAATATAAAATCATGTTGGTAATCAAAAATTGTGAAACAAATTTTGTTAGGTTTCTAAAATTATGCTATATCGGTTGGTGTATTTAGTTCATGTTTATACGTGTTGACATTAGGAGTTATTAAATCATTTGAGGATGCTTAATAATATTAAGTTAATTATTGTAGGAATTTTTATGGTAAATTGATGATAGCTTTAGTCTTGAAAATTTTATAGTAGGTTCATTGTATTATTATGTGCTCATTGTAAATTTTATAGCCTTAGAATAGACATTAAAGTTAAATGTTCTTTGTTTCAATATACATTAAATCATTAATAGAAATAAAGATATATCCTTAAATTGCCAAACTAAGGGTTTGTTAGTTGAACCTAACTCTTTGCTTGATGAAGATGGTAGTTAGCTTAGTACCTTAGTCATTAGAGCTAGCTTAGTAGCTTAGTATGGGTATTCTTAGTTTAAGAGTTGTTGTTGCCTGAATGCTAAATGTTGCATCATCATCGCATGCATGTAGAGAACGAGTTGCCTAAAAACTTTTTGACGAGTTGGACAACTTCATGATTTTGGAAAGAAATTATTAGAACTCTAGAAGATGCTCTAAACTTTTAGATTTTTAACTTATGACTTATGAGAGATGTATAACTAATACTCTATCTATTCTAAATTATAAAATATTTTAGGTATTTTTAGATACATAGCTTTTATTTTGTATCTAAACATAACTTATATTTTGATGCATAGTAAAAACTATTAAATCTGAAAAACTAAATCATCTTATAATTTGTAACGGAGGAAAAATATATCAAACAAATAGGTCCGGCAAGTCGAAATCCGTGCGCCCACCGCAGCCCACTCGTCCACCCTGTTCGCTGGTTGGTGCTGGTGCTGGTTTGGGCTGACTGGTGCTGGTTTTTTTGAGAGAAAAACACTGTTGGCTAGTTGAATAAGCCCTGCTGAAACCCAACGAGCGAACGGGGTGATCGATTCCGCAGTCTGCATCCGTTCCCTATGCGCCCCACAGGTCCACACCCTCTCTTTTCTCTGCAACTAAAAATTTGATAAGAGAATCGTTGATAGCGTGCGAAAGAATCATCGCTCGCCTCCCGCTTCCCAACGTGCGAAACAAAGACCGAGCCTGGTCTTCCGCCCCGCCCTCACGGCCTTGCTCGCGCGCGTGCTCGCCACCCGCTCCACGGACGGACCCGACCTGGTCCCCGCTCCCCGATGCGCGCCTCACCGCCGCCGTCTCCGCGCTCAGAGACACCGCGGACGCCGTGCTCGGCTCCATGTCCCTCGCGGGGGCTGCGCCCACGGGCATCGGCGCCCTCGCCGCTGCCTACGTGGATGCCGGGATGGAAGGAAAGACCGCCGAGGCGTGCGGCCAGCGCGGGACGTCGGTAGCTAATCACGCGCGAGACTCGCGCCCGATCCCCGCTACGCTCGCGCTCGCCAGGCCCCGTCGCCCCATGCGACCTCGACGTGAAGCTCTCCTCCTACGCGCGCCTCGCCCGCGATGAGCTGGACGCCCTGGGCGTCGGGTTCCGCCACCTGGTCGGGCACACCGGCGTCGTCGCCACGCTCGGCACCGGCCGCCCACCCGTCGTCGCGCTCTGGGCCTACATGGACGCGCTGTCCATCCAGGTACGTGCGTGCGTGGTGTGTGTGTCGCTCTTCGCCTCTTCCGAGCCATATCCTGCATTCAAGCCTGTGCTCCATCGCCTCCCTCCTCCTCTTGCGCTACACATGACTACGCGCTGCACCAACGCCGGTGGCACACCGCAAGCTCGACTCCGTGACTAGGCGCCCAAGGCCACGGTGACGGAGGACCAGCGCGGCTTCGGGCAACGACGGCAGAGGTGGGGCGTGGGGCTGCAGCTGCTTGATGGACGCCCCTACGTTGTTTGATGAAATGCCCATTCAGAATGTCGTGACTTGGAAGTCACTGTTTCCTCGACCAGTGTCTGATGATGGGTGGATGATGGTACGTAGTACAAAAGATGTTACCAGCCCTCTTTTTCATCTGACTACAAGTATTGTAATACTGAATATATCATGGCCAAGAAACTTTCTTTAGCATGGATATAACTACAGTGAAATTAAAAATGATAAGCATGGCCTGGATTTGAATTGAACTTGCTCCTAGCCCGTTTATTTGTGCAGGAATTGAGCTAGCGGACGAGTTTCTAACCACAGTGTGCACAGCATTCAGCTATTGCGTCTGGTGTCATTTAACGGAAACTTATTTAAATCACTTAGTCGAGTTGCAAATCATGGTTTGGGCAGAGTTGATAGCAACACATCACGTACGGACAATGAATCTATTGAGCTCTTCAAACAAGTGTTTGACTGTATGTCATTGCTTTTCTCCACCAATACAAGAGCTTTCTTCAATGCAGGTGTAGATTTGTGGGCCTCTTGTGCCATTGATGTTGTCAATCTTGCCCAGAAGGTTTCAGCTAATGAGGACAATTTCTGCCCTGTTCTTCAGAAGCTTGCAAATTGCCTCCTTGGGCAATTCTCAAGCTTCCTGAGATTATATGCAAATCCGAAGAATATTTCATCAGTTTTATTTATTTTTTAGTTTCTTCATACAAGATCACAGCCTGACTTGGCCTCTGCTGCAACAAGGTGGTCATCGTGCCGATGGGCAGCAGGGATCAGGGTACCCACTCCTCCTTGCTTTTTGTGTTCTACTTCCACACTTGGTAGCTTGTTGATCTGATCTGATCTCCGGTTCCATTGGTACTCCGTCGGATTGCTGATATTTGTTGCTGTGAATTGTTGATTGCATGAATTATAAATATTTTTTCAATCTATGCTTGATTACTAAAAAGATATTCGTTGGTTGTTTGATTTGCATTGATAGATGCTGCCATGGAAAACGCGGCTGTGCGGAGGGAATTTGGCGGCGCTGCGTCGGGCGCGGAGGGAGGGAACCAAAACTGAACTTGAAGTGGCGCGCGGCGTGTGGGTGCGGGCGGCGCTACGTCGGACACGGAGGGAGGAAAAGCCGAGCCAAACTTGGAGTGGCACGACGCCGGCATGTGCGTACGGCGGCATAGCGTACATGCGGATCTGTGTCGTACACGGAGGGAGGGAAGGCGAACTCGGAGCGGCGTGCGGCGTGTGGGTGCGGTGCAGCCAGGCCGGATCCAGTCGGCGCTCGGTCGGAGACGGCGTAGCTGAGGCGGAGAAGGTCGGACAGGGAGGGTAGAAGGCCGCCGGCGGCGGCATCGTTCCTTGCGGTGGTGCGGCGACTAGTCAGCACCTGCTCGAAAGCTAGCTTCGGCCATGGCTCAGAACGCTCTTCGTATCCGTTGCTGCAGCTGAACTCGAGCTTGCGCTCCCCGCGCGGTTGGCACGCCCGATGGCTCGATGAGCCCGCTATGTCCGAGCTGCGCCTCCGCTGCGTTTGGCGGGGTTGCGGGTAGGCGCGGACGCATGGGTGTCGCTGCTAGGAAGACGGATACATACAGATACGTCTGCGGCTGCCGGTCGCGGATAAGGAGCCGTCGGAAGTCGCGAGCGGCCGCGGCCGCCGCCGGTGATCACGGAGGAGCAACCGGGGGTCGCGCGCGGCCGCGGCTGCCGCTGTCGGGACATGCACGGAGGCGCCTGGGAGGGCAGGCAAGGGCGGCGCGGAGGTACGGCAATGGCCTGTGGCCGCGACGACGACGCTTCCACGCCATGTGCGAGAACGGGAGGTGCGAGGCCGATACGCGTGTGCGGTTCTATGTGCGTTGGTGATAAGGTAGAGAGAGAAAAAAGAGAGAGAGAAAAAGGGTATTTGGAAGGTACCGGAAGCTTTATTTAATTTAAAGACGATGGTGATCTTTTTGATGGAGCGCTGGAGTACAACCGGGGTCAGCAAGAGGTCACTCAAGAACCGGTGGTGATGATCTTGACACAGTCTTGTCCATTTCAAAACAAACATAGTGCTTTTAAAAAACGTGGTGCTTCTTCAGAATTTTCAATCACTGTAGTCTAAATACTGTAGGTAAAAAAAGCATGTGGGGACTAAATACAAAGAGAATATGGTTCATAACTAAAGAAAAAGAATGTTTGAATCAATTTGGAAAAGTTTAGGGTACCCAAATAAAAATGTTTATTAGCTTTTTATTATTTTCTAAAAATGATCAAATCAACTTAAAAGTATAAAATGCATAATAATAAATTTTGTTAGGTTATACAAACTAATTTTGTTAGGTTTATACAAACTAGATCTACATGTGATAAAGATCATGAAACAGACTTTATATGTTTTTGTAATAAGCCGCAAGCCACGTGTGTATGAGAATCGTTGACAGGCGTGTGATCTACAACTAAAATATTCATAAGAGAATCGTTGAAGGGTTTGTGAGCCTATGATGCCGCACTCTACGTGATTGTGTTAATTTCACAAATTTTGTTTTTTGGATTAAATATTGGTATTTAATTTTACAGTATTGTTATCTTATCATGCGATCCGTGTGCTTTTAGTAGTATAAAATTGAAAGCATCTAGGTCCCTAGTTGGGTTTTGGTGATTAATGACAATACAAGATTACTATGACTAATGTGTGTTTTGCAGCGGCAATTAAGTTAGGTCATGGTAATGGAGATTGATTGGGCAATCATGGTGGTCATGCCCATACGATGGAAATCGTTTCGGTTTTTAAAGGATGGACGACAAGATTAAGGATGACTAGTTCTAAGTGTCGATTGGAGTTGGAGAGACACTTAGAGTAGTTTAGGACTTTATTTTTCCTTTGATCGTACTATTAAGGGGGTATGGACGGATAGCTTGACTTAGGTGAGTCTAGTGAGTTAGGTGTGGTGCACACTTGTTAAAACTAGCACTAGGTAGCTCCAAAATAGCCCTTAGATCCAATGGAGCAAACTTCATTCACATATGATCGAGAGTTGGAAGTGAATGGAGGTTCAAATACTGACCGGACGCTGGCTCAGGGTCCGGTCAGTTCATTTGACCAAGGTGATTGCGTCTGGCGCGACCGGACACTGAGAGGTCATGTGACCGGACGCTGAAAGGTAGCGTCCGGTCGACTCTAGTAAGGTTCAAGAAGGAAAGCGACGACGCGTCCGTCACACAGAGAAAACTTGGAGTTCATGGTATCTTGCGGCGGATCCGGTAGACATGGTGGAGCGTCCACCACCCCTGTGAGAGTGCACATAACGGTTTCGTTTTTCAGCCCATGTTATAAATACTCCCTCCACTCGTGTGTGGGGGCAGTGAGAAACACGTTTGAGAGTTCCAAGAAGAGCAAGGTCCTAGTGAGGAGATTGAGATTTGAGAATCGCAAAGAGAGCCCTCATTAGTGAGATCAAAGAGTAGCAAGTGTGCATCCACCCTTCTCATTAGGCTTGTCGTGGTCAAGTGAGAGTTCATGCTTGTTACTCTTGGTGATCCATCACCTTTACTTGAAGGTGATTGGGAGCTTGGTGATAGCTTTGGATGCCAACTCAGTTTTGGATGATTTACCGCGATGGAGTGTCGAAGAATTCAATTGGCGGATCTTGTTGCTCCAATGAGGACTAGTGGGGATGGCGAATTGACATCTCTAAAAACATAGCATTTCTCTCCTCTCTTTTACTTTGAGCATTTAGTTTGAGCAATTCAATTCTTGTTCTTACATTCATAGAATTGTCATGCTAGAGTAGGATTGGAACTTAGGTTGCAAGTCTTTTGTACGGTAGAACAACTAGAAACACTTTCTAGGCACAAGGGGTTAATTGGGCTAACCATAGGACTTAATTATTGCAAAGAAATTTAGAATTAGCCTAATTCACCCCGCCTCTTGGGCATCTTGATCCTTTCAATTGGTATTAGAGCCTCGTGCTCACATATTTAGGCTTAACCGCCTAGTGAAAGATGTCTCACGGGGATGGACCTCCTCCTATCTTTGAGGGGGATGATTTTCCTTTTTGGAAAATTCATATGGAGGCGTACTTAGAAGCTCTAGATGTTGGAATACTTAGAGCCGGCTCTCAAGGCTTCCCAAGAACTAAGGATGCCGCACACCCACAAGGCGATAAGTTGAATTACAAAAAATGGAATGCAAAGGCTAGAAACACCATATTTAGAGGCATTTGTAAAGATGTGTTCAACCGGGTGAGGAACCACAAAGACGCCCATGCACTATGGTCGGACGTTTGTGCGCTCCATGAGGGAACAAAGAGTGAGTGTGAGGAACGCTATCATCTTGTCATGAAAAAGCTCAACTCTTTTGAAATGCTTTCTAAATAATGTGCTAATGAGATGTATTCACGTTTGAATGTTCTTATAGAGAAAGTTAATGGGCTTGGACTCACTCAAATGCAACCATCCGATGTTGTAAGAAAGATCTTGAGTGTCCTCCCCATTGACAAATATGGGCATATTGTGACCGTGCTACATCAAGGTGATCTTTCCACCGCTACACCGACACAAATCTTGGGAAAGATCAATGCTCATGAGATGTACATGCACATCACACCTTAAGATGACTCATCCTCTACAAAGAAGAAAGAAAAAGACTTAGCATTCAAAGCTAGCCAAGAGAAGGGCAAAGCAAGGCTTGAGTATGAGAGCTCAAGTGATGATGAAGTTGATGATGAAAGCCTTGCTCTCATGGTGAAGAAAACCGCCAAGATGCTAAAGAAGCTCAACAAGAGTGGCATCAAGTTTGATGTCAAGAAGAAGAAGTTCTTCACAAGCTCAAGAAGAAAGCCAATCCCTGAGATAGATTGCTACAATTGTGGCGAACTTGGTCATCTAGCTCACCAATGCACAAAGCCCAAGAAAGACAAGTTCAAGAACAAGAACAAAGGCAAGAAAGATGACTCCAGCAATGAAGATGAAGATAATAAGAAAAAGAATAAGCCATACAAGAAGAGAGATGGCAAGAAGGACTTCCACAAGAAGAAGAAGAGTGGAAAGGCTTACATCGTCAGTGATTGGTTCATGGACATTGATTCATCTAGTGGATCATCCGATGATGATAGTGACGACGAGAAGGTGGCCGCTATTGTTATTGATTCTTCATCATCTTCACCGCCACCACCGCCGTCATCCTCTACACACCTATGCCTTATGGCCAAAGGTGAACGAAAGGTATCACATGATGATGACAGTAGTGGTGATGATCATGCTCATAATGATGATAGTGATAGTGATAGCGATGATGATGAATATGAATCACCTACTTATGATGATCTTGCTAAGTTGCTCAAGAAATACACTAAGATCATTATAAAGACTAGAGCTAAAAATGAAAAGCTTGAGATTAAGAATGATTCTCTCTTAGCTAAATGTGATATAGCCAAAAAATCTAGTGTTGAGCTTAGAGAAGAAAATGAAGCTATGTCATCCAAACTCAAGGAGCTCAAATCTTCTAAGAAAGAGCTTAAAGATAAACATGATAAACTTGAGTAGGTGTACAAAGAGCTCATCACTAGCCACAACAAGGTAAAAGAAGAATATACCACTCTTAAGATTAATCATGATAATCTTGTTATTGCTCAAGAATTTCTATCCAATGAGCCACATGATGCTACTAACCATATTGTTAAGATTGATATAGCTACACAATGTGATGACTTGATCACTGAGAGCATTGAGCAAGGTTCTAGTAGGCAAGCAAGTGGTTGAGGCCGATGATTATGATGAGTTTGTCAAGCTCAAGAATGACAATACAAAGCCCAAGAAAGATCTTGAAGAAATCAAAAGCCACAACACTATTATGCTAGAAACTCTTGATCATGATGGTAACTGGATCCTTGAGAATGAGAAGCTCAAAGAAGAAAACAAGAAGCTCAAGGAAGAGAAGAACAATGATGCTCTTAAGGAAGAGAATAAGAAGCTCAAGTTGGAAAAAGAGCATCTCAAAATTGGATTGAGCAAGTTCACTAGAGGCAAGTATCTTCAAAGTGAGCTTCTAATGAACATCGTCAAGAAGATGGATAGAAGTGGCATTGGGTATATGGCAAATCAAGAGAAGAAGAAGGCCCAAGCTCAACTACAACAATCAAAGCCAAAGCCAAAGCCAAAGAGATGTTTTGAGTGTGGACAAGAAGGCCACTTTGCTCATGAGTGCCAAACTCCACCACCACAACCCTTGCCCAAGCATGCTAGACCCTTTGCATTCAATGCTCACTACATGCTTAGAAAGGATTCTAGTGGAAAGATGAAAGTGATGTTCTTAGGACCTCCAAATAAGAATAGGCCTAAGAAAATTTAGGTTGCAAAGTCACTTGTTGAGAAGGTGAAGGGACCTCAACAAGTTTGGGTTCCTAAAGCTTGATCTCTTGTGTGTGGGTGAACTACAAGACCGGTGGAAGTTATTGGGTTATTGATAGTGGTTGCACACAACATATGACCGGTGATCCTCGTATGTTCACCTCACTAGATGAAGAAGTAGATGGACAAGAAAGAATCACATTTGGGGATAATTCAAAGGGCAAGGTTAAAGGATTGGGCAAAGTGGCAATATCAAATGATCATTCAATCTCAAATTTACTATATGTTGCTTTATTGAGCTTCAACTTGCTATCCGTTGGGCAATTGTGTGACCTTGGCTTCCAATGCTTGTTTACCGAGAAGGAAGTTGTTGTATCTAAGAAGGATGATGAACAAGTGATTTTCAAAGGATTTAGATACAACAACCTATATCTAGTGGACTTCACCTCCGAAGATATAAACTTGAAGACTTGCCTATTCACCAAAACAATACTTGGGGTGGCTATGGCATAGAAGACTTGCTCATATTGGGATGAGCTCACTCAAAAAGCTAATGAAGAATGATTTGGTGAGAGGGTTGAAGGATGTGAAGTTTGAGAAGGACAAGTTTTGTAGTGCATGTCAAGCCTGCAAGCAAGTTGCAAATACTCATCCAACCAAAGCTTTCATGTCAACAACAAGAGTGCTAGAACTCCTTCACATGGATTTATTTGGACCAACAACATACAAGCGTTTGGGAGGAAATCTTTATTGTCTTATGATAGTTGATGATTATTCAAGGTATACATGGTTATTCTTTCTTCATGACAAATCCGAAGTTGCATCTTGCTTCAAGAAGTTTGCCAAGAGAGCTCAAAATAAATTTGAAGTGAAGCTCAAGAAGATTAGAAGTGACAATGAAAAGGAATTTGACAACACAAACATAGAAGCCTATTGTGATGAAGTTGGAATCAAACATGAAGTCTCCGCAACATATACTCCTCAACAAAATGGTGTGGTTGAGAGGAAGAACCGGACATTGATCACTCTTGCAAGAACTATGCTTGATGAGTACAACACCCTTGAAGCTCTATGGGCGGAACCTATCAACACCGCATGCTATGCATCCAACTGCCTATTCCTTTAAAAGTTCCTTGGCAAGACACCTTATGAGTTGCTCAATGGGAAGAAGTCAGACGTCTCCTTCTTTAGGGTGTTTGGTTGCAAAAGCTACATCTACAAGAAGCGGCAACACCTAGGGAAGTTCCAAAGACGTTGTGATATTGGTTTTCTTGTTAGTTACTCATCAAAGTCCAAAGCATACAGAGTATTTAATCATGCCATCGGCTTGGTTGAAGAAACATATGATGTGGAATTTGATGAATCTAACGGCTCCCAAGGAGCACATGAGAATCTTGATGATGTAGGTGATGAACCATTGAGGGAGGCTATGAAGAACATTCCGGTTGGAGACATCAAGCCTAAAGATGATGAAGATGATGTACAAATGATTGATCCACCCTCTTCATCAAATGTGCCACAAGATGGTGAAAAAGATGGGAGAGTAAAAAATGAAGACACTCATGTCTCCCATGAGCAAATGGTGGTACAAGCATAAGATGTTGATGCTCCACAACCTCCTCCTCAAGTGGTCAATAGAAGAAATACACCTCTACTACAAGATCATCCACAAGATCTCATCATAGGGAGTCCATCAAAGGGTGTAATGACTCGTTCATAAAAACTTGCTTCATTTATTGCTCATCACTCTTTTGTCTCTTGCTTTGAGCCTACTAAGGTTGAAGAAGCTCTTCAAGATCCGTATTGGATAAATGCCATGCATGAAGAGTTGAACAACTTCACCCACAATGAAGTTTGGACTCTTGAAGAGTGACCAAAAGGTGCAAGAGTCATTGGAATAAAGTGGGTGTTCCGAAACAAGCAAGATGATCAAGGTGTTGTTGTGAGGAACAAGGCAAGACTAGTTGCAAAGGGGTTCTCTCAAGTTGAAGGTTTGGATTTTGGAGAGATCTTTGCACCGGTTGCAAGACTAGAAGCCATCCGTATCCTCCTTGCATATTCATCACACCATGAAATGAAATTATATCAAATGGATGTGAAAAGTGCATTTTTAAATGACTTTATTAATGAACTAGTCTATGTTGATCAACCTTCCGGGTTTGAAGACCCTATATATCGTAATCATGTTTATAGGTTGTCCAAGGCATTATATGGGCTTAAGCAAGCCCCAAGAGCTTGGTATGAGCGCCTTTGGGACTTTCCTCATTGAGAAGGGCTTCACCATTGGGAAGGTCGACACCACACTATTCACCAAGAAGCTTGATGGACATATCTTCATTTGTCAAGTGTATGTTGATGATATCATCTTTGGATCATCAAATGAAGATTCTTGCAAAGAGTTTGGTGAATTGATGTCGAATGAGTTCGAGATGTCCATGATTGGTGAGCTTACATTCTTTCTTGGTTTTCAAGTCAAGCAAATGAGAGAAGGGATTTTCATCTCTCAAGAGAAATATACAAATGATTTTCTCAAAAGATTGAAGATGGATGAATGTAAGCCAATCAAGAAACCAATGCCTACTAATGGACATCTCGACCTAGATGAGGGAGGTAACAAGGTTGATCAAACTCTCTACCGTTCTATGATTGGTAGCTTATTATATTTAACCGCATCTAGGCCCGACATCATGTTTAGTGTGTGTATGTGTGCTAGATTTCAAGCTAATCCTAAGGAAACTCATTTAATTGCCGTAAAAAGAATCCTTAGGTATCTTAAGCACACACCAAGCATTGGCCTTTGGTATCCTAAAGGAGCTAGATTTGAATTAATTGGTTATTCTGATTCGGATTATGCTGGATGCAAAGTTGATAGAAAAAGCACATCCGGAGGGTGCCATTTGCTTGGTAGATCACTTGTGTCTTGGTCCTCCAAGAAACAAAATAGTGTGGCTTTGTCCACCGCCGAAGCGGAATACATTGCCGTGGGTGCTTGTTGTGCACAAACACTTTATATGAAACAAACTTTACTAGACTATGG
Organism: Miscanthus lutarioriparius; assembly: GCA_904845875.1. Taxonomy (NCBI): domain Eukaryota; kingdom Viridiplantae; phylum Streptophyta; class Magnoliopsida; order Poales; family Poaceae; genus Miscanthus; species Miscanthus lutarioriparius. Next base: position 41,333,357 of record CAJGYO010000012.1, read on the forward strand.
TGTAGTTCTAGAAAATGTACCTCTTTTGTGCAACAATGAAAGTGTGGTAAAACTTGCAAATAATCCGGTTCAACACTCTCGCACCAAGCACATAGATATCCGCCATCACTTTCTTAGAGATCATATTGCTAAAAATGATATATCATTAGAAGGTGTAAGGACCGAGGATCAATTGGTGGATATCTTCACTAAACCGCTAGATGAGGCTATATTTTGTAGATTGCGGAATGAGCTCAATGTGCTTGATTTTAGTAACTTCACTAAAAGATGAGCTTGTGTTGTCCCGTGCATTGCATTGTAATATACATCATATTTAATGTTTTATAATGCATATAGGGCTTGACTAACATGGTTAAGATAACCGCCGAAGAGCGTGTGAAGAAGCTTAACCTTGGATCAAACTTGACAAGCAACTAGATTTACTTACAAGTATTGCTTATGCATGAATGTTGTTTTGTTGTTTATCTTATTTTGTCCTCTTATTGCCTATTTTCTTAAAAAGAATTATAGCATAAGGCAAAATATTTTGAAAAACTTGAGGGTTTGAGAGAGGTCATTTACATCAGTCCCAATTGGTGTTTATTTGGATCTTATTGAAGTTGGGACTTGATTGGGAACAGGCAGCACGAAGAAATTTGAAGATTCGCTGAAGGAGTGACCGGACGCTGCACCGGACTCTGATGTCTAGCGTCCGGTCAGTTCACAGGAGGTGAACAGCTGCCGAGCAGGAGTGACCGGACTCTGGCTGCGTCCGGTCGGTGTCCACCAGACACGTCCGGTCGTGATTCCAGGGGTTTTGAACCTTACTGGAATCGACCGGACACTGAGTGGCAGCGTCCGGTCGCTGCCACCGGAGCGTCCGGTTAATAGGAAACGTGTGTGATTCGATCTTTTCCCTGTTTCCTTATCTATCACATTGGGGGACCCTCATATAATCCTAATCACCGTGCGCCGCCGTGACTTAACGCCAACCCGCGCCGTCATCGCCCGAATCGTCATCACGAGCCCTAGCTGTTGTGCATGCCTCCGTCTCTAAACAGCCACGGCCACGCCATCTGCTCCACGCCGCTCTCCGCGCCAGCACCACCACAGCCGCCGCGCCTCTCTTCCCGCGCCAGCCTCGCGTGCCACCGCACGGTCCCATGCCCTAGCTGCATTAGCGCCGCCGCAAGCCCGTGCCCCTGTCTGCACCGCTGTTCCCGAGCGTCACTGGAGCTCCCTGTGCCGTCACCGTGTCTAGCCCGAGCTCCAGTGCCGTCAAGCCGTGCTCCCATGCCGCCAAGATCCACTGCTGCGTTCTCATCCCACGCTCCGCGCCGGTAAGGCCATGCCCTAGCACCCACATTGCTTTGCAAGTGACCTAGATCGATTTCAAAGCACTGTTTTCAATTGCATTCAAGGCCGTCAATTCACTACTCACCGCAAACCCTAACCCTAGCTGATTCGGTGGTTCCCCGCGGTGTCGCTTCTCTTTTCTTCGGATCGCCGGTTCGTCAGGTAGCAAGCCAGTCGTTTCAATTTTGTATCTAAATTGCTTGCTTCCTAGGGTTTCGTATCTATTAGATATATTGTCTTTACTTATATATCATATCTATTCCATCGTGCAGCGAGTCAATGTCGTTGAGGTGTCAGTGGCAGTTGTCAATTAACTCGGAGCCAAGCTTGCGAGTATGGATCGAGGCCAAGCCTCGGAAGCGATAGATTGATAGTTGATCTTTGTCAGCAGTAGTTTCTTTCTTCAGATTCATCAAATGGCTCGAACAAAGGATGTCGGTGGTGGTCCCGGTGATGAGGATCGGAGGCCCCCGCCTCACTAGCCTGTAGATCTTAAAGGCAAGGCGACGAAGAAGCTAGCAACCCGAAGTGCAAATATCCAGATGCAGAGACAGCCAGAGCCAGCCGTAGTTGCAAAGGCTGCAGACCGTGCCGAGAGAGGAGGTGCTCGCAGTGGAGTTGTTATTGCAGATCCGCTTCCACCAGGAGCGATTGCTGGCATCGAGCGAGTTGAGCGCCTTCATGGTGGTCCACCTAGGACTGTCATGGTTGCTGGACGGCGTCATGTTATTGATGAGGTTCTGCCTTAGGGGGAGTCATAGCAGTAGGCACCGCCAGCAGAGCAGGCTCAGCAGGCAGAGCAGGCAGAGGAGACAGAGCAGGCACCACAGTCACAGTTACGCCGCTCTGGCCATACCCGTGCTCCAGTTACTCCTAGGCCAGACACTCAGCGGAGGGGTTCTCATCCTCCTCCTAGACCACAGGGTCCACCTCTAGTGACCCATCTTGACTAGAGGGCCGCCACGGCCAAGCAGGTGCAGCAGCTGAGGTTCGTGGATTTTGAGGTATGGTTCCCATCGAGGAGAGATGACAGAGCATCTGAGGGTTTCTACACTCCTCTGGAGGAGGACTTCTACAATGTCTATCTCAATAGTGGGGCAGTTTTCAGATCTCAGAGAGTCTGCCACATTGATTCTATAGTTGCAGCAGCTGGAGAGAGTATTCGCCCCTACCTTGCATATCTACCGGGGCTGACATATTTGATTGGACGGATTGGTTTATATGTGCCATCTTGGGTTCGTCAGTTCTATGCCTCTCTCTTTATTGACCCGCACCATAACTTTATTCACTTTGCATTCAGAGGCAGAGATTACCGATTGACGAGCACTAGGGCCAGAGAGATACTCATACTTCAGGAGCAGCCTGTCAGACTTCATGACGTTTGCTATGGATAGACTGCACCTCCCAGACGCCCACATGGTGGAAATGTGCCCCCTACTAACTTGGTTCGTCACTGTTTCACAGATCCTTTTAGCGAAGGGTCGAGGAGAAACCCCAGTGATCTCAATCCCACTGCTCGCGTGCTTGAGGCTATTATAAGGAGGACATTGCTTCCCAGGATGTGATACAGAGAGGGCTTGACACGTATACAACTATGGCTTATCAACTCTCTGATGCAGCAGACAGTTTTTGATATCTGGGATCTTATTCTGTCAGAGATGGAGGACACTATAGCTGAGGGCTTTAGAGGACATAGGCAGCTACCTTATGCTCACTGGATCACATGGCTTATCCATAAGGCAGAGTCACAGTGAGACCGCTAGAGATGCTTAGTGAGTACAGTGGTGCCACCACAGAGTTTCTAGCCTATAACATGACGCAAATGATCAGGCATAGTACACCTACAACACCCAGTCAGCCACGCCGATGTCTTGAGGTGCCAGAGTCTGTAGCCTAGCAGGATGAGATCATCAGAGGGATAGCAGCTACTGAGGAGGAGGAGCTTTCTCAGCAGGAGGGTGTGGTCGTGAGCGACCCCAGTGACATTTCTGATGATGACTACCAGCCCGTCCCACGGATGCCTCCTCAGCGATATGACCATGAGGCTGGCAGCTCCAGCTCAACGCCACCTGCCCCGCAGACAGGCCCCGCTTTCCTTGCTATACTTGAGCGGATGTGGCAGGACTAGGCACGCCAGGCTCAGGAGACAGTTGCTACGTTTGCCTGATTCGAGACTTCGGGAGGATGAGTTCCAAGAAGAAGCAAAGAAGAAGAAGCGATCCAAAGCAGCGGCGGCTAGCTATTCGGCAGAAGCAGACTTAGGCTCTCTGGCAGAAGCAGAAGAAAGAGCCATGCATCATAGAGATACTCATGCAAAGCAATAGCTCCTTGATTTATGCAACATGTAGTAGCGACCATTGGGGCTCCACCGACATAGCCTTCGCCCCGACTTGGTCAGGCGACCACTACGCCCGATGACTCCGACATTATAGCCCGATGGGCTTTCGAGTCGAGGGCTAGCCACCAACACCGTTTGCTTCTAGACACCTCTGAGTAGGAGAAGCAAATGGCGTTGGTGGCTATCCCCGTAGTTCACACCCTTTCAGATGGGCTTCACACCGACTGGGACGTCTTCGCTGCTTGTGCCACAGACCACAGTGTCTAGGAGCCTTGGTGCTTCATTCAGTGAGTTGACAGGGATGCCTACTCCTCCATATCTACATATCTCAGGTCCTTCTACAATTGCACCTATTACTAGGACTACAGAGATGCTCCATTCCTTAGTGGCATCATTAGAGCCTACTATAGTCATACCAGCTCAGTCTATAGCAGCTCCAGTTCCTGATTTGACCCAAATGCTTTCAAAGACCGCTTACTGACCTAGAGGGTCGATCGCTTTCGAGCTTCGAGGGTTAGATGATGATGGCACCCAGTTTCAGCTTGCTCCTCGTACTTCAGCGCCCGGCTCATCCGTTGCAGTCCCGCCGACCGACCCTTAGGTTTTGGTGTTTGACGCCAAAGGGGGAGAGGGTTCGAGTATGTTAGACTTAGGGGAGTGATGTAACATCCCGCCTCCTCGAGGCCAGGCCCGCTTACATCTGATAGCTTTCCTAGGACATAGACTATTCTCACAGACCAACACCAGTCTTTTCTGCGCACTTTGTCCTCACTCATGCGCCCCCGGGAAGAACTTCCCGATCGGTCACCCATCGCTCCAGGCCAAGCACGCTTAACCTTAGAGTTCTTAAGAGATGGGCTTCCAGAAAAGAAGTTGCAACTTATTGGTATGAGTATCCTATTAATCCTATTAAACCCTAAGCCGGGGTGTTACATCCTCACCCCCTTAGGAGACCGACGTCCTCGTCGGTCAACCCCAGGCCAGGAACGTCCCCTCTTGGCCATGTCCGTGTGTCTAGTGCCAGCTCATGTGCCATGCTGGGTGACCACTCTGGGTCCACACCAGCCATGCGCACCATGCCTGCGCAACTGGCACACGCGCCCATGAAACCGCAAGGGTCGGCTCTGATACCATTCTGTAATGTCCCGCCTCCTCGAGGCCAGACCCGCTTATATCTGATAGCTTTCCTAGGACATAGGCTGTCCTCACAGACCAACACCAGTCTTTTGATTGGGAGCTTGGTAATCATCCGGAGAGCTTGTGGAGGACCCAACTTAAGTTGTGAGCGGTTGTGGGTGATTCACCATGACGGAGTGTCGAAGAATCAACCCGTAGAGAACACTTGATCCTTGCGCGGATCAAGGTGGAGCACACCCTTGCGCGGGTGCTCCAACGAGGACTAGTGGGGAGTGGCGACTCTCCGATATCTCGGCAAAACATCACCGCGTTTCCTCTCCTCTCTTTACTTTGAACATTTACTTTGAGCATTTATTTTGAACAATTCAATTCTTGTTCTTACATTCATAGAATTGCCATGTTAGAGTAGGATTGGAACTTAGGTTGCAAGTCTTTTGTGCGGTAGAACAACTAGAAACATTTTTTAGGCACAAGGGGTTAATTGGGCTAACCATAGGACTTAATTATTGCAAAAAAATTTAAAATTAGCCCAATTCATCTCCTCTCTTGGACATCTTGATCCTTTCAAAAATGTTAACTATCCCGTAACAACACACGGGCACAGATCAGTCACTAAAGAAAAACAGAACCCCATTTACAAGACCGATCAGCCGCTCCGCTCCCCGCTTTGCCACCCCTTCCACGCCCGCCGCCTTGCAGCGTGCCGCCTGCCCTTTGTGCCTTGCCCCCCGACACACACTGCCACACACCCTGTTGCCCACGGTGCCTGTCCCCTCTGCCCGCCGCGCCACTGCACCATCCCCTGCCCCTATCCCGCCTATCCCGCCGCCGACAGCCTTCTGGCTATGCCACCAAGGCCACATGGAGGCCCATGTCGGTACCACGACATTCCGTCGGTTGTGCATGCTTCCTCAGTGGTGCAGCCGTGCACGCTCTTGTGCGTCAACACCATCATCAACGACACGGCCGTCCGATGTGCTGCATCGGCGGCAGCAATACAAGCGAAGCCATGGAAGGGAGCACCGACAACCGTTCACGGCATCTCGCCATCTACACAGCATTCGCAGCCCGACAAAGCACCCACCTCCAACACCGGAGACTGGACCCGACGCGTCAACATCGGTAGCGTCATGGAGAGGTGTTTGACGTAATGCCCATGAGGTAAACATGCACATCCTTCGGTCTCCATATGTATGCCATGAATACCTCGGCTAGTCTGGCTATCAAATGTACCAGCACTATATGTGTGTTTTGTTTATTCGCATTTCAGTTTCAAGTTACAATGTCAATTTTTCATCAGTGATCCTATTATCTGTCAAAATAAGGCTAGCATTGATATGAAGTAGTGATTCTGGTATAGTGATTCTGTTAGTTAATATTAAAGGCATGCCCTTCTACTTTCTTGGTGATAAGTAATGCAATATCATTATTCAATACATCTCCCAACTTTTTTTTTTGTGCGCAAGTTATCTTTTGCCACCAGGTATATCTTCCCAGAGTGTTTTTAAACATTCTTTTGCGATTCAACATCTCATAAAATGAAATCACATGTTATGTCATTTGAATTTTGGTGTGTGCTAAGTTTGTTTTGCTGCAATTGCCCAACAAACTTACATATCAAACAAGACCTATAAATTAACAAAAATGACAGTTGGCACCATTGTATTTCATTTTCACTCTTGTAAATCCTGTTTTTACTATTTCATTTCATTGTTTCCTTTGGGCTAGGGAGTGGTGCTCTCACTTTATGCCAACAAGATCATTTCGATATGTCAACATCACTGGCTACCTCCTCATTCATCCATATTACTGATGTCGAGTACGTCATACGGAAGCTTGATTTCAATAAATTGGTTGTGTTAAACTATCACATGTATACATCAGTTAATATATACATCCTTTGTGCACCAAATATACATGATATTTTCTCTATGTTCTAATACATACCGTCTATATTTGAGAATGGAGGGAGTATATTTCGTTTCATGCTTTCTTGGAGATCTCTTGGATGACCAAATTTCTTGACCTATGTATGGTGGGACCTCGCTATACGAGAGCAGTGCGTCGGGATCTCATTGGACAAGATATCGTCGGGACATGAATTTCCGCATCATCAAGTAGGGTCTCCGAGAAGAGCTTCCTTGAACCTCGCTGAGAGGAGAAGGGCCACCGAGAGGACCTCACCGAGAGGAAAGAAGTGCTGGGCGAAGGGAAATCCATTGCGGGAGAAGGATCTCGCCCGGTAGAGGAGTCGCGTGGGCGGAGTGGAGAGTCAATGGTAATGACAAATGAGGAGGATGATTTTAGGAGTTCTCATTTTTTAGGGCTCTAAACCGGCCCTAATGGACCTGTGTTTTTTTTTTACGAGGGACCAATAGAGCATGGGGATCTAGCGCATCTAGCTGTCTAATAAGAATTAACATTTTATAGAAAATGGATGAGAATCCCGCCTCTACGTGTCCACACATAATGTTTATGATATTACATAGTTTCAATGATATTGCTGATAAATCAAGGGAACATAAAATGCCAAAATTATGCATGATAGGGTCTATTATTAAATTTACATCCATGAGAGGTGAATAGCTCCAATGTAGTGGTCTCTAATTTCCTGCTCGCTAATTGGAAATACTCCTTTGTATCATCATCACGCTACAGTAGTGCCCAAAACCACATCCATTGCATATTATCCTAAAAATGGAATGCATAAAAGATGTATATTTACAATTTTCAAATATTAGATCATTGCGACATTTCCAAATTTGTCAACATTATGCGGCTACCCTAGATTATATTTCTTCTCTTTTAAAACAAAATTTGATAACCAACTCCATAACATGTGGGATACAGAGCTGAGAGGGGTTAACCCAGTATCTATATAGACAGATCTCTAGATTATCTTGGCATGATGGCAATCAAAGAAAAGATGTTTAATGGTTTTGTTACAGTTAGAGAAATAACACTTTCGATCGCCTTTCCAATTCCTCTCAGTTAGATTGTCCTTTGTTAAAATTACCCCTTGCTAGAGATACCACAGGACAATCTTGATTTTTAGAAAAAAAATTAACTTCCAAATCAATATACGAGAGAAAGACTTAAAAGATGAACTAAAATTGTTGTCTGGATAAGAATTAACACCGTGATTCCAATTGCCAAAACAACATGGTTTACAACATTTTGACTATCTGATGGCAAAGTTTATAATTTTTTATTTTCATATCAAGCTTTCTTGGAGATCTCTTGGATGACCAAATTTCTAGCCCTATGTATGGTGGCAAGGAACAGGCACACGTGCTCCTCCAGCTCATCGGTGAGTCTCTTGGAGCTCGAGCAGCTGCGCCTGAGCTCGTTCACCATCTCTAGCACCGAGCTCCTCTCGTCCGCTCTCTCCGCGCACCATTTCGCTATGGCGTTCTCCCGCTCGATGGCATCGGAGAGCCGCGCCACGAGGCTGCTGACAGTGTCGAGGTCCTGGCAAACGACGTAGGTGCCCTTCGCCGCTGTGTCGAGCTGCTCCTGCAGCTGAAGCAATGACGACATCGTCTTGCTGGACGGCTTCTTTGTACTAGCCCTCGCCGCGAGCCACGTCTTGAGCGCCCCCGTGGTCGCCGTCCCGATGAGGAGGAGACCGAAGAACAGCAGGTGCGCCCCCGTGCCGAAGGCAGCCGCAGCAGCCGCTCCGCCCGCCATGACGACCAAGGCACGCGAGAGCTTCTTGACGGCCTTCACCATCTTGAGCTTCCTCTCTACTCTCCTGTGGCTCGACCTGATGCTCTGAAGTATGCAGGAGTACTTGTCGTGGATCGGCCTCAAGTTGCTTCGTGTTGTGGTGCAGAAAGGGTTGTTGCTTGTGAAAGCGAAGTCAAGTGCATGGGAAGCTGAGATGCTAGCGAGGAAGCTGTCCATGGATTGGTAGTTGCTTTGGGCGTCTTTGATATTCTGGAGGAGCTGCCTGCACATCTCTAGGGCCTCCGTGGTAGCGTCGAAGTAATTTGCCATTGCGAGCTCAATCTCTGAAGATGTTCTTCGGTGCACCATCATGTTATGAAGCACTGGAGAGATGATGATCTCCTGAGTCTCAAGAAGAGCTTCCATCTCCTTGGATTGTGAGCGCAGTGTGCTGTTGTACTCCTCTTCAATGTCCTGGGCCTTCTGAGCGTGCACAGCCGCCATATGTATCTATCTTTGGATGGAGATAATCTTGGTTCTTCACGGAGCAAGTAGTAGTGCAGAACTGTACTGGAGTATCTCCTGCTGCTTTGCTTGGCTTAGAATGGAGGGCTCCAGGCCTTATATATGCAAGCAGCATAGCCTCAGGATTAGGCGGTTTCAGCCGCGTTCTTGCTTGCATGACCAAACGTTCTCCTGCACTCCACATCAGTCGGTCGGTATCTTTGGCTGTCCTTTCCCGGCCGCCGCGTGCTGGAGTGATACAAAGCTTTTTTTGATTTGGTGTTTGCTGCTGTTCCTGTGACCCCGAGAGAATTTTGCGACTGTTCAGGTATTCGTACGCGTGCTGTTAGAAACACCTTCAGCTCTGATCAGCCTGGGCAGCACCAATATAATGCATTTTCACGTGCGTATGTAGTTGGGTTCTTCTTGAACATCTTTTCTTCTTGTTCACAAGAGTCCGTAAGAAGTCCTGAAACCCCAAAGAGAATTTGGTGCACTCACTTTACAGATTGTGGCTAATTCACGTGACAAATGTGAAGCAAACCGATGGACGCCCTTCAAGTGTTAAAATAGGTATAAAGTACTAAATTACGAAATTGGATGCTGGACTCCCCTCCAACTGTTAAAATTGACAAATTTAGGACTCTAGCTGTTTTCAAAGATGGTTTAGTATCCAAAATCATAACTAAATTATTTCAAATCAGATAATCAAGAAACAAGTACATTTTTTCAAAAAAAAATGTTATCTATTTGTTGGTGACCTATTTTCAGAACTAGGCACATCATATAACAAACAATTTGCCCACCCCACCATGCCCGGAGCTGAAGAAAGAGGTAATATATAAACATGAGAGGAAATTGGTATATATAGCTCCTACTGGCTTATTAGCTTGTTGGAACCTATTGGCCTTCAATTTGTTTAGTTTCTTTTATTTCATGCGGTGGTACTTGGCCACATTGGAAATGCACTACTCTTGCTTCCACAAGAGGAGGAGCATCTCTTGCCCAACACACAAACGAGCAAGGAATCCCCAACAGAAAGCTTGTAGTTGTAACATTGTACTACAAGACATCATCCTTTATATCTCCCGTACATCGTCACTGGCTCACTCCAATGCAAGAACAAGCTAAGCACACTTTGTTAGAACTTGTACAACCTGAACTATTGTAAAATAGCGCACTTTACAAGCATGCATCACATGTGTTAATTGCAAGCTTGCAGGGCTTCCGCAGGCTGAACTACTGTGGCTAGCTAATAACATGTGACAAATGTGAAAAAACCCGATGAAATACACATTTCAGAAACTTAATCAGAGAACAAGAATTTTATCAAGATTACGTAAAACTGTCCTAGAAATTTGATGGAAGACACAGATACTAGAAGCCCTCCAATGGTTAAAATGAATAAAGTACCAAACTACGGAACATGGTCCTGTACGACTTCGAACTGTTACCGAGCAAATTTTGTCATCTAGTTGTTTTCAAAGGTGATTTAATCTCTAGATCATAACTAATTTGTTTCTAAATCAGATAATTAAGAAACAAGTATTTTAGAAAAATATGAGCTATTTGTTGATGATCTATTTAAATTTATTTGGAACTTATTTGTTTCTGTTTCTAATGTTTTATTGCTTGTGTTGGAACACTAAGAACATGAACGAAAATATGATTCAGATAACTCCAAATAGAACCCCCAACAGATAGATTACATTTTTAGAAAAAAATTGGTACTCATTCTACAATATCTTTGATTTAAGATAAAGTCTTTGTGAAATATTTGAGATTAAACCTGTTTTTTTTTAAGACTCAAATTTATGGTTTGCAGATTATCTGCCATAACAATATGTGGTTACTATCATGTTTCTTAGTGGCATAGGTGGATACTTTAAGTATAGATTCATGGTTTACTTTAACTCAAAATCATACGTTGGTATTTATTCAACCATTTCTAAACCTTATCCCATCTCTATTATAAAACAAAATAGATCCAATGACTTTTATTAAAGGTTGACCGGGCAATTTAAAGAGAGTCCAAAAGTTAACTTTTTGATCTGTAGCTCAGAAGGATGATTGGAGGCCATAGATGCATAGAGTTCGTCGAATGCATTTCATTTGAGTACTTATAGACATTAATCAAAATTTGGATCACATAGTTACGTTACGTGTGTGTCGCAAATCCCTAGAAAATACATGCTACGTGGCCGCGAGGGCTACAGTTACCGAGTTGGGCTATTCTTGTCGTGTTTTTCCTTCTTTTCCTTTCCTTCTTAACTAGGTATTGGTCCGGGCATTGCTACGGACAACAAGTATTTCAATTCATTCATGTTCCAATATCGATTCATTCCGATTCTGACAATTACCATCTACGTATGTATCTTCCCTTGTCTCACACCTTGATATCAGTAGCCCAACAATTTCTATGGACAAAAATTGTCCCCAGAAGATCCAGTCAACAAATTTAGAATCCCACTAATATCAGTTGTCCAAAGCCATACTACTACGAATTAAGACAATTTGGTATAATTCTCACATGCAAATCTTCACAGATCATGCAGCTCTTTTCTCATTTTCCCTATAAAGCCAAACAACTCAAGGTCATGCAGTATAATGCAGGTTTTTTTCTTTCGTTTTCACAAACCCTGCTCAGACAATGTCACCATCTCACCAGGTACTGTGCTTACTGCAGAGAAAGCCCAGCAATTTCCTGCACATTTATTGGGCAATTTTACAAGCACTACTAGAGAACAGACTTTAGAACGATGTCCCAATTTGACATTAGCCTCGGCATTTTTTACCGCCGGGACTAAAGGACCCTTTAGTCTCGGTTCGTAATACCAACTGGGACTAAAGGTCCCTGCCCAACGGTCGTCCGCGTGCCAGGGATCTTTAGTCCCGGCTGGTATTACCAACCGGGACTAAAGGTTTAGTCCCGGTTGATAATACCAGCCGGGACTAAAGGTTTTAGTCCTGGTTTGGGTGATACCCCGGGAATAAATATTAATCTTTAGTCCCGGTTTGGCCACTAACCGGGACTAATTATGTGGGCCTATACAACGGCTCATTTCTTCCTCCCCGAGCCCGAGCCATTCCATTCAAACTCACTTGCCTCTGTTCTTGACTTGCTGTTGTTCTTGCTCTCTCCCCTCCATTGGTGTTGCTCTTGATTTTGGAGGTAACAAACTTAATCCTCTTATGTTTTATCGGTAGCTTATCTCATTTTGCGATGTAGATGCATGTGTAACTTTATATGTTGGACTTTATTATGATTTTATATGTCATTTTAGCTCAAAATCACATGATGATTTGCATATATGTTTGGATAAACAAAAGTTAAATTAGTTCATCAAAATCACGCCTCGCTCATCCTCATTTGGAGCACGCGCCATCCTCGTCCCGGTGGCTTACGTGATCTTAGAATTAATTTTTCCATGAAATGAAAAACTTAGAAAATAGTTAGAAAATTGTAGAAAATCCGTACTAGTTGAACTTGCGGACCGTGATCATCTCGGCGAGCATTTTCTCCGCCGAAGCGGTACGGACGTCAAGGAGGAGCTTTGATTCTACGAGGGAGAGCGTCAGCGGTCGTGGAAGACCGTGTTCCCTTCCTCGTAGAATCGGAGCTCTTCCTTGCCAAGCACGGTGCCGTCCGGTGGAGAAATGCTCGCCGAGATGATCACGTAAGCAAGGTCAACTAGTAACGGATGGTTATTTATTGAAACATGTTTTTGAGCTATGTGATTTCTATGTCATTTTAGCTCAAAATCACATGATGATTTGCATATATGTTTGGATAAACAAAAGTTAAATTAGTTCATCAAAATCACGCCTCGCTCGTCCTCATTTGGAGCACGTGCCATCCTCGCCCCAATGGGCTTACGTGATCTTAGAATTAATTTTTCCATGAAATGAAAAACTTAGAAAATAGTTAGAAAATTATAGAAAATCCGTACTAGTTGAACTTGCGGACCGTGATCATCTCGGCGAGCATTTTTCTCGCGAACGGTAGCGGACGTCAAGGAGAGCTTTGATTCTACGAGGGAGAGCGTCAACGGTGCGTGGAAGACCGTGTTCCTTCCTCGTAGAATCGGAGCTCTTCCTTGGCCAAATACTGGTGCCGTCGGTGGAGAAATGCTCGCGAGATGATCACGTAAGCAAGGTCAACTAGTACGGATGGTTATTTATTGAAACATGTTTTTGAGCTATGTGATTTCTATGTCATTTTAGCTCAAAATCACATGATGATTTGCATATATGTTTGGATAAACAAAAGTTAAATTAGTTCATCAAAATCACGCCTCGCTCGTCCTCATTTGGAGCACGTGCCATCCTCGTCCCCGGTGACTTACGTGATCTTAGAATTAATTTTTCCATGAAATGAAAAACTTAGAAAATAGTTAGAAAATTATAGAAAATCCGTACTAGTTGAACTTGCGGACCGTGATCATCTCGGCGAGCATTTTCTCTGCCGAAGCGGTAGCAGACGTCAAGGAGGAGCTTTGATTCTACGAGGAGAGGCGTCAGCGGTCGTGGAAGACCGTGTTCCTTCCTCGTAGAATCGGAGCTCTTCCTTGGCCAAGCACGGTGCCGTCCGGTGGAGAAATGCTCACGAGATGATCACGTAAGCAATGTCAACTAGTACGGATGGTTATTTATTGAAACATGTTTTTGAGTTATGTGATTTCTATGTCATTTTAGCTCAAAATCACATGATGATTTACAATAGTAAAATCACTTGATAGTTTAGTATTTTACTATTATACATAGTACATATTTCATGGTTTAGTTAGATAAATAAATAATTTTAGTTTTGTTTAAATATATTATTTTAGAAAATATGAAATTCTGATGAGTTTGCAAAAATAAGTATAGAAAGTAGATGACAATTGGTACCGGATCCTCGGCCTCTCTGTTTTGATTCTTGGAACGATCGAGACCGAACTCCCTCTCATTATCTGCGGTAAGTGTAAGCAGAAGATTGTGATGGAGTACCGAGTCAAGAGATAGGGACCCAACAAGGGTCGTGTTTTCTACAAGTGCCCAGATCGCGATGTGAGTTTCTTACGCATTTGATTATTATGGCTAATTGACTGCTTTTCTTGAATATTTTGACTAAATATTTTTTGGCTTTAATTTCAGTGGGAGGGCAATGGATGCGATGGTTGGTACTGGGAGGAAGATTATGCTACATCGCAGAATTAAAATTTTGCGTCAGCGATGAGGCAATGAGCCAAGAGGAGAAGCTTATTGATATTCAACGGAAGAATGATTTGTCTGTTTTTAGTTGCGTACGATCACGAAATAATTATGTTACTGAAGTGCATTGTAGTTTTAGTTTGTTTAGTGATAGTTGGGATTGCTTACGTTGTAGCCAGGCTTAGTTAATTAATCAACCGTGTGTGTCATCTATGTTGTGTAATAAAATACTTAATTATGTTCAAGGTTTTCATAATTTGTCGTGTAATATAGATTATGTCACGCCATTGAATGTACAATGCCGATCGCCGCTCCCAAGACTTTATTGAGGGCTTGCACTATTTCTTAGGTGTGGCCGAGACAAATAAGCGGGATGGTTTCATGTGCTGTCCATTTGCCCTATGTAAGAATTTAAAGGAATGTTCAAGCTCAATGAGTCTCCATTCACATTTGCTTAAGTCAGGTTTCATGTCAAACTATATATGTTGGACTAAGCATGGAGAAAGCGGGGTCATGATGGTAGAAGGTGAAGGAGAAGATTTAGACATTGATGACATTATTGCTCAGTATGGTGCCTTTGATGATACTACAATGGGGGGAGATGAAGAAGAGGTAGCGGTAGAAGATGATCTTGGTGATGCTCTTGGCGATGCCATTCGTGATGCACAACAAGAATGGGAAAGTGAAAAAGAGAATGGGTGCCAATGGGTGAAGCTGACCGGAGGAGGGGTAACAGTCGACAAAGAGTATGGAATGACAACAGTGGACCTCAACAATATTGGGTACAAAGAGGAACCATTCGTCCTTGCTGCCGATGTGAGTCAGGTGTTCTATGTGAAAGACATGTCTACAAAATGATGAAGACACTCCATGGTTACGACAAGATCATAACCAAGGGTCATACGTCAAGAAGAAATTCACTATTGTGCCCGCATGATACAAGTGTGTGACATAGTTTTAGAAAGTCTATATGAGATTCAAGAAGTTGTGACTAGTGTTTGATAAAAATTTCTCAAATGGGAAAATAAGCTATGTTGTAGATCTTGCTGAGATGATCAAACTTGGTATTCAGAGTTTTTTCATCTGAGGTCATTTAGTGTCTCATTAGAGCAAGTTTGACCAAGTCAAATTTGGTCAAATGAAAAAACAACACATTGACTCTAGTATTACGAACTCTAAATGACTTTAAACTGAAAAGTTTTGAATACCAAGTTTGTTAAACTCAAAAAGATCTACAATTGTTGTTTTGGTCAACTTTCCATTTGAGAAAGTTTGGACGGTTCAAATTTGTGATTTTTAAATTTCGACGTCTACAAACTAGTTTTCGGAACCCCAGATTGTCTAAAATTGAAAAGTTTTGAATACCAAGTTTGTTTAGCTCATCAATATCTACAATCCTTATATAGGCCATTTTTTCATTTGAGAAAGCTTGAACAAAATGTAGTTCAAATTTCACAAGTGTCTGACATAGTTTTAGAAAGTCTATATGAGATTCAAGAAGTTGTGAGTAGTGTTTGATAAAAATTTCTCAAATGGAAAAATGAGCTATGTAACAATTGTAGATCTTGCTTTGATGATCAAACTTGGTATTCAGAGTTTTTTCATCTGAGGTCATTTAGTGTCTCATTAGAGCAAATTTGACCAAGTCAAATTTGGTCAAATGAAAAAACAACACTTTGACTCTAGTATTATGAACTCTAAATGACTTCAAATTGAAAAGTTTTGAATACCAAGTTTGTTAAACTCAAAAATATCTACAATTGTTGTTTTGGTTAACTTTCCATTTGAGAAAGTTTGGACGGTTCAAATTTGTGATTTTTAAATTTCGACGTCTACAAACTAGTTTTCGCAACCCCAGATTGTCTAAAATTGAAAAGTTTTGAATACCAAGTCTGTTCAGCTCATCAATATCTACAATCCTTATATAGTCCATTTTTTCATTTGAGAAAGCTTGAACAAAATGTAGTTCAAATTTCACAAGTGTCTGACATAGTTTTAGAAAGTCTATATGAGATTCAAGAAGTTGTGAGTAGTGTTTGATAAAAATTTCTCAAATGGGAAAATGAGCTATGTAACAATTGTAGATCTTGCTGAGATGATCAAACTTGGTATTCAGAGTTTTTTCATCTGAGGTCATTTAGTGTCTCATTAGAGCAAGTTTGACCAAGTCAAATTTGGTCAAATGAAAAAACAACACTTTGACTCTAGTATTATGAACTCTAAATGACTTCAAATTGAAAAGTTTTGAATACCAAGTTTGTTAAACTCAAAAAGATCTACAATTGTTGTTTTGGTCAACTTTCCATTTGAGAAAGTTTAGACGGTTCAAATTTGTGATTTTTAAATTTCGACGCCTATAAACTAGTTTTCGGAACCCCAGATTGTCTAAAATTGAAAAGTTTTGAATACCAAGTTTGTTCAGTTCATCAATATCTACAATCCTTATATAGGACATTTTTTCATTTGAGAAATCTTGAACAAAATGTAGTTCAAATTTCACAAGTGTGTGACATAGTTTTAGAAAGTCTATATGAGATTCAAGAAGTTGTGACTAGTGTTTGATACAAATTTCTCAAATGGGAAAATGAGCTATGTAACAATTGTATATCTTGCTGAGATGATCAAACTTGGTATTCAGAGTTTTTTCATCTGAGGTCATTTAGTGTCTCATTTGAGTAAGTTTGACCAAGTCAAATTTGGTCAAATGAAAAAACAAGACTTTTGACTCTAGTATTATAAACTCTAAATGACTTCAAATTGAAAAGTTTTGAATACCAAGTTTGTTAAACTCAAAAAGATCTACAATTTTTGTTTTGGTCAACTTTCCATTTGAGAAAGTTTGGATGGTTCAAATTTGTGATTTTTAAATTTCGACGCCTACAAACTAGTTTTCGGAACCCCAGATTGTCTAAAATTGAAAAGTTTTGAATACCAAGTTTGTTCAGATCATCAATATCTACAATGCTTATATAGGCCATTTTTTCATTTGAGAAAGCTTGAACAAAATGTAGTTCAAATTTCACAAGTGTGTGACATAGTTTTATAAAGTCTATAAGATTGAAGAAGTTGTGACTAGTGTTTGATAAAAATTTCTCAAATGAGAAAATGAGCTATGTAACAATTGTAGATCTTGCTGAGATGATCAAACTTGGTATTCAGAGTTTTTCCATCTGATGTCATTTAGTGTCTCATTTGAGCAAGTTTGACCAAGTCAAATTTGGTCAAATAAAAAAACAACACTTTGACTCTAGTATTATGAATTCTAAATGACTTCAAATTGAAAAGTTTTGAATACCAAGTTTGTTACACTCAAAAAGATCTACAATTGTTGTTTTACTCAACTTTCCATTTAAGAAAGTTTAAACGGTTCAAATTTGTGATTTTTAAATTTCGACGCCTAAAAACTAGTTTTCGGAACCCCAGATTGTCTAAAATTGAAAAGTTTTTAATACCAAGTTTGTTCAGCTCATCAATATCGACAATCCTGATATCGGTCATTTTTTCAGTTGAGAAAGCTTGAGCAAAATATAGTCTAAATTTCACAATTGTGTGACATAGTTTTATAAAGTCTATATGAGATTCAAGAAGTTGTGACTAGTGTTTG
Source organism: Miscanthus lutarioriparius (assembly GCA_904845875.1). Taxonomy (NCBI): domain Eukaryota; kingdom Viridiplantae; phylum Streptophyta; class Magnoliopsida; order Poales; family Poaceae; genus Miscanthus; species Miscanthus lutarioriparius. The sequence goes on from CAJGYO010000012.1 coordinate 41,351,137, forward strand.
ATAAAAATTTCTCAAATGGGAAAATGAACTATGTAACAATTGTAGATCTTGCTGAGATGATCAAACTTGATATTCAGAGTTTTTTCATCTGAGGTCATTTAGTGTCTCATTTGAGTAAGTTTGACCAAGTCAAATTTGGTCAAATGAAAAAACAACACTTTGACTCTAGTATTATGAACTCTAAATGACTTCAAATTGAAAAGTTTTGAATACCAAGTTTGTTAAACCCAAAAAGATCTACAATTGTTGTTTTGGTCAACTTTCCATTTGAGAAAGTTTGGACGGTTCAAATTTGTGATTTTTAAATTTCGACGCCTACAAACTAGTTTTCGGAACCACAGATTGTCTAAAATTGAAAAGTTTTGAATACCAAGTTTGTTCAGCTCATCAATATCTACAATCCTTATATAGGCCATTTTTTCATTTGAGAAAGCTTGAACAAAATGTAGTTCAAATTTCACAAGTGTGTGACATAGTTTTAGAAAATCTTTATGAGATTCAAGAAGTTGTGACTAGTGTTTGATAAAAATTTCTCAAATGGGAAAATGAGCTATGTAACAATTGTAGATCTTGCTAAGATGATCAAACTTGGTATTCAGAGTTTTTTCATCTGAGGTCATTTAGTGTCTCATTTGAGCAAGTTTGACCAAGTCAAATTTGGTCAAATGAAAAAACAACACTTTGACTCTAGTATTATGAACTCTAAATGACTTCAAATTGAAAAGTTTTGAGTACCAAGTTTGTTAAACTCAAAAAGATCTACAATTGTTGTTTTGGTCAACTTTCCATTTGAGAAAGTTTGGACGGTTCAAATTTATGATTTTTAAATTTCGACGCCTACAAACTAGTTTTTGAAACCCCAGATTGTCTAAAATTGAAAAGTTTTGAATACCAAGTTTGTTCAGCTCATCAATATCTACAATCCTTATATAGGCCATTTTTTTCATTTGAAAAAGTTGTAGAACAAAAAATACTACATTTTCTTTATTTTTATAGGTTCAACAAAAATTTCCTGTCAATTTTGGTCAAAAACCGAGAAAAAATTGAAACATTGATGTTACAATAATGTGATAATAAATTTCCTATCGAATAATATTAGTTTTATTAATTTTAAGTTACAAATATATTTTTGCATTAACAAAATGCTTAGTATTAGTAACATTTATATTCTATATTCATAAAAAAATTAAAAACTTTAGGTTACAAAATTTTCCTATTTACAATAAATAATTAGTTAATCAATAGTATTTTTTAAAATAAATGTTGCAAAGTATTGAAGTTGCTATGGAATTAATTGATTAACCTAGTATTAAACAAAATCAAAATCCCAAGCCTTTCCAATTACGTTGGCGGGTTGCCAAAATTTTTAGGCCTTCAGTCCCGGCCCAGGCCAAGAACCGGGACTAAAGGGTGGGCGGCAATTTTGGTGCCAGCTATTAAAAATACTTTTTAGTCCTGGCTGGTAACACCAATAGGGACTAAAGGACATCCGGGGACTAAATGTCCTTTAGTCCTGGTAGTATTATTACCAGGACTAAAGGGTCCGGCGATTATATATATCGAACGTCTCATTATTTATCTTCGATCTCGCGCCTCAAATTGCTCTCGCCTCGCTTAAAATGCTTCGCGCCATCGCGCCATCGTCGATTCTCTCTGCGCCGCAATCGTCGTCTACCCCTTATCTTGGCGCCATTCTCCCGACTACGCATCACGCGCCGCATCCTGCCTCTCATCAAGACTTTTGGGACCCCACCCTCCGCCGCCGACGCCCAAGCAAGCCCACCGTATACCCTCAATTCGAACTCTCGTGATCTGCTTTGCTCTCGATCGGCCATGTTTTTAGATTTTTTTACAAAGTCTCGGTTGTATGTTAGATTAAAATGTATTAAAATTTAATTAGTAGTTTATTGTTAGTTTTTAGTTAGTTTTTTAGATAGTTTTTTAGATATGATAGATTTAAATGTATTAAAATGTAATTAGTACTTTATGTAGATAGTTTTTTAGATAGTTTTTTATTATAGTTTTTGATATATGTTAGATTAAAATTTATTATCTATTACTAGTTTATCTAATTTCATGTTAGATTTATTTAATTGGATTTAGTAATTATATATTCTATCTCTCTATATATATCTAGAGAGAGATTATTTATATGTATACATATGTACTTAATTATTTCTATATGTATATATATATGTACTTATTTTCATGTGTTGAGAGAGAGAGAAAATTGTATCTAGAGAGACATTCTATGTGTTATCACATGCATATCTAGAGATATAGACATATGCACTTATTTCTATGTGTTGAGAGAGAAAATATATTGTATCATTCTATGTGTATATATATACATGTACTTATTTCCATGTTTTTGGATCGAAAGTGTTTTTGATTCGATTCCAAAGCCTATACCTTATTATTGTTTATCCTTATGAAATATTATGTGTTATTATATTTAATTGGATTTAGTAATTCTATATGTGTTATCACATGTACTTATGTTATGTACCATAGTAATTCTATCTATGTGTTATCTTGAAGATACAAATGGCTGCTCCGGATGATGACATAATGGCGGATATTATCAACGCCGGCACCAATGTGGATGTAGATGACACGAGTCAGTACTTTGCTGATTATGAGGATATCCTGAATATGCCGGTGGTTGAAGATCAACAAATTATCACGCAAGAAAATACTGGTGAGGTATATTCGATTATCTATCATCTCTTATAGATGCATAAATCACGTATATTTGTTGTTAATCGTTGTGTTTTCTACTCATGTAGCGGTCTCTCGGATCTACATCAACCACCGACAAAAGTAGAAAAGTCTCGAGGGCCAAAAAAGCCATTAGAGAGGCCGTTTCATAATATCGAATTTGGCGTCGACACGGCAAACCATTGGGACCACATGCTCGGACATATGTCAATCAATGTGGGTTCATTGTAAGGGATAGGATCCGATTAGTGCTCGTGAATGAAAGCGAGAAGATATCCGCTCCTAATGTTAGTTTTGTATCGATCGTGACAAGAACCTAGCTTTGAGAGATATCACTCGACATTTCACATTACAAGCGAGATGATGCTTTGAAGGAGCTAGTGAGGATTGGACAATGAAGAAGATGGCAACATTGTTCGAGTTGGAAGAAGACATTGTATAAAAAGTTTATCTTGAAGAATGCTACGCGGATTTCAATGCTAAAGCGTTTTGTCAAGTTGGAGTCCCATTGGGATGCCTTCGTAGAATACAAGACATCTCAAGGCAGTGAGGAACGTGTGATGAGGAATCAAGAGAATGCGCCCATGAAGCAATACCATCATCGCATGGGATCGGTGGTTATAGGAGTGCTTTTCCCAAGTGGCGAGAACCTAGAAGCGAATATTACCGCCAAGGGAATCATACCTGAAACAATAGAGAAGAACTAGCCTCAACGCGCGAAGAATTGGTTCTACGCTCATGGGGGAAGCCAGACCTAGACAAACGATCTCCAACACCTACACCGGCCCCATCGCCTCCACAACGATCTCCAACTCCTACACCGGCCCCACCGCCTCCACAACGATCTCCAACACCTCCACGTCGGTCTCCACCAACACCGGCCTCATCGCCTCCACGCTGGTCTCCAACACCGCCCCCACCCCTCCACAATGACGACGCACTACAAAGGCGTCTAAGGTCCCGTGACAAAGAAGACCCCGAGAAAAAGAGTTATTTCTCAAGAAATACTTTCTGAAAAGACTGATGAGCAAATAGCAGCTGAAGAAGACAAAAAAGTGAAAGATTTTTTTATAGATATCAAAAACAAAAGTCAAGCGAAGCTTAAGGAGAAGCCGTACTTTTACATACCATGAGATGTGCTGAGGCAGAAGGTCGATGCTCACAAGAAAAAGATGATTGAACTTCGTAAGCCTTTCGCCACTATCGGACTATGACCGCTCCCTCGTGAAGTCACATGATGCGAGATAAAAAAGAAAAGAGCATTAGGGAAGGATGTCCCACAGCTCGGACAACGAAGCAACCAATGCAAAATCTTGTTGTTGCTATTGAATATGGTTCCAACATAGAAGTCTATCGACCGGACAACTCGGAGAAGTGTCGGTTCAAGCCCTTAATGCTTTTTTTGAAGATCTTTGGTTTAACCTTGGATCAATTGATGTGCAAAGCTCCAATCCGAACACGGAAGTTGATACGGATGACTTATAAATATGGCAAAAAGTCTGTACAACCTAACGACTTTGAATGAATTGGGTACATAAATGTACTTGCTCAACAAGTGGTACATGAAGGCGTGTGGCGAGGGGTGGCGGTGGATCTTTGTCGATTTAGAGACCATCATTACTTTCGTGGTGATGACATCTTACATATTAGTTTGAAGAATTGCATCAACTATACCACTTGGACGCTCTGGACAAATCAATCATTAGCTCCTTTTGTTTGTAAGTGATTCTTACTTTTATTTAATAAACTCACTTCCATACGTACGTGTATATAATTATCCTCATATGTAACTTATATTTATATATAGATTCCAGATGTCAGAGCTCCAAAGAATACAAGACACCAGTGTTGGCTTCATTGATCCTTATATCGTATTCAAAACCGGTATTATTATCAAGGAGCGGTGGGTATCTCGAAGCACATGAGAATATCATGATGTTCTTCGTGAAGCAAAGACGACAAGACAACAATACTTTTCCCATACAACTTTGAGTAAGTGTTAATAATAATGTAGTCTACACATTTTATGTAATATCAATACAACTTATATGCATATGCGTGTGTGTATAAACCAATGCAGTTTTTCTTTGGATACTCATTGTCATTGAGTTAAACTCAAGTCGGTTAGTAATCTTTGACTCGTTGAGAAAAGTGGGCACTATACCAAGATATGATAGACATTATTCAGGGGTAATTTCGATCTCTCGCGCACAACTATTATTGAATAGACTTTGCCATAATTTATTAACGATCGTACATTATTGGTCGCATTGGGGTTTGGAAAGAGTTTATTCGGCAACATCGCAAGGATTGCAAGGCACCACTTAATGTAGTTGAAATACAAGTAAGTTGTACTATATACACTTCCCCGTGTTTAATTACTATATCGTACTTCAATTTACGTGTGAGATGATGAGAAAAATCTTCTTCTCAGACAAAGTGGTGTTTTTTGCGGCAACAACCGTGTAATAACTTGTGTGGATACTACGTTTGTGAATTTATCACTGCGCACATCAGAAGAACTCCTAAAGATGTCCTCAGAGTACGTATATATCAAATTTTTATTTATTTTTAAATGAATATATATATATGTATTAATACTTTTCCTTTTATTTCAAATGCAAGACTGAATGGTTGAAACAAAGGGTCATGCAAAAAGACCATCTGAAAGCAGTTCAAGAGTCAATAGCAGGATTTCTTCTAGAAAAAGTGCTAAATCCCAACGGCGAGTTCTACTTTGATCCTAAGGAATAAATGGTGTAAATTAAATGTTTATTGATATCGTTATTTTCGAGAACAAGATTATGAAAGTGTTGTATATATATATATATATATATATATATATATATATATATATATCTATAATATATATAGGTTCATACTTTATTCGAATATAATAATGCTCGAGATGAGAATTAGATGTAATTATATGCGTGCGTGTATTTATTTTAGCAGCGTAGAATACGTACATAAATACATATTATATATTAAACAAATACGTGTAACTGAACTGAAAACAAATTAAACAAAAAAAAAAGAAAAAGAAAATGAACCTTTAGTTCCGGTTGGGGTTACCAACCGGGACTAAAGGGTGCGGTCACGTTTGCTCGGCTGGAGGGCCTTTAGTCCCGGTTGGTAACACCAACCGGGACTAAAGGTCTCTCTTTAGTCCCGGCTCGATGACCCGGGACTAAATGTGGCACCTTTTGGTCCCGGAATTGTTATCCCGGCGCGGTAACCGAGACTAAAGGCCGTTACCGTCTGGGACAACAGGTCCGTTCTGTATTAGTGAAGCAACCATAGTTCTTTGTTTCTTGCAAGAGACATCATAGAAGGTCTCAGCAAGCTACAATACAAGACGCATAGCAATCGTCACTACAGGTTCGACAATACTACAAAGAACATACTTTCCACTTAACATCAAACTGGACATGCTGTCTGTGCATATACGTCACGATATGTGATAGCCCAAAGAACACCAAAATAGGTTTTGTGCAAAATCTGGTTTAAGTACCCCTTAAAAAAATAGGTTTGATGCAAAATCTGGTTCAAATACCTATCAAAAATAAGTTCACATGATTACATATAACTGTAGCCATCAATATACAATAAGAGCGGTAGCTCAATATATATAACAGAGTAGTGCTTTCTTAGTTACCGGCATAAAACTTTGGAGAAGTATAGATATCTGAATGTCCTGACTCCCTCATCTGAAGAAATGGATGTCTGAAAGGGAAAGCAGTAATATTCTTCTGCACACAAAGGAGATAAAGTGCCATGAACACTCTAACGATCCCACCGCGCTGACGTGCTGTGAGATGCCGCCTTGCTCCCCACAAACTCAGGTCGGGGACCTCGTCCCGAGCGACGTCGTCCAGCTCCGCGTCGGGGACTGGTACCCGCTGACATCCGTGTCGCCAGGCTCCTCACGTCGACGCGGCCAACCTGCAGACGTAACTCCCTTTGAATTTTGTAAGCTTTGCGTACACACGTGTGTATATTTGCATGCTTTTCAGTATATGGAGGACCGTGATCCATATGATATATTCTTGAGTATGACACATCCAAGCCTCAGAACAGATAATATGTAGGCCTCAGTGAAGCAGAGTAGCAGACAGGAGTCGTCACCGGGCGATCCAGCATGGCGTTCGCAGGAACACCGTCGTCAGCAGCTGGGTGCCCAGGAACGCTCGCCGGTCGCACCCGCATAGCGGAGAGGCGAGCGTCAATGATCAATAGCAGCGCAGCCTCCGTCCAGGCGGTGGTGGCCTCCACCTCGTACTCGTCATCGGCGTCCTGATCGGGCGCAGCAATCTTGGCGGCGTTCTCGCGCTGCCGGATGACCGCGCCGAACGCGACGTGCCCACACACGTCGATGTTCACGGCCAGCATGTTGGATCGCGGTGCCAGTATGTTGGTCCACCCCGCCGAGGCCACAAGACGAGCATCACGACGGTCGGCGGCGCTGTTGTAGGCTAGGCAAGGTCCAGCATCTGGAGGGCGACGCAGGGGAGCACCACGGGGATCCCGCCCTGGAGGCGGTTGCTGGAGAGGTCGAACACGCGGAGGCGGCGCCGTGTCCCGATCGCGGGCGGGAACGGGCCTGATAGCGTGTGGGAGGAGAGGCCGAGCACGCGGAGGCGGCGCAGCATCCAGATCGCGGGAGCGTGCGTGGGACGAGAGGGCGAGCACGCGGTGCTCCTGCAGCGCCGCGACGGTCGGGGACAGGGCGCCCGCGAACCTGCGCCTGGACGACGAGGCGCGTGGGAAAGAGACAGGGAAGCGCCGAGCGCGGAACGTGCGGGTCGTGTAAGCAGACGAAAGGTCGAGCGAAGGGAACTCAGTCGAAGGTCGAAGAAAACCGTCGGGGCAGACGGACACACTTCGTACTTCATATAGTAGAGATGAATGGTAGCCATCAGAATTAGTGCACCCTTCGCTCATACCTAGTAGTCCTAGCGGCCGTCTTGCTTTCTTCATGCAAAGAAAGAAAAAAAGTGAGAAAAAGAACGAGGGGGCACTACTGCCCTCAGGATTTGCAGGGGCGGCTAAAGAGGGTTTGTAGGGACGATTTGGTCGGCCGCTTTTACCAAATCGTTGTTATAAATGGCCAGTTTATAAGGGTGGTTGGACAGTTGCCCTATAAATCAGATTTGTAGAGACGGCCTTGTAACACCAGCCGCCCTTATAATTGCCATTTGTAGGGACGATTACATCTAGAACCGACCCTACAGTCCATTTTCCCGTAAAAAAAATTCAAATTTAAAAATTCAAATCTGACCACACATATGCATATATAATTCACAAGCACATTATATCAACCGCTAATTCAAAAGAATATATATACATATATATATATAATTCACAAGAACATATATAATTCATCATTACATTTACATAATTCACAAGTCCAACCGTTTCACAAGTCCGATAACATTATCAATGTCACATTGTTATCAACGGCCTAAGCGTAGCCTTTCCCACTCACGCAGATATTGGTACTAAGGATTCCTACCTAAGTCGGACGCTAGGTCATGGTAAGTTCCTCTGACGTGTACAATATGGTCCATTATGAAGTTGCAAAGGTCGCCGACGAGCTCCAAGATATTGTCATCTTTGTGAGGATCATTTCTCACACCTTTCTCATTTTGCCACTACAAGAAAACAAGTTTAGGATTAGTATTTGTTACATATGCGTGTGTTTTATACCAAGTTTCTATACTACAAGTGAAGAGGTTCAAACTTACCCTACAGGGGATGTCTCCTGTAGCTAGTGGTGTTACTCATGATACTGCATACGTAATATCCGCAATGTAAATTCCCGGGCTTCTACTTAAGGCACTGTGTGTTTCGCATATAATAAAAATGTTAAGCAATGCTTTTGACAGCAACATAATGAAAGTACCAAAGTAAGTTACACTTACTGCATATCTTGTTTTGACACACAAGTTTTTCTTTCTTTGTGGATCATGCCTCCCTTTGTGTTCGGTAATGTAGTACCTGTATGTCCTGTTTGAATGAATTTAACAAATGCAAATTGTTAGTATCCAAAAGTGAACGTTACAATTATAAGCTAATGAGGATTGCCAATATGTATACGTCTTGGGAATCGATACGAAATCTTTGTATGTGCTCAGGTCCTTATCTATTGAATCAAAGACCCACGCCATACCCATCCCGACATCCATGCCTATAACAATCCAGTGGCGGCTGCATGAATTTAATCATAGAAATAGATAAACTCTTTTGCATCGAACAAAATAATTTATATTCTTAAATGTTTAAGTATATAGTTGAACTTACTCGAAGTTGTATGGCAGCCATATAGAGGAGTTATGTTGGAGATGTTTAAGAGCTAGAGAAATATACGCTGCAACCGTAAGGGACGCCTCCCTTATTTCCTTCTTTCGGATTTTCTCTTTCTCCTCAATGGTCTTTCCCGCAGCTAGCTCTTTGCCATCTAGTTCTCAGGCTTTGGCGTAAGTAAAGTTCGTCTGTGCTATGCATTGAGGGTCTAAGTACCCATCTCGCACACTTGGCATTTGTTTTGAAAGGTGCACTTGCATTCTACAAATCATGGCGTGGGTTAGTTATAACAAAATCCAAAGATTAGAATCATATCATATTAAGAGGGCAAGGACTTACAGGCACCACGTGCGAACTAGATTCATTTTCATTTCTCCGAGGTGAAAGGCTGTCTGCATGTCAATAAAATCAAAAACAATTTTTCCTTTTGGGTCTCCAAATATGTTGGGGGGGAAGCATGCTTGTATGAGTTCTATGGTCGTCGGGAGAGCACACAAGTACCAATCGTGGAACCTTTTCATTTCAAGTGGTAGGCGCTGGAAGGGCTTGCCTCTTTCAAAGGTTTTCGGGCAATCATTTGACCATTTGATGGTATCAACATTTGGATACCTCTTTGCCGGTTGCCGGATGCGGCTAAGGGCCTCCTGGGATGCTGGGACTTCTTTAACTTGGTTCTCAGGCTTGAACTGGTCATGGGCATACCACTTGCACATCGATGTGATGTCTTTTATTGGCGTATATATTGACCTTATGGTGTTTGGATGCTTTTGCTGAATTTCTAGCTCCTTGCGGGCACCTTCTTGTTGTTCATGTATCGGGTCCGCATCAGTACCTTGCTCCATACTAGGCGGAGAAGGCTATGGCATCTCATCAGGCCCTTGCTCCTTACGAGGCGGAGAAGGCTGTGGCATCTCGGGCACGTGCTCGCTAGGAGGCGGAAAAGACTATGGCATCTCAGGCAAGTGGTGGTCACAAGACGGTGAAAGTATCTCCCCATCCTCAAGAACTCCCTCCAAACGTTGAACGGGCGGCAAAGAAGCAATCAATATAATGTCCTGTTTGTGCCACAGGATGAACTGGTTCATTACTTCTTCGAGTAACTGCTGTTCGTCGGGAGTTGGGTAGTCTATGCTCCACTGCACGAATTTGGGCTTCACGGTATACATCTCGACCCTAGTGTAGTCCGGCGGGATCCTATTATTGTGATGCAAGCCGTCAGGAGGATGTGCCACACCCGTTGCCACCTCCATCATAGTGTTTTGCCTACCGATCAGAACCACCAAGGTGCAACTAGTTGGTTCCCGTATGCGATCGATGGGGGTTGTGGCTGCCAACTAATGCCAGTTCTCTCGGCGACACCATTACTGTCCGTAGCTCTATAGACAGTCCTTGCTCCTCTAGCGCCTTCACAACTAGAGCCTTAACTTGGAGTTCAAGACTAGCCTCCTGGTCTCTGCCTTGTTTCTTATACATGTGTCTGTCCTCTTCAAATCCATACTTCTAGGTCATTCATTTCCCTATCCCCCTGATGCGGCCTATGTGCTCGGGGTTTCCCAAGGCAATGCTAAGCCCATCCCTCTCTCTGGAAGCCTTGAATGAGCCCTTCTATTTCTCTTCACCATATTTGAGTACCTTCGATACTGCTTGTTCAATCTTTAGGTTATCAAACTTAAGCACGCTGGATGCTTTTAGATTCCTTGAAAGGATCTAGTTCCTTGTGCGCTTTGAAACCCCTACAAGTTGTATGCCCCAGATGCGGCGGCCTCTTCCTCCATCGTCCTAAACACCTCCTCCTTGCCATAGTAGCCACTAGGACCTAAACGATGGTGGTGCACGTTCTTCTTCGCCAGCTCGGTGTTACGGGCACTGAGGGCCAATGCTTTCGGTGTAGGCTTCTGAGCCATGAGGTCCTCCCATTGATAAGGAATTATGTTGCCAAACTCATGGAAGGGAGTTAACCCCTTTTGGATATAGTTCTTGTTGAGGCCTAACTTCCAATGTTAGAACAACCTCCCATTTGCTTAAGAACTGCATGTTTTACTCGTTCATGGGTTCCCTTTGGAAATCTAAAATTGACCATCAGCTTCCTCTCCCATAGGGCTCTCTTTGTCTCATTTGGTACGTCTTTCTAGATTGGGACTACTGGGTTCAACTCATCTCTCACTAGTGCCCCGATCGCGTTACGAAATCATCCTCTGAGATTTGTCGGCTAAAGGATCTTCCCTGCTGGCCCAACCTCTGTTATCACATACAATGCCTTATCTAGGTATTCGTTCGCTTTTTTGTCCCCCCGTTTCCTCTTGGCTTTTCACTTGATTTCGTGGCTTCGGGTTGTGGAGCAGAGGCGCCAGTGTCTAACTCTGTTGCGGTTTCCCCTAGTCCCCCTTCCTCTATTCTGCCTTGTCTAGCGAGATGTCGCCAACGTTGTCTCTTTAGAGTTTTAGGATGGGCCTATTCGGGAGGTCAAAGTGTTAGTAATTATAACACGATCAAAGCGTTAGCAAAATTTATAAACTAAGGCTTCATCCCTACCTCCTTGTTTGGGTTAAAATCCTTGTCTAGCTCCTCCGTTGCTTCAGGTGGGAAAGTATCCTCTAGACTTTCATATGCCTCTTCTTCATCCTCATCATCATCATCTTCATCATCTTCTTCTTCGCCTCCAATAGCCTCTCCTACTCTTCCCTCTTCTCCCCTTTCCTCTCTTCCAATTTCATCAGCCTCCTCATCGAACGACTCTTGAGTAAGCATCGCTCCTATATCATTTTGTATCTCCTTGTTGAACTGCTCCTTAGTAAGCTCCTCTAGTTTTGCCTCTTCAAAGGTTGCCCCATGCTTAGGGCTTTGGGTTGCATCATCTGTTCTGGGTCATGCAAGAAATTTGAGTTTAGAGATGCCAGAAAGGCTATGAAATCATTTAGGTATTTGCTCAAATATTTACTCTCAAATTACTAGGTTGCTGCGCTATACAACCATCCACCGCCCATTGGTGATCAATGATCATAGACTAACATGACAGTCATTAATATGAGATTAGGCCTAGGAGAAGCTTTTGGTCTAGGAGAAGCTTAGGGTCAAACTTCTGTCTTCTTCTACTACTACTTCTACTACTTCTGTCATGTTGTCTCACTACAACATTTTTTTATCATCGAGCCAAAAATTAATCCGATAAAACAACAATAGATCACAAAACGAGTAGTAGCAGTGGTAGAGGCCTCAGAAACATGTCAATCATCATTTTATCATAAACTTGGAGCATCAAGGCATCATAAACACAGGGGACCATATATATAAATAGTGAGCATATAGAAAAACACAGTAGGGGCAGCTAGTAATGATGCGAAGTTGCTCATAAGTTCTTGATTATAAGCTCATATTCTAGATAACATATGGAGTTGGAAAATTTCATCATAGGCAAAAGAGGGGAGAGGAGGTGAAAGTTTGCCCAAAAAAGCAGCTGCTGGATGTAAAAAAATAGAGCAGCTACTGCCAAACATAGAGTAGAGAAAAGGAGAGGAGTAGTAGTAGAAGTAGAAGTAGTAGACATAAGTAGTAGAAGTAGTAGTAGTAGTAGGGAAGTAGTAGAAGTAGTAGACAGAAGACTAGAAGTAGTAGTAGGGAAGTAGTAGAAGTAGTAGATAGAAGTAGTAGGGAAGATAGAAGTAGTAGAAGTAGTAGACAGTAGTACTAGGGAAGTAGTAGAAGTAGCAGACAGAAGTAAAAGTAGTTGGCAGAAGACATAAGTTGTAGATAGTAGTAGACAGTAGTAGTAGGGAAGTAGTAGACAGAAGTAGAAAGCAACACAAAGTTATCTAATAATTCACAGTCTGTGACCAAATGTGCAAATGAGCAACAAGCAGCATGTAGAAGTAGCAGTGGTTCTGAACAAGCTTGAAAACACACTGGATTCAACAAATCATCATTGCACGAAAGCCCTTTGCCTCAGTTTTGAAGTGACATTATTCATCTCATGAGCAGACAGGAGAAAGAAAGGAAGTTAGAGATGAGAGGGAGAGAGAGGGAGGAAGGTTCTACACAAATCTTAGATTGTATTCTTAGTTGGCCCTAGGACTACTAGGTCCTACCCCCAAACTAAAACAAAGTAAAAGACAACTCATTGGCTGAACTAGAAGTAGTAGTAGAAGCAATTTTTGGGAGGTGCTCTCAAATTAGTAAAAAAATCATCACCAACAAAGGGCTTGTGCTCAGTTATACAAAGGCGAGTTATACATAGGCAAGTTATGCATTGTTTGATTTGCAACCAGTATGGGCCTGGCCGATAGATAGGGAGCAGGGAGCAAGAACACAGAAAAGAAAAGAGAACAAGTGCATTTAAATTCTAGATGGAGTTACATTACAACCAAAATATTGCTATCAACATACAATTAGTGTTATAAAAACTAATAGGCCTCAGACACCATAATTAAATCATCATTCAATAAGAGTTGGCCCCAATTAACTAGCTAAAATTGAAGCAAGGAAGAACATCAACATCAATAGAATAAGCAGTGACAATAGATATGCATCAGTGATAGAAATGGATTAATTACAGAAAACATCAAGACATTAACCTAGCTCATCGACCATCTCATTGTGTCATCATAGGCCTAAGTATTGCGGTTGCATTGGCTGCTCGTGGACAGCCTCATCCAAAGTCTAAACACCATCACCAATAGACTGATAATCACCACATTCTTCCAAGAACCAGTCTTACCATCAAGAGGGGGGATGCTTTCACAACAATCAACTGGAAAAAACTTAGGGGAGGGAGTTGCTGCTCTAACATAGGCATTGAAATCTCTAAGTGCATGCTCATAGTTGTTGTACTTCTTGTATATAGCATTTTTGAACCCAAGCACTTGTTCACTACACTCATGCCAAGACACGTAAATCCTAGGTTTCTTCCCCCTTGAAAACAACATAGCAAGGGCCCATTTCCTCTGAAATCAAACATTGTCTTAGCCTCAGTCAAATGTAAGAATATGGACTATTTTGACATCATAGGCAAATAGGTCAATGCTTAAGTTTTTAATTAGATGTGTGAATTAGACTGCGCAAAGAAAACATTCAACACGGCAACTGATTATGGGCAAAGACAACCTAAATATCATTTGCTCAATTTGAGAAGCAGGCATCTGATTATAGAACTCAAAAATCATCATCACAAACATACAAGAATCAACATGTTTCTCTGACTGGTTCAACTGCTATGAGTGGCATCAGCCATCAGCCACACAAACAAGATACATTGACAAAAGAGGAAATGCAGGGCAGAGGGAGTTGGTGTATCCGAACCTGTTGGGTGTAGGGGAAACTATGGTAGACCGGATGTAGACGCAGGGGAGAGCACAGGCAGCCAAGCCGCCCACCAGTGGGGGAGCACGGACGCTGGAGACCACGGGTAGCCTGGCCACCCGCCGGTGGATGAGCGTGCGGACACGCCAAGAGCATGGGGGCCGCTCGCTAGGGGAGGGAGCACGGATGCCAAAGTGCATGAGCACCAGGGGCACGGTAGGGTGGGGAGTGGGCCTACAACACCTCAAGGTCGATGATGAGGTGGCCGCAAACCCTAACTTGATTGGTGGCCTCAGGGATGGAGCGGGTGGGCAGAGCTCGAGGTCAAAGATGGGGCGGCGGCGCCCGATTAGAGATAAGCCATAAACTCTAGCCACCGGGTCAAAGATGGGCCACAGACCCTAGCTGCTGTTGAAAGGTCTTAAATGGCTAGAGGTTGAATAGCCTATAAAAAATGTCTACAAATACACTAGAGCAAGTGGTTAGTAACTTAAATGGTGAAATGCAATTTTGCTCTAGCTCTACAAGGATTGCAAGCCACCTACACCAACAATTCTAGTTGATTAATGTCTCTAGATCACACAAGGCTATGTCACTAATTCTACACTAGTGAGCTAGTGTCGGGGTTATGATACCCTGGGTATCTTAAGGCATCGATTAGATAGCCGCTCGGGTGGCCCACGATATGCCAACTAGTATAAGCCCAAACGAT
This sequence comes from Miscanthus lutarioriparius, assembly GCA_904845875.1. Classification (NCBI taxonomy): domain Eukaryota; kingdom Viridiplantae; phylum Streptophyta; class Magnoliopsida; order Poales; family Poaceae; genus Miscanthus; species Miscanthus lutarioriparius. The sequence goes on from CAJGYO010000012.1 coordinate 41,366,168, forward strand.
CAAGGCCCAGCTAGGCTAAGTGGACCGGGCTGAACGCTAAGGCTAGGGTCACCATGACCCCTCCATCTGCCTCAGCCACACGCCACATGAGGACTCATGACCACTCCACCGTCCCAGCCCTTGGGAGAAATAGGGAGAGATCGAGTCTAGCCAAGCATGCCTACTCTAGCAGGAGCAAGCACGCCGCACTGACCCCACAAGGATCGAGGTGACAGCGGTCACCTTGGTCCGGTCAGACGCCATCCCTATGCCACGCAGGAGAGAAAAGACAAAACCGCCAAGCGATGACGGCAGGTACAAAGAACAACTATCCAAATATGGCCCCACAAGACGTATGTATGATCCTACCCACTACGGAATGGGATCCACGACGATGGCCTTGACTTAGAGGCCATCCAAACCAACATGGGCCACAACCTCAGAGCTTGGGATCATGGCCACCAACTCCACAAGTAGCAAGACGATCAATGATCTGGGGACTGCTATCTACTCTTGTATGGCACCCCCGGATGATTAGGAGGTGATGACGAAGACCACGGCAAGACCATGTCGTGCAGGACAGCTGGGAAACACCACCATTCCCATAGTACCGCCATGACAAGCACTGTGGCACCACATCATGCCATGCCACGATGTGAGCACAAGACCATGACGATTGCCACGCCAAGGTGCACACCACAAGACGGCGTTACTTGCAAGCCAAGTTAGCTAGGCCTCCTCCCTTTGGTTCATGACCCTTCGGTCGAGAGAACCTCCTTCTTTGTAACCTAGCTTTGGACTCTATATAAGGGCAGCCAGGGCCTCCTTTTGGGGTTCTCGGACTCTGATCCAATCATTCTCATTCTCACTAGGCTCTCGAGGCTTTCCTTTGGGTAGCCCTTTTCCTAGCTCTATCTCTCCTACCTCTTCCACTATTCTTGCACCCTCCATTGTAAGAACTTTAGAGAATTCACATGAGGAACACACACTTGATCAACTCTGAGATTGGACGTAGGGCTCCAACCTGAACTAGTATAAATCCTCGTGTCTTTTGGATGCTACCATCGTCTTCCTAGAGCAGCACGACATTCTTATAAATTTACTAGTCCGGTTTACAAAACACTGATAGTTGGTGCGCCAGGTAGGGGACAGTCGCGCACTCTCGTTAGTTGAGAAGGAAGCGATGGCTCCTCGCACCGTCGGTGGATTCACTCATAGAATGGCCCACGACGGCCACATCCATCTCAAAAACCATGAGTTCACCGGCGTCGAAGGGCCAGTGCCCATGCCCACCTTCAGCTGTGGCCCGGACCTCCATCTAGGAGATCTAGACTCCATGGCCTCTCACTTGCTCACCATCATTTCATGTCCATCTTCATCTCCATGGACCTCTCACTTGCTCCATCACTTGGTGTGTACTAACCTAGCTCATGATCACACTTGATGACATAGGTTAGTACTTAGGTTTCATTAATTATCCAAAACCAAACTAGGGCTTTTAATCTCCCCCTTTTTGGTAATTGATGACAACCTCTTCACAAACATATTCAATGAAATCTTTTTGGATTCATGTTGCTTGCCCAAGCATTTTACCATGTGTAAAGGATATGGACAAGTTTCAAAAACCCAAATTGGTAGTGTTAGCTCCCCCTACATATATGCTAAGAGTTTGGATTTGAAAGCTTGCACATATACATGGATTTTGAAAGAGTGGGGAAGTGATGTCTACCAAATGATGCTAAGGTGTAAAGAATAGACCTTTGAAGCGTGATACCAATCGGAGTTGCCAATAATACCATCCTTAGCACCATGGTTAGTTAGATAGCACTTGCAAAACACAAACACTAGATACCTCGTGAGATCAACATTATAAGCAAGGCTCTAGTACCACTTGTAAAGTAAGTAAGGCACATCTAACTATCATCCTATGCATGCTAGTTTTGCATTTCATCAATCAATCCTACAACTAGCATACAACACACAAGCATGGATATGGAATTTAAAAACTTGCACCATGCAAGAAAGCATATGTAATGCACATTCAAATGCATCAAACAAGTTTATGAGCTTGCTCTCTCTACTTGTGTGCTTCAATTTTTTAATTGATCCCCTTCCATTACCATTTCATTTGTTTGCTCCCCCTATTACTATTTTTGTGAATCTCTCTCCCCCTTTGTCATCAAGGACCACAAAAGGTGAGCTCAAATTTTAGATAGGTTGGGGTGAAACCATGTAATGTGAGGACCATTTTCCCATATTTGGTTCAATCTAGACCATTTGCAAAAGATATTTAACTCGGTTTGATCCAATGGAAAGCTTCTTCACACCTTATTTCAAGGATTATCTTGACAATATTGACTTAAGCACTTATAGCTCATTTTCTAGATTAAACACTAGGTTCACAAACCCACAAACATGTCATATGCTAACTAGATCATTTCAAACATAGAAGCAATAGTGGTACCATACAAGCATCAAATCCATTTGATTTTCATGAATGAGCCTAAGACATGATAGGAATGACTAGATACACTAAACAAGTCCTTATCAAAGGATAAATGACATGTCAATCAATTTTACCTTGATTTGCTCGAAGGATAGGCATGTCAAATAATGGGGGTGCATCAACACATATTTGAGAAGTCAAGTATGTTCAATTCATTCCTTAACTTGCAAAACCTCTTCTCATCAAGTGGCTTGGTGAAAATATTGGCAAGTTGATCATCGGTGCCCACACTCTCAATGCAAATATCCCCTTTTTGTTGATAATCTCTTATGAAATGATGGCGGACATCTATGTGTTTTGTTCTTGAATGTTGAACCGGGTTGTTAGTGAGCTTCACGGCACTCTCATTGTCACATAGCAATGGCACTTGTTTGAACTTGATTCCAAAATCACTCAAAGTAGCCTTCATCCAAAGTAATTGATCACAACTATTGGCCAAAATGTACTCCGCTTTGGTGGTTCAAAGTGCTACACTATTTTGCTTCTTTGATGACCAAGACACAAGTGATCTTCCCAATAGTTGACATGTGCCCGATGTGCTATTTCTCTCAACTTTGCATCTCACATAATCGGAGTCCGAATATCCACTCAACTCAAATCTTGCTCCTTTGGGATACCACAACCCAGCATTTTGTGTATGCTTCAAGTACCTCAAAATTCTCTTAATTGCCTTCAAATGACTTTCTCTTGGTGAGCCTTGAAATCTAGCACACATCATACACTAAACATCACATCTGGCCTTGATGTGGTCACATAGAGTAGGCTTCCAATCATAGACCGATACATCTTTTGATCCACCATGTTGCCACTAGCATCACTATCCAAGTTTCCATTTGTCCCCATTGGTGTACTAATAGCTTTAGCATCATCCATTCCAAACTTCTTGAGCATGTCTTTGATGTACTTGCCTTGACTCACAAATATACCATTCTTCATTTGCTTAATTTGAAGACCAAGGAAGTAATTCAACTCTCCAATCATGGACATCTCAAACTCATTTGCTATCATGTTTCCAAACTCCTCATAAAAATCTTGATTAGTTGATCCAAATATGATGTCATCAACATAGATTTGCAACACAAACAAGTCATTGCCTATCTTCTTGGTGAAAAGAGTGGTGTCAACATTGCCCATCTTGAATCCCTTAGACAGTAGGAAATCCCTCAACCTCTCATACCATGCTCTTGGTGCTTGTTTCAAACCATACAAAGTCTTCTTCAACTTGTAGACATGGTTGGCTTTCTTGTCATCTTCAAAATTGGGAGATTGCTCAACATACACAAGCTCATTGATGTACTCATTGAGAAATGCACTCTTCACATCCATTTGGTACAATTTGATGTTGTGGGCACAAGTATAGGCTAACAAGATCCTAATTGCTTCCAATCTTGCAACCGGGGCATTTGTTTCTCCAAAGTCAAGACCTTCAACTTTAGTGTAATTTTGAGCCATTAATCTTGCTTTGTTCCTTACAACTATCCCATCTTGATCTTGCTTGTTCTGAAAGACTCATTTGGTTCCAATCACATTATGATCATTAGGCCTCTCAACTAACTCCCATACTTGATTTTTTTATGAAGAAGTTGTTTAGCTCTTCATGCATAGCATTCACCCAATCAACATCCTTCAAAGTTTCATCTGTCTTCTTTGGTTCAATGCATGACACAAATGTGAAATGCTCACAAAATGATGTCAATCTTGATCTAGTTTGCACACCTCTTGAGATATTGTAGCGCCCAATTTTAAGAACAAAACCAGATACACACCATATGTGGGCCAGGAAGTCAAATCTCACATATAGTTACAAATAAGGGTAATATCGAAAGACAATGCTCAATATATAATGTACTTAGTATAAATGATATAAGCTTAAACAACAAACAGCGGAAAGACAACTCCAATCTTCGGGTGAAGACTCCAATTCTACAGACACAACTGGCTGGTTGATCATAAGCCTAATTCCTCCAAACTCTAGCAATCTGGTACCCATCCAGGATTTTTATCCAAATACTTGAAAAATAAAGCAAGCGTAAGTACATGTCGTACTCAACAAATATATCATGGGGTTCGTGAGGCTCAAAAGGCTGACCCTGGTTTAACTGTGATTAGCTTTTAATTGACACAATTTTCGCATAGGAGTAGCAACAAGTTTATCACAAGCCCATATAAACACATGATCAGGTAAACATGAATAATTAAGAGCATAAACAATTAACCATTAATGAGCATCTTTATCATCAGTATCATCAGTGTTCATCATCTATTCCGTAAGGGTCCAAGGCAGCTCGTGACCGTGAGCACGGCTGATATACCAGTTTTACACTCTGCAGAGGTTGTATACTTTCACTGTGAGTCGTGATTTACCCTTTCGCCCGAGGTGATTAGCCTCTTGACCCACTACCAAGGAAGGTCGACAGGGTTCACTATGAAGCCTTTCAAAGGTTCATCTAACAAGTTAGGGCCATTAGATTCACTCGACAAATAGATGTAGAGCCCCCCTTCTAGATGGCACAATGACACATAGCCTATACACAAGGGGACAGAGGTTGCACTATACCGATTCGTCAAGCCATTCTTATGCCAATAAAGGTAACCACTAACAAGCTAGAAAAGGTTCTCATACTAAGCTAAAGCCAGAGCCATGTAGCCCTCACAGCTGTACTATAAGTCTCGGATGTTCGCTTACAGATAAGTCTTTAGGGAGAGGAATCTAGAGCACCATAAAAATAGCCCAATGCTCTAGCCCCCTTGTTCCATTTTGCTAAAAAGCATCTTTTAGTGTTTATTGCATATACCATTAGTCAAGTTACAAGACCATGGTTGTAGTTGAGCACTAGCATCATACTACCCAATGCAATACCCCATAGGTATCAAGGCACAAGGTACAAAGTACTAGGAAATCCTTAGTGATAGTCAAGGTAGACACATGCAGTATGAATTAAATGATTAAAGGTGTATAGGGACAAGGAAGATCCCATGCTATAATTGCCTTAAACTCAGATCCTTCTTCTATTGAATTGTAACCTCCAAATGACTTCTTCTAGATTACCAACTTCTTCTATTTCACCAACGTACTTCTCACCGACTGGACATGATCACAAAGCACCACACAAGCATCCATGCAATCATACATGAAGCAAATAATAGAACTAAATTAGAATAGTACACCAACCATATAATCAAGATGAAAAGTTTGTAAAAAGAATCTATGTCTCGCTACAAACGCACAGACGCGAAGATCACAAAAATCGGAGCTATAACGATGAAGTTATGAATTAAACAAGATTTCCTTTAATAAAATAATAGATTAAACCTAACCTTGAATTTCAAAAGTTGAAAATATATTTAACAGCAGCTTGAACATGTAGATTACTCAATTATGAATCTAACGCAACTTGAACGGATCAAATCGGAGTTAAAACGGAGATTTTATGGCTAAAACAAGATTAGTGACAAAACTGTAAATAGATGAAAGCGAATTTTGGATCTAACTGAAGAAATTATGTTTTCAAAAGAAGAAAACGTTTTCTGGAAAGTTGCTATGGACTGCGGGTTAGATGATTCAAAAGCCGAGTGTCTCTTTAGTAAAAATGCAGGGATGGCGGGTTAGAACTTAAAATCTTACGAGGGCTCTTTTGCAAACTTGCCAGGTGAATTGGTATGTTCTAATCCTGGCCCTTGATCTCAGATTGGATGGATGGGAGGGGGATGGCATGGCCAGCCGACCAGAACAGGACCTAGCACGGTGGCGCCATGGCCGGAAATCAAGCAAGCTCGCTGGCTTAATTGCATCTAGGCCAACGGGCTATGGCGGGACGAACAAAAGACACCGGGAGATAGAGAAGGAAACGACGATGTCAGCTAGGTGGCTTACCAAAGTGTGGAGCGACGGAGAGTGGCTCGGTGCATGTGAAGCGGGTGGCTCGTCGGTGGCTAGGGTTTCAGCGGTGCTACGGCTTGGGGCGAGGCGACAGCTTGCGATAAGGGTTGGGAACGGGGCGGTGCGAGCTTGGCTACTATTTGGGGGCAGGTGGCGTGGAGAACATGGCAAACGGTGAGGACGGGGCAGCGATGGAGTCTTAGCGGTGGCGGAGTCTGTGATGGTCATGATGGTGAGGTAGAAGAAGACACTAACGTGCGGGGCCGGGCTGACAACGACACAGGACGCGGAGAGAGGGGCGGGGAAGCGGCTTGCGTGGTGCGGGCCTTCGGCTGGCTTGCTGGGCTGGCCCACAAGTGGAGGCGCGGGGGAGATGGGGCGTGGGCTACGCGATGCTGGGCCGCCTACTAGAATGGGCCGCGGAAGAGGAAAAGAGGGAGACCGAGGGCCACTCAGGCCAAAAGCATGAAAGGAAGAGAGAGAGAGTTTTCTCTTTTTCTTTTATTTCAAATGTTTTTCAAATCCATTTGAATCATTTTGTATTTTGGTCAAAACCACTCACCTCAATAAATTAAATGCACCAGCATGTATGCACAACAATGTTGCTACATCCTATAATGAATTTTAATTTAATGAAAATTATTATTTTTCCTATGTTTTCATGGCACAAAATGTAATAATTAAATCTTTTTAACCCTATTTCAAAAGCAATTTTAGGGTGTTACAATTGTACCCCCTTAAGATGAATCTCGTCCTCGAGATTCGGACGATGGTGATCAAAGAGATATAGATACTCTGCCTGTAGATCTTCTTCACTTTCTTGAGTAGTTCCATCTTCTTGGTAAGGATTCTGCCTTACTTTGCATAAATGATAACCTTACTCCAAGTAACTTGCCAAACTAATTCTAAGATTTTGACAGATACTCCAAACAATACTAAGGTATCTCCAATCACTAGGCCACCTTTCCTTTTTAATCCATAATACCAATTCTCTTTCTTAAAATATCCACCTTCCAACGGAGCCTTTTCACTTTCTTGGTCAGAAAGAGAATCTACCACCAATCTTCAAAATATTAATGATTCAGGTTAAGTTGCTCGAACTTGGAATATAATTCTTAGTCCTTCGTGTCATCCAAATCTTCTTAGCTAATCTCTCCTTTGCTAAGGGCATCGGCAACGACTTTTTCTTCCCTAGGTGATAGCACTTTTCCAAGTCATAATCTTGATCAATACCAAACCAACGAGGATGTCATATGCTCAAAACCAACATTGTGAAGATGTTCCTTAGATTCTTATGATCCTCATAGATGTCACTTATCATGCCCAAGTAGATAGTACCTCCATGCTCCACAATGGATAACTCTAGATCATACGTCAGATGTTCCATCTCATGTTTTCTTGCTTAAACCTCTATTTTTTCTTCTTACATAAGGACACATCCCACACCTTGATAAGGTGCATCATAGTAGATATAAAAAACTCTTGTCCTAATTTGGCAAAGCTAATACATAGGTTTTACCTCAACCGCTTTTTTTTCCCCATCAAATACTTAGCTGAGGTATCTTGATTCAAGCAAACTTAAAAGCTTCTTCAGTAACACTATCAATATCTTGATGGTCTTGGATAAACTTCCCTCGAACCTCTAAGCAAACCTCATTATTAAAAACTCTGAGTTTCTCTCACATCTTTGAGTGGGTTCCTATCACATTATTAACTTTCTTCAATCCAAACCTTCTTGACATGCTTAGTATATTATTAGGATTTTCTGAGACTCCATAGAACCATCTATAGTTATTAGATATCTCATTCCTATGTCATCAATGCCTACTTGTCTTGGGTATGTTGAAGATTGGACTCCCAGCTGAGAATAGCTCGAATTGCAGAGCCATATTGATGAATGCATCAATTCCTCGTAGATGATCCGATAACTTATCAACCGAGCAAAGGATACTTACTCTGGATGATGAAACCCTTAAGTGATATACATCCTCTGGGTACCACCTTTCTTATCAGATTAACCAATTCTTTCAAGTGAGAGCTAGAGAGTATAACTGAACTTCATATGGCACCTTGAGCATTCATACCCTTCTTAGTTGGATAGCTTGCAAAGGCGTGATCATCTATCTTATTGATCTCCTCCAAAGGTTTTGATCCTGGAACCTGTGGGTTATGGGCCCACCACGCTTCCGCTGCGCAAACTAGAAAATATGATACTTCATCTTGCAAATCCTTCAACTTGACTACCCCCCTTAAGAAAAGATCAACTAGGGGACACAAAAAGGTAGCTTGCATCTTCTTCTTGGTATGCTGACTATCATAATGGCCTTCTAACATCCCAAGGAACGCATGTGCATATCTAAGAACAAACAACTTGATTTTTCCTCATGGGATGAAAAACAATAGTGCAGTGAAACAGCTATAAGTCTCATTCCATTAATCCAATGAAGTTATAGCTTATACCGTTGGAAAGCTTATAAAATTCTCCACAACTTTCTTATAAAACACCTTTCCAAATTCTGTAGTTCAAGTAGTAAAAAATAGTGCACAATAGAAACCGCTCTAGGTTTCAGACAGCACAGGTAGATCGTCCTGTGATTTTCATAACTCCATAACCAACATAGCTATCAGGGTGATTCTTATGGTCAGAGAAAAATATTGAAGTCTACTATTGTCCAGAATTTTGTCATGCTTTTTGGGTCATCCAAAAGCAGAGATATAAACCGATAAAGATATGTTGCTCCTAAAAGCAGGATAGAGGAAACAAGAGATAACAAAAACCCAACTATTTATTTCATTAATCCTTATACCTTAAGCCTATAAACTAAATGAAATTGTGGAAACATCCAACAAGATCATTGCAATCATTACAAAGATTCAAAATAAGCATAAGCATAATGACAATACAACAAACCAATAAAGGTGCACAACTCAATCATTGACTCAATTTGCGATACTATCGTTTTTATTATTTAAAGGGGCACAAACTCCTAAGACTCATCTTTAGATTACACAAGAATGTGGTGAGGAATAGTTCTAAAAGCATATCAAATCAAGGAGTGAAGATAAGAACAAAGACTTTAAAATAAGCACTAAGGTAGAGATGAATAGCAAGGGTAGAGATATAGTAGAGAAGAAAATATCAAGGTTCATAGAGCAAGGGTTTTTATAGCAACTTCTAAACCTTAGAATGACTAGTTTCTACTAGGCTTGCATCCTACGGTCAGTATTGCTCTGATACCACTTTGTAGCGATTTTAAGAACAAAATCAGATACACACCATATGTGAGCCTAGGAAGTTAAATCTCACATATAGCTACAAATAAGGGTAATATCGAAAGACAATGCTCAATATATAACATATATAGTATAAAGGATATAACCTTAAATAGCAAATAGTGGAAAGACAACTCCGATCTTCGGATGAAGACTCCAATTCCATAGGGATAACTGATTGGTTGATCATAAGCCTAATTCCTCTAAACTCTAGCAATCTGGTACCCATCTAGGATTTTTATCCAAATAATTAAAAAATAAAGCAAGCGTAAGTACATGTCATACTCAGCAAATATATCATGGGGTTCATGAGGCTCCAAAGGCTAACACTGGTTTAACTACGATTAGCTTTTAATTGTCACAATTTTAGCATAGGAGTAGCAACAAGTTTATCACAAGCCCATATAAATACATGATCAAGTAAACATGAATAATGAATAGCATAAACAATTAACCATTAATGAGCATCTTTATCATCAGTGTTCATCATCTATTCCGTAAGGGTCCAAGGCCGCTTGTGACCGTGAGCACGGCTAATAAACCAATTTTACACTCTACAGAGGTTGTACACTTTCACTGTGAGTCGTGATTTACCCTTTCGCCCGAGGTGATCAGCCTCTTGACCCACTACCAAGGAAGGTCGGTAGGGTTCACTATGAAGCCTTTCAAAGGTTTGTCTAATAAGTTAGGGCCATTAGATTCACTCGGCAAACAGATATAGAGCCCCCCTTCCCAATGGCACAATGATGCGCAACCTATACACAAGGGGATAGAGGCTGCACTATACCCGATTCGTCAAGCCATTCTTACGCCAATAAAGGTAACCACTAACAAGCTAGAAAAGGTTCTCATACTGAGCTAAAGCCAGAGCCATATAGCCCTCACAGCTATACTATAAGTCCCGAATGTTCGCTTATAGATAAGTTCTTAGGGAGAGGAATCTAGAGCACCATAAAAACAACTTCTTCTATTTCACCAACATACTTCTCACCGACTGGACATGATCATAAAGCACCACACAAGCATCCATGCAATCAAACGCGAAGCAAACAATAGAACTAAATTAAAATAGTACAACAACCATAGAATCAAGATGAAAAGTTTGTAAAAAGAATCTACGTCTCTTTATGAACACACAGACGCGAAGATCACGAAAATCAGAGCTATAACGATAAAGTTATGAATTAAACAAGATTTCCTTTAATAAAATAATAGATTAAACCTAACCTCAAATTTGAAAAGTTGAAAATATATTTAACAGTAGCTTGAACATGTAGATTACTCAATTACGGATCTAACGCAACTTGAACGGATCAAATCAGAGTTAAAACGGAGATTTTATTGCTAAAACAAGATTAGTGGCAAAACTGTAAATAGATGAAGGCGTATTTTGGATCTAACCGAAGAAATTACATTTTAAAAAGAAGAAAACGTTTTCTAGAAAGTTGTTATGGACTGCGGGTTAGATTATTCAAAAGCCGAGAGTCTCTTTAGCAAAAGTGCAGGGATGGCGGGTTAGAACATAAAATCTTGCGGGGGCTCTTTTGCAAACTTGCCAGACGAATCAGTATGTTCTAATCCTGGCCCTTGATCTCAGATTGGATGGATGTGAGGGGGATGGCGTGGTTGGCCGGCCGGAACATGACCTAGCACGGAGGCGCCATGGCCGAAAATCAAGCAAGCTCGCCGGCTTAATTGCATCTAGGCCTACGGGCTATGGCGGGATGAACCAAAGACACTAGGAGATAGAGAAGGAAATGACGATGTCGGCTAGGTGGCTTACCGGAGTGCGGAGCGACGGAGAGCGGCATGGCATGTGAAGCGGGTGAAGCTAGGGTTTTCACTGCGCTTGGCGGCTACAACTGGATAAGGGTTGGGAACAGGGCGGCGTGAGCTCGGCTACTATTTAAGGGGGCAGGTGGTGTGGAGAACACAACAAACGGGGAGGACGAGGCGATGACAGAGTCCCGACGGCGGCGGAGTCCGTGATGGACACGATGGCGAGGTAGAAAAAGACACTGACGTGCGGGGCCAGGCTGACAGCGACACAGGGCGAGGAGAGAGAGGCGGGGACGTGGCCTGCATGGCGCGGGCCTTCGGCTGGCTTGGCGGGACGGCCCACGAGCAGAGGCATGGGGGAGAAGGGCGTGAAATGCGGTGCTCTGTCGCCTGCTAGAATGGGTCGCGAAAGAGGAAAAGAGGGAGACCGAGGGCCACTCGGGTCAAAAGCATGAAAGGAAGAGAGAGAGAGAGTTTTCTCTTTTTCTTTTATTTCAAATGTTTGTCAAATCCATTTTCAAATCCATATGAATCATTTTGTATTTTGGTCAAATCCACTCACCTCAATAAATCAAATGCACCAGCATGTATGCACAACAATGTTGCTACATCCTATAATGAATTTTAATTTAATGAAAATTATTATTTTTCCTATGTTTTCATGGCACAAAATGCAATAATTAAATCTTTTTAACCCTATTTCAAAAAGAGCAATTTTTAGGGTGTTACAGATATCACCAATTATAGAGTCCAATGGATGATCTCTTGCATTATTGGTTGGTTGGAGCACTTGCACTTGATTGCTTGCACTTGATTGATCATTTGGTTGAGATGATATACTTGCCACTTGTTGTTGATCTTGCTCTTTGTCATCACTTGCACTAGCTTGACTTTGATCATGAGAACCACTAGCTTGCACATTTGAGTTAGAGAGCACTTGATTCTTGTCATCTTCAACATCAATCACCTCTCTAGGCATTATGTCACCAATGTCCATGTTCTTCATTGCATTGACCAATTGAGTGCCTCTCACATCATCTAGATTTTCATCTTCCTCTTGGAAACCATTGGTTTCATCAAATTCTACATCATGAACCTCCTCAAGAGTATCACTAAACAAATTCTAAACTCTATAAGCCTTGCTAGTAGTGGAGTAGCCTAGCATGAAGCCTTTATCACACTTCTTCTCAAAACTTACTCAATCTAGTGTCCTTCTTCAATATATAGCATTTGCAATCAAAAATCGAAAGTATGCAATATTGGGATTTCTTCCATTCAAGAGCTCATATGGTGTCTTCTCCATCATTGTGTGATAATAGAGGCAGTTGCTATAGAAGCAAGCAGTGTTGATTGCTTTGGCCCAAAATGAATGACTCACATTATACTCACTCAACATTGATCTTGCCATATCAATCAATGTTTTATTCTTCCTTTCAACTAGGCCATTTGATTGTGGAGTGTACTTGGCCGAGAATTGATGTCTAATTCTAAACTCATCACATAACTCATCAACTCTTGTGTTCTTGAACTCACTACCATTGTCACTTCTCACTTTCTTGATGGTTGTTTCAAACTCATTGTTTATTCTCTTGGTGAATGTTTTCAAGGTTGCAAACACATCACTCTTATCAACAAGAAAGAACACCCAAGTATATCTAGTGAAATCATCCACTATCACAAATCCATATTTGTTTCCACCAATGCTAGTGTATGTGGTTGGTCCAAACAAGTCCATGTGCAATAACTCAAATGTCTTAGATGTGCTCATCATGCTCTTCTTAAGATGTGTGTTATCAACTTGTTTTCTGGCTTGACATGCACTACATAGGTTATTCTTCTCAAATGTGGCATCTTTCAAGCCCCTTACTAGATCATGATTAATCAATTTGTTCAATTATTTCATTGCAACATGACCAAGCCTTCTATGTCATAACCAACCCATGCTCGACTTAGTGAGCAAACATGTTGACAATTGAGCTTCTCTAGCATTGAAATCAACTAAGTATATATTCTCATATCTAAATCCTTTGAATATCAAGTTAGAGCCATCAACACTTATGATCTCTACATCATCCACACCAAATATACATTTGAAACCAAGATCACACAATTGAGCTACCGACAATAGGTTGATGTTCAAGCTTTCTACTTGTAGCACATTAGAAATGCTCAAGTCATTGGATATTGCAATCTTACCAAGTCCTTTGACCTTGCCTTTGCCATTATCACCAAATGTTATACTAACAACCCCATTGCTATCATTTGTGTTGATTGAATTGAACATTCTTGAATCACCAGTCATGTGTTGTGTGCACCCACTATCAGGCACACAATGCCTTCCTCTAGTTTTATAATTGACGTACAAAAGAAGATCAATTCTTTTAAGGTACTCAAACTTGCTTAGGTCCTTGAAGGTTAGTCACTAAGCTCTTTGGTACCCAAATGGCTTTCTTCTTTAAGCCCACAATTGGTACCCTTGGTAAGCAAATAACAAGAATCAAACTTAATTGAGGATACATTAGCGTTCTTGTTCTTGTTTTTGCAATCTCGCTCTATATGCCAACTTGCTTGCATCTATTGCAAAACTGACCATTGCCCTTTGCAAAACTAGTCTTGTGATTGACAAAGGCTGCCTTGCCTTTCTTGAGGATATAGCCTAATCCCTGTTTGTTGAGAGAAAACCTTTGGGTACCCAAGCACTTTAGAAAGTAGGCATCTCCACCATAGGCATTGCTTAAGGCACGAGTGAGCTCATTGACCTCCTTCTTGAGGGTCTCATTCTCAACCATTAGTGAGGCATCACAAGTGAAACCATCAGTAGTAGATGAGGTGGAAGTGAAACTGCTACAAGAAGGGTTAGTAGGAGCAACAACAATAGGCTCAAAGAAAGATTCATTGATTAGATCACATGTAGAGCCCACATCACAAGTCACAATGACCTCCTTCTTGGCTTGCTCAGGGAGAGAGGAGTGAGCTTTTTTAAGCTTAGAGTGAGCTTTGCCAATCTTCTCATAGGCTTCCACTAGCCTCTCATGAGTGGTATTGAGCTCATCAAAGGATTGCTCAAGAGATTTGACCTTCTTGCGCAATTCTTTACATTCCTTTCTCTTCATCTCAAAGCAAGTATGAACTTGCTCCAATATGTCCATGAGTCCTCCTTTGAGTACTCCTCATCATCATCATCACTCTTATAATCATCACTTTCACAATCATCATTATCACTCACATCATATTTTACCTTGATACGCTTTTCCATAAGGCAAGTCGATGGAGTGTCGAAGATTGAAGGCTTATTGTTGATGGTGATGCTTGCTAATGCCTTCTTGAGAGACTTCTTGTCATCATCACTAGAATCATCATCATCCGATGAGCCATCACTATCCCAAGTGACAACATAGCCTCCATCCTGCTTCGTCTTCTTGAATGTCATCTTCATTTCTTTCTTTTCCTTCTTCTCCTTGTTTTCTTTCTTCTTCCTCATCATTGTCACTATTGTAGGGACAATCCGCTACAACGTGATCCTTTCTCTTGCACTTGTAACATCTTTTCACATACTCCTTGTTGTGATATCTTCTCTTTCTTGCACCATAGCCCTTCTTTTTCATGAATTTACCCATTTTGCACACAAAGAGAGCCAAGGCCTCATCATCAATGTCACTAGCATCTTCATCGCCACTTGATTCTTCTTTCTTTGCTTTGCCCTTGCTCTTGGATGAGGTGCTAGCCTTGAATGCTACACGTTTCTTCTTGTTGTCTTCATCCTTCTTCTCATCTTGGTCAACCCCTCCTTTCCACACGGTATGTCTCTTGTGTTATGACATCACCTAGTACTTGGTTACGGGTTATGTCCTTCAATCCTCCTCTTATGATAATCAATCTCAATGTCTCCAATCTTGGAGGTAGGCACATCAAGAACCGATAAGAGATATCATCATCATTTATCTTCTCACCCAAAGCCTTCAAGTCATTAATGATCACTTCAATCGATGGAACATCTCCGGGACTCTCTCATCATCCTTCATCTTGAAGCTTGTCAACTTGTCCTTGAGGATGTACAACTTGCCACTCTTGACCGCCGATGTGCCCTCATAGGTTTCTTTCAATCTTTTCCACACTTCACTAGCTCTATCACAATCCTTGATCTGCTCAAACACCTTGGAATCAATGGCATTGTAGATGGTGTTGAGAGCCATTGTATTACATTGCTTGTTTGCCTTGTCTTGGTTGGTGACATTGGTGGGATCAAGAATCACATAATCACTCTCGGTCACATCTCATACTTGATCATTGATTGAACCAAGATACATCTTCATCTTTCTCTTCCAATAGTCATAGCATGTGCCATCAAAGAATGGTGGTTTTGCCCCCACATGGTTGAACACAACTTGTGCCATCTTTTGACACTGAGGTTGTCAAGCCTTCAATCAAACGGTGACCACGGCTCTGATACCACTTGAAAGGTCCTAAATGGATAGAGAGGGGGTGAATAGCCTATAAAAATCTCTACAAATACACTAGAGCAAGTGGTTAGTAACCTAAATGACGAAATGCAATTTTGCTCTAGATCTACAAGGGTTACAAGCCACCTACACCAACAATTCTAGTTGATTAATGTCTCTATATCACACAAGGCTATGTCGCCAATTCTACACTAGTGAGCTAGCTAACTAGAATAGCTAATTACACTAAGCTACACAACTAGCTAGCAAGAGAGCTACACTACACTACTACCTCTACAACAAGTATGAAACAAAGTAGTGCAAGGAAGGGAGGTAGAGTGATTATACCGTCCGAGACAAGCACTCACTCAATCAATAAGAATACCAATGAACACCAGGAGATATCCAAAGAGACAAGAGACACATGATTTTTCTCCCGAAGTTCACGTGCTTGCCGGCACACTAGTCCCCGTTGTGTCTTGGTGGTTCGGCGGCTAATAGGTGTTTCACAAACCTAGCCCAACACCTGGGCACCACAAGAACCTAACTACAAGTGAGGTAGCTCAATGACACGAGTAATCCAATAGAGTACCTTTTGGCTCTCCGCCGGAGAAAGGTCAAGAACCCCTCACAAACAACCTTCCAATTACTAGGCCATCTAGGTGTCGGTAAACACCAAGAGTAACAAGATCATGACCAGCCCAAAGCTTTCACCTAGTGCCACAAGATGATGCAACTCAATGCAATACACTAGAGGCTCATCAATCTCACTCAAATGATGAAATCAAGTCTGCAAGTGAGTGGATTGTATTTGCTTAGCTCCCAAAGGGTGTGCACAAGTGTATGAGGTGCCAAGAGAGTGGCCATGGCCGGCCACACCCTCTATTTATAGCCACACAAGCAAATAGAGCCGTTATACCCCTTGAAGCTTTTCTGTGCGGGGGCACCGGACAGGCGGCGGTGGAACTGGATAGGTACCGGCGGTGCCCCAACGGTCACTTTCCAACGGCATGAAACTAGTCGTTGGTCACCGACAAGGCATGGCGGTGGCACCGCCATGGGGGTGGTGGTGACCATCTGAGCCAAGTCCTAAAAACCTCACTCTCTAGAAAACTTGGGCGGTGCATCGCGTCCCTATGGCGGTGACTAGGGCGGTGCCCCCATGGCCCAAACTCTAGTTTCGCTGCTCTCGGGAAAAAAGTGGCGGTGGCACTGGACAGCCTATGGCGGTGGCACCGAACAACCTATGGCGGTGCATATGGCAGAACCGTCCGAAATAACGCACTTATGGAGGCGCTTGTCTTCCACTAGACACTAAGCACCCCGAGAGTGAGCTACAGTGGGTGGATTCCATCGAGCACACCCCAAGGGAGAGCCTGAATAATCCACATTTTTCCCTCAGGATCCAATAAGGAGAACGAGTTTACATTACTTAGTCCCTTTCATACCTCCAGAATTCTTAGAAATATATTATTACAGTACCAAATTCAGAGTGCGGAAATTAACAGCGGAATGAAAAGAAACATCTATTGATAATATACAAGGATCCGTCTATGCCCACCAGAAGAATCCTTCACACAATGACAACTCCTCAAGCTGCACCTACAACAGGGGTAAATAAACCCTGAGTACACAATGTACTCGCAAGACTTATTCGACTAGTGGGAATAATTTCCCGACTCCAAGGAATATGATAAGCTTTATGGTTTGCTAGGTTCCTTTTTGCAGAAAGCAATACTAACAGTGCATCCTTAGGTATGTTTATTATTAGCGGTCATGATTATTTCATTATCTAGCCATTCTATGTAAGCATCTGTTCTACTTTCAAGCAGGAGTTGAGCAAATAGTTCCATTTCACCATCTTTCCTCTTTCAGTTCTTACTACGGTGCTAGACTGTAGACAAGCCATACTGGATCGCCCGGCGATTCACGAATCAATGTGCCCAGCTGTGTACCCCAAAACACATGCCCCACTTGTACCCTAGGCACAAGCAGGACCAACCCACCACTCTCCTATCACGGGGTCCAGGTCCTCGTCCAAACTTGGACTCCAAGCCCTTGCTCCTAAGTCCTAGACTCAGTGCGGTGCTTTGACCTCCACCATCCCCACCTCCAATCAGTCGGTCCGGAAAGAGCCGAAACCTATGACAAGAGAGCAACAAGCCTTCTCTACGCCCATACATAAGTATGTGCCCGGGATAATAAGTCTGTGACTTGCCTAGAACTCAATGCAACGGCCGGTCCTTAACCGACACAGACAGGGAAATAGTGTAACCAAGCTATGCCCCGTTGGCCGCAGGACACAACCTTTTAGACCCACCAATACCCAAACCATATCCCTACCTAGTCTCTATTTTCCTCTCACCATTTTTATCATGAGTGATCTTAATAATCACCTATTATGAGTAACGGCAGGTTACTCATGCTACTGAAATCCTGAGCATAGCAGCTACTCGACCTATACTAGTAGGACTCATATGTAGGTATATCTATGCATGTAGTTTCCATAAAATGCCTATAATGTAAATGCACATCATATATATATTCAGTGATCATTCAAAATAAGGGTTATGCACCAGGGCTTGCCTTGGGCAGGCAGGGTGTCAACATAGTCAACAACTAATGGTTCCGAGGCTCCCTCCTATACGAGAATCTCCTCCTCGTACTCCTCAATGATCTCCTCGTACTCCTATTCACCCACAGGCATGAACTCTACTAACTCGTTATCTACATGCATGAAATGATGATGCAACACTTAGTAATACGGCAACAACAACTCTTAAAATAAAATACATCTATCAAGCTACTAAGCTAGCTCTACCAACTAAGATGCTAAGTTACCTATTATTCCACTAACACGTATGAAACATTGCATGCATTATCTTAGCAACTAAAGGCATTCCTATTCTTAATATCGATTTACTCTATATGATAAAACAAGGAGTACTAGGTACTCTATTTATCAACCTACTCTAGGGCTACAAAAATTACAGTGAGCACATAATAATCTAATGAACCTACTGTAAAAATTTCATGGCTAAAACTATTACCAATTTGCCATAAAATTCCTACAAATATTAAGTTAAATACTACTAAGCTTTCCTAAATGAATTAATGAATCTATCATTATCATAGATAACTGTAAACTAACTACACCAACAGATAGATAATATTTTTGTGAACCTAACCAATTTTGTTTCACTATTTTTGGACACCTACAGAATTTACTATAATTTTCCAAAGATCAGCTCAAAACTAATTATCTCAAGGTTAGGAGTGTGTACTAAATATCTCAAGATTTTCTTAACAGCCACCAAGTGGCACTCTTTCGGGTTAGGTTGAAATCTAGCACACATGCACATACGAAGCATAATATCAGGCCTAGATGCGCACAAACAAAGTAGAGAGCCGATCATGGAGCGATATACCTTGATGTCCACAGCTTTCCCTTCTTCATTGAAATCAAGATTTCGATTCCATATCAGGGTAGTACTGCGGTGTTACTTGGTGATACTTCTGATTTGCCAGTCGGTTCTGTGTTGCATTTGTGTCTTATATTTGAGGAGGTGCCTTCTATTTCTGCTAACCCTCCACTACCTGTAGTTCAACCACTGTTATCAGAGTTTGTTCATCTCTTTGAAACCAGCTACCAGTCTTTCGCATAGCAGAGACTGTGACCATTCTATACCATTGATCCCAGGTGCTCAGCCAGTGTTTGTCAGGCCCTATCGCTACGCCCCGGTTCTAAAAACTAAAATTGAACGTCAAGTACAGAACATGTTGGATCAGGGTATCATTCAGAAAAGCAACAGTGCTTTTGCTTCACCCGTGTTATTGGTTAAAAAGAAGGACCACACATGGCGTTTCTGTGTCGATTATCGACATCGGAATGCTATTACAGCTAAAAGCAAATACACGGTACCTATTATTGAGGAATTACTTGATGAATTGTCAGGGGCAGCCTACTTTACCACCTTTGACCTTCAGTCTGGCTTTCATCAAATTCGTATGAAGTCTAGGGAGGAATTCAAAACCGCCTTTCAAACTCACTTTGGTTAGTTCGAGTTTCGTGTTATGTCTTTCGGATTGACAGGAGCCCCTTGGACATTCCAAGATGCAATGAATACAACTCTGCATCCTTGTCTTTGCAAGTTTGTATTAGTTTTCTTTGATGATATATTGATTTACAGTACTTGTCTCGAGCAGCACCTTCAACACATCGGAATTGTCTTCGAGCTGTTAGCTAAGGATCATTGGAAACTCAAGTTAAGCAAGTGCTCCTTTGCTCAGACTCAAATTGCTTATCATGGGCATGTTATCAGTGCTGTAGGCGCGGGTACTGACCCCTCTAAGTTCGATGCTATTGCTCACTGGCCAACTCCCTCTTCTGTTAAGGAGCTTCGTTCATTTTTGGGCCTAGCCGGGTATTATCGTTGTTTTGTGTGGAATTTTGGGATCATTACCAAGCCTTTGACTAATCTGTGGAAGAAGCATGCACTCCTATTCATTAGTATAGCTAATCATGAGACTGCATTTCAAGTGCTCAGGTTGGTGCTACTGCATTTCAAGTGCTTTGTCTGTGCTTTGGTGCTGGGACCTAAGACCCTTGGGACTTCACGAAGCTCAGATTTCACCGGCCGTTTCATGTTGGTGAGGCGAGATGCCTCCGATTCGGATGGAACTCAAAGATGCACTTTGAAGGGCATGTATTTGCTTATGCAAAGATAAGATTGTCAGTTCTAGTCCGCTTGCGATTTTTACGCAAGGCCTTGGGACCTAAGACCCGTAGGTCACACGGCGTTTTTTAGTCCACATATGCAGAAGGCAAGTTCATGGTCATTCTTCCTTGAGGGGATCTGATGGTCCAACAATGAGAGCTCATATCTCCGTTATCCAGAATTCATCATTAGGGCGATGTTTGTTAAGATCGGATAATCAACACACATTCTCTAACTCAACAAGAATAGGATTAGCTAACCAACTGGATGATCAATGCCTCCATACTCACTAGCAGCAGCGTGACTTTTCAAAACTGGTGGGATTACAATATTAGATCGCTCATTTGAACCGATTCGAGATAACATGAGCCAGGCCAATTGATTTGATGCACTTTGTCTTGCCACCCAAAGACCAGCCATCTACAGGCTGGTCTCTCCTTGGTTCCAACTTGATTTCTCTTTCTTGACTATGGTGATGATGATCATGCTGAAGAACTACTGTCTAAATTAGCAATTGATCCATCAGCCGTACCTCATTTTACTCTACAGTCCGGGTTACTTTGATACCTCAACCGGATTTGGGTGGGCAATGATCTAGTCCTCCAACAACGACTCATTGCAGAGTTTCATTCCAGTGCATGGGGGTCATTCTGGTGTGCTCGTTTCATATATGCACCTGAAACAATGTTTTGCAAGGAAGGGTATGAAGACAGCTGTCAAAGAGTTTGTGTTGTCTTGTTCCATCTGTCAACAATCCAAGTATGATCGATCCAAGCCACCAGGACTGCTTCAACCGCTCCCTATGTCGGATTCAGCTTGGCAAGTCATATCTCTGGATTTCATTGAGGGTCTTCCCATGTCCAGCACATTCAATTTGTATATTGGTGGTGGTGGATCTCCTAACAAAATATGGTCATTTCATACCCCTTCGTCATCCCTTCACTGCTTCAAGTGTCGCCAAATCATTCTTTCATACAGTGTACCGTCTTCATGGCCTCCCTGGATCGATCATCACAGACCGGGACCGCATATTCATAAGTCACTTCTGGAGTGAGTTGTTCAAGTTAGCTGATGTGAAGCTTTGCAGGAGCATGCCCTACCACCCCTAGTCCGACGGTCAGACGGAGGGGATTAATCAGTGTTTGGAGACTTATCTCCGCTGTTAAGTGCACGCATGCCCACATCAGTGGAGTCAGTGGCTGTCATCCATGGAGTTTTGGTACAATACATGCCCACATTCAGCCATTGGTCGTACCCCTTTTGAAGCTCTATATGGTTACCCTCCAAGGCTCCTGGCCATCAATCCCTCGGTTGCTTCTGACTCTGAAGTACACAGCTAGACTACTGATCACCAATGGATGGACCAACTGTTACAACATCACCTGAATCGCGCTAAGCTCCGTATGAAGAGACAGGCCGATCAACATTGTTCCGAATGAAGTTTTGAGGTTGGCGACCTAGTATTTCTGAAGCTGCAGCCATATGTCTAAACTTCTCTGGCCCCTCGATCCCACTAGAAGCTTGCGTTTCATTTCTTTTGTCCATTCCACATCACTGCAAGGGTTGCCACCATTGCTTATCGCCTGGACCTACCTGGTCACTCTGCTATTCATCCGGTGTTTCACTTTTCGCAGCTAAAATAGGCGGTTGGTCAGCATCATCAGGTAACTCCCATTTTGCCGACCGATTTTGCTCTTCACTTGGCACCTGAGCAGATCCTTTAGACCCGAGTGGTCTCTCGCGGTGCTCACCGCGTGCAACAAATGCTGGTCAAGTGGAACAATCTCCGTGCCACTCTAGCCACATGGGAAGACCATGAAGCATTGCGCCAAGAATTTCTAAGAGCCACTGCTTGGGGGGCAAGCAGTGTTCCAAGAAGGGGGGTGTTAGTAGCACCCCTACTGATCCAGCTACACACATCACCGAAGAAGCAATGGAGGAACAGCCCATGGCAGCACGGCCCAGGAGGCCCACCCCAAAGTACATCGGCAAGGAATGGCTGGGCTAAGGTGCTTGCACGTGCAGCACGAGAGTTGGTCTCTGTAATACATGTAGCCGTCCGAGAGGGAAGAGAGACTCACGCTATTTTGTATTAACCGAAACCTGCTATCGTCTAAGAACTTGTCCTCTGAACTATCCCCTGTTCTTCGTGTTCTTACTTGCTCCCCAATCCTTCCTCTTCTCCCTCGATCCCCAACTCTTATCCCTCACACATTCCTAACAATTTTTTCCGGCTATACATTTGTAGTGATACCACATACCCGCTCGTGATTCATATTCATTGGCTGGCTGATTGATCTCCTGGATCACCATAACTCTAGCCCATTGTATGGTGGCAAGGCACAGGCACACATGCTCATCGAGCTCCTCGGCGAGCCTCCATGACGCCGAGCAGCTCCTCCTTAGCTCGCCCACCATCTCCTGCACCGCTGCCGGTGGCCACATTTCACCGCCCGCCCTCTCCACGCACCGCCATGCCATGTCGCTTTTCTCGAATGAGTTTTGTTCGTCAGTATTTCCAGACTGTCTAAACTTCTTTGGCTCGATACGAGGTGGCTCACCGTGTCGAGGTCCCTCCGGAAGACGTACGTGCCCTTGGCGGTGGTGTCGAGCTGCCCCCACAGCCGGAGCAGCCGAAAGGATCCTTTGGACCCTCTCGCGGTTGCGGCAACAAGTGTTGGCAAGTGGACAACGTCGCCTCGCCACCTCGATCCGCCTCCTGAGCGCCATCCAAGAAAGGGGTGGTAGAGATCCCCCATCAAACATGCCGGCCGCCTGATCAGGCACCCCAAAGTACAAAGAATGGTTGGGCTAAGGTGTGCGCACGTGCGTAATACATGTAGCCGTCCGAGAGGGAAGAGACTCACGCTATTTTGTATTAAAGCATGACGAGGCTGTTAGTTGATCTCCACCAATAGGCCCAACGGCCTATTGGGCCCTTATCTCTGCTCCCTAATCGGTGGAGCCCAACCCTAATCCGGTTAGTGGGCCCCTGTCGCACAGCACACATAAAAGGAAGGTGGGATGAGGGCTCGGATAACGAGGTTCACTAGAGCCACCTCACCCACCTAAAGAAAACCCTAATCCGATCTAAAGGCCAGGGCCGTGCTGCCACATGTGACGGATGTGACCCACCACCCACCGCTAAAGAAAACCCAGTTCTCCGTCGGCGCCACTGGACTTCTCTCCACCACCTGGACGCCTTCTACATCGCACGCCATCGACTTCTCTCCACTGCCTCCTACGTTGGGTTATGGTGCATGTTGTCCAGCAGAGCTAGTAGAGAAGCCCTAAAGGAGAGGTCTACCTCGATCTATGGGTTACACAAAGAGGTACACTCATCATCGATCCTAACAATGGTATCGGAGCCGGTTGCCTCTGTGTAAGCCCCTAACCCTAATCAGGTAAAAGAAGAAAGAACAGATCCGTGTTCAGATCAGAGAAGAAGTAAAGAAAGAGGATTAGGATCTCAAGAACCCTAACCCTAACCCGCACAGAAAGCTCGGGGAAGAAGAGAAAAGAACCGAACAAATCCAGTTTGGATCTGAGGAAAGAAGAAAAGAAAAGTTCCGAACCCTAACCCTAACTGGGTGGAGGGGAAGAACAGTAAACCCGTTTCGGATGAACTAACCCGCGCAAACAACTCAGGGAAGAAGAAAAGGAAGGGCCCTCGGCAAGCCCTTGGCACTCGAACCCTAACCCACGAGAGGATTCGGATGAAACCTGAAAAGAAAAGAAATCCAAATCGGTTCAATCCGAGCACCAAAAAGAAAACAAAGAAAGAGGGGTTCGGCCGAAGACCCGCTCAAATCCGAAGGGGAAAAGAAAGGAACCCTAGATCCGATTGGGGAAGAAGAGAAAAAGAAGGGTCAGAACCCTAACCCTAATCCCCACCTTCGGTTCGGAAAATAGAAAATCAGATCCAAATCAGAGTGGGGGAAAGGGGAAAGAGAAACGCCTCGCTGGCGCACGAAAAGAACAGTGTAAATTGCGAAACCCTAACCCTAGATCTTGACCCCATCCCCACCACGGGTTAATCCTAGAAGAGAGAAGGGGACGGGAAGAAGGGAAAGGGGGAATGGACCTTCCTTTGCCGGCGCGGGAGAAGAAGCCGAGCCGGGGGAGCTGGCTCGCCAGGCTCGGCCAAGGAAGCCATGCAAGGGCTAAGGTCAAGACGACGGCGGCGGCGTGCTCACCTGTTGAGGAGCATGCACGCCAATGAGGGGGCAATGGCGGCGCCATGGATGCCCGGCTGCTCATTGCTTCGTCACGGGTCACGCTTTGCGTCGCTGCGATGGGAGCCGAAGTCAGCACGGGCCGAGAGAGTGAGAGAGAGAAGCAAGCGGAGGCGAAATGACTCTAGGGTTTTGCCCGGGGCGCGTGGCGTCGGCTTTTTTATTCGAGCGAATGGGCAATAATCGGCCGGATGTGATCCGACGACGAGCGCTGATGGGCCAAACTCACAGTAAAGGGCGCGGTCATTGAAGCATTTTCCGACCAGGCTAGGTTACGGCTGGGCGCTGGGCGAAAGCGCTGAGGACCTGTGCGGCGTCTGGAGGGGGCCGGGCCGCTTTTAAGGTCGGGCAGAAAGTGAGTGAAGTAATTGAAATGATTCAATTTTTGTTTTTTTGTTTTCCAGCAAACATTTATTTCCTGGAAAATGAATAAATTGGCTCAAAAGAAAATATAGAAAAGATAATTTTTCCCTGTGGGTAAAATTCAAGAAATTGAGTAAGTAATTCTCCAATGATTTTGAACAGATGTGATATTTAACTGGAGAAAAGGAAAGTTTTTCCAGTAAATGTTTATTTCCTGGAAATTGATTAATGGATTAAAGAAAATAGACAAAGCATTTTCCCTGTGGGTAAAATTCAAGGAAAAGAGAAGTCTTTCCACAACTAGAGAAATTGTTTATTCTCCGGTTAATTTGTATCAACGTGGTATTTAATTGGAGAAAAAGAGATTTTTTCGCTGCTAAAGAAATTATTGATTCTCCAGTTATTTTGAACCAATGTGGTATTTAATTGGAGAAAAGGAGTTTTGATATGATTATGATGTTGTTATTTTCTGACCAACGTTGTTAATAACAATATTGTAATTTTAATGATTTATGCATTAATTCTATTTCTGCCCAATGGTGATGTAGAATTAGTCTATAAGAACATATGTTAATTTTAATGATTTATGCATTAATTCTATTTCTGCCCAACGGTGATGTAGAATTAGTGTGTAAGAACAGTTGTAAAAGTTAAAGATTTATGCATTAATTCTATTTCTGCCCAACGGTGATGTAGAATTAGTGTATAAGAATAATTGTATGTTTTAATTTTGACCAACGTTGGAATCAAGACATGCAAATGGTGTTATTTTTATGTTAAGAAAAGTTTTGACCTGGTTTTCATCTTGTCTAAGGTGGACTGGGTAGTCACCTCACTGTGTTTCACTAAGATTGTGGCACCGGTGAGGGAGACAAAAGAGAATGATGCCACTTGGGCAACTAAAGAAAGGGATTTTCAATCCCAAAAAATATCCTATGGCTTTTGAGCAAAGGAAATGGGTCACTGCAAACAAGAAATGTTTGGCTATGATAAAGAACATGATTGAACCTGCAATTGTGGGCTCAATCCCAGAATGTGACACGGTCATCGAATACCTCGATAGAATAAAGAGTCAGTTCACTGGCTCTTCAAAGACATATACCACTTAGCTGATAAAGCAGTTGGTCACAGAGTGTTACTCTGAAAATGGTGGCATAAGAGAGCTCACGATGCGTTGTCAAAATTATGGCACTGTTGTTTAGGCCATATTTCGAGGGGGAGAATAGAAAGACAAGTTAAGAATGATATTCTTCCTCCATTAGAGCTCTCAGATTAAGTTCAATGCAGGGAATGCATAAAATAAAAGTATGTAAAGAAGATTAAGAAAGATGACAAACGAAGCGCAGGAATTTTACAGATTATTCACACAGACATCTGTGATCAGCTTTCCTGTAAAGAGTATGGATGGTTATGATTCGTTCATAACATTCACATATGAGTACTCCCATTATGGCTAAATTTATCCAATCAAAGAAAGAACAGAAGCATTGGATAAATTTAAGATATTAAAGATTAAGATAGTCAGGTCTGACCGTGGGGGAGTACTACGGTCGGCATACCCTAAAAGAATGGCATAGTAGCCCAGTATTCTACACCGGGCGAACCTCAGCAGAATAGAGTAGCTAAAAGAATCAATCGCACCCTGATGGATATGGTGGGCAGTATGATAAGTTACTCCACCTTACAGTTGAGCCTGTGGATGGAGGCGTTAAAACCGCCATTCATATTCTCAATAGAGTATCAAGAAAGTCGGTGCCCAAAACACCTTATGAGTCATGGACAGAAAGAGTACCCTCACTAAATCACTTGCGTGTGTGGGGGGGAGCCCTGCTGAGGCTAAAGTATTTAACCCAAACATTGGAAAGTTAGATCCCAAAACAGTAAGATGCCATTTCTTTGGCTACCCAGAAAAGTCAAAAGATTTTCGTTTTCTACTGTCCAGAGAGACATACAAAGTTAGTGGAAACGAGACACGCTGTCTTCCTAGAGGATGAATTGATGAGGGGGAGCATGGTAGCTCGAGAAATTGACCTTGAAGTGAAGCGGGTGTATGCGCCCACTCCAATGATTCATAAGCCAATTTTCTCACTACCTGTTGTCGCTGCACCGACAGTGCTAGATACTGTGGTGCCAGCACCTGTTGTTATCCCACTTGTGGCAACAATGAATGACGATGAGGAACTTGTTCTTCAGGATTCTATAGAACCTATTGCCACATATGAGGGGGAGGAACAACAGCCTCAAACAGTAGATGTGCCAAATGTGGAGGCCCCTAGAAGGTCTCAAAGAGTTAGAAAATCAGCTATTTCTACTGATTATGAAGTGTATAACACTAAGGAATTTTAAATGGAGGATGATCCCACCTCATTTGAAGAAGCCATGAGAAGTGATCATTCATCAAAGTGGCTTGAGGCCATGGAAGATGAAATGAAATCGATGAATGTCAATAAAGTTTGGGAGTTGGAAATAATTCCTAAAGCAGTCAAAACAGTAGGCTATAAATGGGTCTACAAGACTAAACATGACACTCAAGGGAACATAGAGACATATAAAGTGTGACTTGTG
Source organism: Miscanthus lutarioriparius (assembly GCA_904845875.1). NCBI lineage: Eukaryota > Viridiplantae > Streptophyta > Magnoliopsida > Poales > Poaceae > Miscanthus > Miscanthus lutarioriparius. The sequence goes on from CAJGYO010000012.1 coordinate 41,393,905, forward strand.
GCAAAAGGCTTTATGCAATGAGAAGGAATTGATTACAATGAGACCTTTTCTCTAGTCTCATGTAAAGTTTCCTTCAGAATCATAATGGCATTAGTGGCACATTATGATTGAGAATTACATCAGATGGATGTAAAGACGGCATTTCTCAATGGAGACTTGGAGGAAAATGGTTACATGGCACAACCAAAAGGTTTGTCATAGAAGGAAAAGAACGAATGGGATGCTGCCTAAAGAAATCCATTTATGGATTGAAACAAGCTTTAAGACAGTGGTACTTGAAGTTTGATCAGACAATAAAGAATTTTGGGTTTTAAAAGAGAATATAGAGGATAATTGTGTCTATGCAAAGTTTAAGAATAAGAAGTTTATCTTCCTTGTCCTGTATGTAGATGATATCTTACTTGCTAGTAGTGATGTCAGTCTACTACTGGAGACAAAGAAATTTGATATGAAAGATCTTGGCGAAGCCTCGTTCGTTTTAGGGATCGAGATTCACCAAGATAGAAGAAAAAGGGTATAAGGACTGTCACAAAAGGCATACATGGAAAAGATCTTAAAGAAATTCAGTATGCACAAATGTAGTCCCTCACCTGCTCCTATAGTCAAGGGCGACAGATATGGGGATTTTAAATGCCCCAGGAACCAATATGAGCTCAATCGATAAAGTGAAAGTGGTTCCATATGCTTCAGCTGTCGGAAGCTTGCAACATGCTTAAGTATGTACGCGCCCTGACTTGGCATTTGTTACCGGGTTTTACTTGGCAGATTCCAGAGCAATTCTGGAATAGAACACTGAAATTAGTAAAAAAAGTCTTGCATTATTTGCAAGAAACGAAATGCCTCATGATGACATATAGAAGATCTAATTTACTCCATATGGTGGGATATTCAGATTCTAATTATGCGAGAGTGAATACATATCCAGACGTGGATTTTCTATCATCTCGCAAAGGGGAGCTATTTCATGGAAAAGCTCAAAGCAAACTGTCACTACATCGTCCACAATGTATAACGGTTTGTAGCGTGTTATGAGGCAACGGACAGGTGAACTAACTAACGAAGTTCATACCCGATTTGAAGGTGGTTGACGACATCTATAGACTACTTAAAGTAATACTGCGATTATAATCTGGCAGTACAGTATGCTCACAACATAAGTCAAGTGGTGCTGCCAAACACATTAACATAGAGTATTATGTTGTGCAAGATAAAGTCTGGGATCAAGTCATAAGTCTTGAGCGTATAAGAACAGAAAGAATGCTCGCGGATCCGCTTACAAAAGGCTTACCACCCAACATGTTCAGAGGAAATGGTGTTCAGAGAACATGTAGCTAGCATGGGTTTAAGGGAAAACCTATAAAATTCCTGGACAAAAGAAGGCCCAAAGATAAATATCTATTTCAGAACAGAGTAGTGAGTTATAGCTGTTAAGTCTATCGGCAATGGACCGTGACGATGAGACATGCTCTATGAGCTAATCTGTAATGGTATGAACAAAAGTAAATAATATGAAAGTGAAAGATGGAATGAGATCAAGGGGGAGAATATTAGTTGATCTCCACCAATAGGCCCAACGGCCTATTGGGCCCTTATCTCTGCTCCCTGATCGGGGGAGCCCAACCCTAATCCGGTTGGTAGGCCCCTGTCGCACAACACACATAAAAGGAAGGTGGGGTGAGGGCTCGGATAACGAGGTTCACTGGAGCCACCTCACCCGCCTAAAGAAAACCCTAATCCGATCTAAAGGCCGTGCTGCCAGCGACGGGATGTGACCCACCACCGTCGCGCCTGCAGGTTCTCCGCCGGCGCCACTGGAGTTCTCTCCACCGCGCTAGACGCCTTCTACACCACGGCACCGGCGTCTCCTACGCTGCTGCGGTGCTACTGAGCCAGGGCGAGTAGAGAAGCCCTAAAGGAGAGGTCTACCTTGATCTACGGGTTACACAGACAGATACACTCATCATCGATCCTAACAGAGGCACGTCCTCGAGAGCTGCCTGACGGCCTTGATCACCTTCAGCTTCGTCGCCACTCGCCTGTGGCTTGTCCTGATGCTCTGGAGCACGCCGGAGTACCTGTCGTGGATCTGCCAGAAGCTGCCTCGCGTCGTGGTGCCGAAAGGGTTGCTTCTGACAACGACGGCCCGCCGCCGGCGCTGGTGCCGGCCGCCATGCTTGAAAGGAAGCTGTCCATGGATCGGTAGTTGCTTTGGGTGCTCTTGATGTTCCTGAGCAGCTGCCTGCACATCTCCGAGGCCTTGGCGCTGACGTCGAAGTAATTGGCCATTGCAAGGATGTTCTTCGGTTTCGGTGGTGCACCACCATGTTCATGTTGTGAAGGATTGGAGAGATGAGGTCCTGATGATGTGTCAAGAAGCACCTCCATTTCTTCATCAGGTTGCGCTCGCAGGGTGCTCTTGTACTCTTCCTCTATGTTCAAGGATTCCCGTGCGCTGATCACCGGCATCTCCATCCCTTCTGTAAAAGCACAAGTATTTCAGCGTATACATGCATGGTCAGGTCCGGTCTTGTGGAAAATGCAGGCAGGCGTCTAAATGTTTTGCAAAGCGAGCAAACTAGAAATCTACTGCATGCTTCATTTGAATGTTGAACTAAATTTACAAGCGACATACTACATGATACCTTTGGACGAACAGACTGGTTTCATCAGCACCGAGAACTGTACCAAATTCTTGATCCCATGGTGTACTGTTTGCCTCTTATATATTCAGATGCAACGCAGCCGCCTGCCTTGGCTTAAAATGGACTTCATCTCGCCGGCCCAGCCTTTATATGCAAGCACCATAACCGATAAAAATCTTGTGCTTTGTCTTGTACTACTACTAGTCTACAACCCTCCAAAAGGGTTCGTCCAAACTTGTACAACTCCGGATTGCATCTCCCTGACGCCGGCCCCTGGATATGAGGGGCCATGCATATCTCCTGATCCTCAGGCGCAGCCGCGCAGGCCGTGTTTTTCTCGCTGTACTATTGAATGACCAACCCTTGCACCCCACATGACCACACCTGTGTATCGAATAGCCGCGTATAGCTTCGGGCGCTTTTTCGTCGATTGTGTGCAAGTTTTCTTGGTGTGTTTTGTGTCGCTGGGATCCAGAGGGAGGGAATTATGCACAAGTTAGGTGTGGTTCAGGGCTTCATTCAGGCACACACATTATTGCCTGAAACTGCTTTCCGTTCTGAAGACTCTTGTGGCCAGCACCAACGTGCCAGAGGGCATGCATGCATTGGTTCTCAAGACTGTCATCATGTGCGTACGTGACCGGGTTCAATCTTGACCACCATTGCTTCTTCAGAACAGTGCATCGATCTGAAAATCAAATAATTTGCTGCTGCAATTGCATGGACGTATCAATGCTTTAAAGATTGGCCAATTCACGTGCTAACGCTAGCCCAATGCGTGGGTGCGTGACAATATCATCCAACAGTTTACTTTCACTTTTCTCCTGCAAATCAGATATATATGCTGTAAGTGAATGTCATCAAGAGATCGAACAGAATTCATGTAGAAAGATCAAGGGGAAATATTTAGACCGAACTGATCGATGGTAGTAGCACTTTGTTGATGTGAAGTGAGTGACAACTTCATCTCGTTATTTTTCTTACATTTGAATCCCACCATAAACTTCGGAAGAGTGATTTAAAATCCTACTCCCTCTGTTCCAAATTATAAGACGTTTTCAGCTTTTCTAGATTCATAACTTTTGCTACACACCTAGATGTATGTTATGTCTAGATATATAGTAAAAGTTATAAATCTAAAAATGTCAAAACATCTTATAATTTTGGATGAAGAAAGTATTAATTAAGGAAATAAAAATTTAATGGTTTTCCATTCACCATTCATGGCATTAATTGCCTACGGTTGCTAGACCAGTTGGTAAGCCTCCGGGTGGCGTCCTCCGTAACCAGAGTTTGAATCCTTGATCAGGCTAATTTCTGGTCAACGGTGTGGAAAAAAACCCCTCGCCGTCTCGCATTCCCAATGCACAAGTAAAATGGACCGGCCCTCTCACCAGGTAACAGGCCCCTGTGTGCGGGTGGTGTATGGGGTTTAGAGGTTTTCTCGGGCTAGGTGAGAAATCTTCTACCTTAAGCTAAAATAGCTCGGGGGTGTCTACCCCCACAACCCGAGTTTTTTTTATTCATGGCATTAATTGAAACCCAATGCCCCTTATGGCGGATCCAGCTTCTAATTAACACTGCAAGATAAGTACATCATGCTACAACAGAAAACAATTTACCCCCCTTGTGAATTGTGAACCATGCCGAGAAGAAAGCGGTAATATAGACGTCAAAGGAAATTGCAATCTATACGCTAGCTAGTTTCTACTCGCTTGTTGGAGTATTAGCCATCAACTTGTTTCGTTTCTTCTGTATTAGGTGGTGGCGTTTTGTTACATTTTGGAAATGCACTACTCTTGCTTGTACAAGACAAGGAGCATCTCTTGCACATCACACAAACTAACAAGGAATCTCCAACAGAAAGATTGTAGTAGTTGTAACCTTGTACTACAAGACATCACCTTTTATACCTCCTATATCTCACTCCACTGCAAGAACAAGCTAATTTAAGCACGCTTTCTTAATTAGCACATGTATAACCTGAACTATTGTAAAATAGCGCACTTTACAAGCATGCATCACATGCGTTAATTGCTAGCAGACTTCGACTCGTGGTGTGGCTCCTGCCTTCTTTGAACGGCCTGATTATCATCAAGTATAGTAGCTGTGGTCTGGGAAACACGAACCTGGTAGAGAAGAGCCGAGTCTTTTCTTTTTTGTTCTAATAAACGAGTTGTGTACTTATTTTAGAACGGGGGAGTAGTCGTGTTTGCTCGCTCAGAGTTACGCTAAACTGCAGCCTCTCGCTTGGGGAAAGTTGGATGTGGTGGGTTGTCGCATGCTTGAAGTGGAGTGAGGGTGTGTTCGTGGGCCCTTCTTATCAGTGAGAAATAGGAAGAAAATTCGGTGGACACAGGTTCCTATTCATTTTCTAACACTAATGCTCTTTACCGAGGGTCTGTCCGGCCAGACGTTCTCCTTCGCTGGGCCTATGGACTAGGTCTGACTGGCTCAACTCCTCTCACGGCTTCTCCATTTTATTGAAAAAAATCTGGACGCTTTTTTTTTCCAATTCGCACGCAGCGGCTAATTCCACCGGGATGGAATAGGCTCGCGCCATGCACTCACTACACCACAACACCAAAATTGGCGAGGGATGATCTGACACTTAGAAATGGATGTAGCGACAGACGATCTGTTGCTAAAAAATTATAGCGACATACTTCTACAAAAGGTGTAAGTGCTGTCGCTAAAAATCTTTAGCGGCAGACAGGACTTTTAGCGCACACTGAGGAGAAGAAGACCGAGGGAGAGAGTGAGAGCCGTGTCAGGCTCCTGGGAGAGATGCCAAGCACCTGAGCTACAGAAGTTTGGGGATAAGGGACGTGGCTTCCTGGTGGATGTGTGCGTTCTGTTTTTTTTTGTCGTTTATGTTGGTGTGTGTTATATTTTTCTTTTTTTAACCAGATGGTGAGATGGGTGCGTGCTTGGTTGATTTTCCATTTTATTTTTTCTTCTTACTTATTTATTTATTTATTATTGTAGGATCTCTGATTAGCCTAAGGAGATAAATAGGGCTGTTAAAATAAAACTTGAGCAAACGTCAAATTCAACCCGCGGCACTGCCGCTCTGGGCCCACGGCACTGCGGAGCTGCGGCATTGCCAAGCTAGAACACCGGCACTACCGCACCTGCAGATAACTTCGAGGCACAGTTCAAAATCTATGAATAGAAACTTAGGTATATAGTACACAGATCCACAGTTAGAAGTAGTAGCACAAGAGTATGCAAGTAGATCGACCTCAAACACTAGAAATCACCTCAACAACAATATAAAGTGCAATGGTAGTAAAATAAGCACAAGATTATATAAGTATTTATCCCGTAGTTCAGCTCACCACCAAGCCTTGCCTAAGACCACGTTGTTGAGGTTAGCTACTAAAACTTAGGGCTTTACAACCATTCCTCGATCTCAAGTCAAGAGAGTTAACTCTTGAGATGAGAGGTGAGTTTACTAGCTTTGAGAGATGGTTACAAACCTTCCAGGGCTACCACACAAGTTGGCAAGCTCCACGGGTGATGCTCTAGCCGACTAGGACCAAGCTTCAAGAGTAGCAAACACAATCCACCAGCTAAAACGCGAATCAAGTGCTCTTAGGCTTTGAGAATCTATGGATCTGCTCTCTAATCAAGTTTTGGAGCATTTTCTCTCAAGGATTGATGGAGAAATCACAAAGGAATGCTTGGGAGCTCAAAGTCACCAATGAAGAAGAGAGAGAGTGAGCACTTTTCTGTTTAGGTCGGTCTAAATGACCAAAGGTGGAAGAAGAGCCATTGGAGAGGAGTGTGAGAGGTATAAATACCCCTCAACCCCCAACAGTCAGTTAAGTCGCGGCAGTGTCACACTACGGCAGTGCCTCTCTTTGGGTGTGGCACTGCTGCCGCACCAGACAAGACAACAAGGATAAAATCAGAGAAAGGATGGTTGTTTTGGCTGAGTAACTGAGGATGTATGTGTATACGATTGAGCACTTGGCTGCACACTTTAGCAAGTTTATTATGTCCCCTTTATAGTATGACATTCCTATACTCAAATTCAAAGTATAAAAGAATTTAAACCTCATTTGAGTTTGATGTCATCACCATTTGTAAATTAGGGGCTCCTCCATTTTGTATAACATCCTCGATTGTAAATTCCTTACTTGTTATCTCGATAAATCTCATTAGTCCTCTAATTGTGTGGTCATTATCACCAAAACCAATAATTAGGGCTTGATTGCACTTTCAATTTCTCCTTTTTTGATGATTGATGACAACCCAACTAGAGCTTACAAAAGATATGAAATGTAACTGAGATTTTTCGGGCCATAGGTGTAGAGCTTCCCCTAAATATGTGAATGGATAATTGAATTCTCAAATTATCATCAGAGGCCAAAATTCACACTTTTATTGAATGTGATGAGGCTCCCCCTACATCCATGCTCCTGTGGGGTGCTGCACACTATGTCAAGTATATAATCGTGATGCGAATGATAGTTCATGCACAAAGAGGTTTGCTGAGATAGCTAGGTGTGGCACTGCCGCTCCTTAGCCGCGGCACTGCGGGGCCAGAGGTGCGGCACTACCACACTTTCTACAATAGCACAGATCAGATCAAGCACCACACAACAGTTTATATATAGTAAAAGAGCATCCTAGCATAAATATATGATAAGCAACAGCATACAACAATACATGTCCATATCCGATACATATAGAGTACTTAGGTAGCAATATTACACAAATAGAGTTTTGACTAACTCTCATTGAATACGACATGAAGCTCCAGCTGCAGTGACCATCACTATGGTGTCGAAAAGAAGTTGACCCTCTCTTTAATTTTCTCTCCTTGGCATAAAGCACCAAAAAGAGAAGAAAAGAAAAGAAATCAACTACTCACTCCTCATCATCATCGTCATCATCTTCTTGGATGTTCTCCCAGTCGATGTGATCATCTCCACGAGTAGCCCCACCACCATTACCATTGCCGTCGTCGTTGGAAGACACCACCGCCCTTCCTTGGTGATGGGTGGTCGAAGTGTGGCGAGAGTGGCGCATAGAGCGCAAAGTCGAACCTAAGGTTGACTGGTAGTCAAACTCCTCCTCGGTCTCATCCTCATCCTCCGTATCTGAAAGACTAGACAAGTCATAGTGTGGAGGTGGTGGCACTAGAGGAAGAGGTGGAAGATTTGCAGCGGCACACATCTCCACTACTCCAACTGAGTCTCATAGGCCCTCTCCACTGCATTGGTGCACTTTCCAAAGAGTGCCTTGATCTACTGCACCATCTTGTTCTTCTTCTTCTTCCTCCCACTATGAGAGGACTCAGGCACATCAGAGGGAGCGGCAATGGTCTCACTAGCCTTAGCATGTCTTGCCTTCTCAATCTTGTATTGCTCATGCAATCCATCCTTGAAGAACTTGTAGCCAGTCACTCTCTCTATCCCAAACATCAAGGAGCATAGGGCAGCCCCTTCCTTGCATCATCCATCGCCACTTGAATCTCTTGCCACATGAAGTGAGGAACATTGAACTTGTCACCACCTAGGGAAAACCTAGCAAGCACATTCCTCACATATCCATTAAGGTCAGATGTTGCTCCATCTTTGGGATTGATTGTGTGCCTGATCAGGTTGTTGAGAATATAATAGTAGTTCTTCAGGCCCTTCACCTTGCCATCTGCAGCTCTACTATCAAGATACATGAATGCTATCTCTCTAACCTCAGCCCTTCGCTCATCATGAATAAAAGAGAACCCACTGTGCTCCTCATCAAAGCCGAGGATATGGCTGAAGGTCACAAAGTCAACACAATAGTGTCGACCTTCTGTTATCCAATGTATCTCATCAGTGTCTCTGTTGTAGAAGTTGGTGGCGTGGAACTAAGCTAGGACCCCTATGTTCCAATCATACTTGAAAGCCATGATATTTGTCAAACCAAATCTCTCACAAGCCTGAATCACTTGATTGAAGTCAGGATCATTCTTCTCTCTCAACTCCTCCCAATCAATGTACTGCATCTTCACAATCTTGGACTTCTTGTTTTTGAATATGACTAAGGTATAGAGGTTGGAATGGAATATATTTCAAAATCTATAATCAACACCCAAGTCCCTTGACACCAAATATGGGTTCTCTTCTCTAGCCTCCTCAACCATCTTTTGCTTACCCATATAGTCAACAACTGGATGATGATGAGTGTCAATGGCCTTCTTCTCCACCACATCCTCATCATAGTTCCTAATATAGGAAGGATCGAACTCATCTAGATGAGGTGGTGTCTCTGGACAAGCATCAGGAGGGACAACACATCCAGATCATCGAAAAGCCTCCTAAATGAGAAATTGTATAAATGGAGGGTAGAAGAACACTTGTGAACTAGTTTGAATAGGTGAGATGATTTAAATCTTGAGCTAGGAAAGCATCATGGCTCCCCTATCATGGGCACTCCTCCTTCTAAGAGCCTATTGCTCTGAAATGGACTGGTGCTACTCCAACCATGAATCTCTATTTTGATTCAATCTATCCATCAAAGCTACTTGGTCACTGAAACCATAATCCCAAAATGAACCTGCATAGATCGCCACATCGAGGGAGAGGCTTCTCCTTTGGAGCATCGAACTTCCTTCAGACCCTCTGATCATTATCTCCACCGGATGCCATCTATGCAAAATATAGATCTAAATGAGAAACTGTATAAATGGAGGGTAGAAGAACACTTGTGAACTAGTTTGAATAGGTGAGATGATTTAAATCTTGAGCTAGGGTTTAGAAAGCATTTGGACACTCAACAACATTGATCATAATAAACTTGTTGTGGTAAATCATTTTGAAGCACAATATTTAAACTTTGCAAAAGCTTTTACCTATTCATACACCTGATTGTTCACCTTGCCCATGACTTGCTTCTTCTTGCTTACTCAAACCACTCCTCAAATACTCTTCTAAGCCACTACACAATCTCAGAAAATGTAGATCTAATTAGAAATATGGAGTTGAGCCATTGATAGGTAAAGTGACTTCATGTTTTAAGAGAGTCATCGATGGAATGTCATCTTATGATTTTGAACAATTTTTGTTTTTGGAGATTTTTGAGTTTGTTATGAAAATTTAGGAGTAATTTATGAAATTTGGCGAATGGCAATTGTAATTTCGATGAAGTGTTCACCGCTTGAGCTACACCGCCCTTGGCTGGCTGTCTGGCGCCACGCCCAAAGATGTGGCATTACGGAATGGACTGGTGCTACTCCAACCATGAATCTCTATTTTGATTCAATCTATCCATCAAAGCTACTTTTATTCTAATCATGTAGTCACTAGAAACCATAATCCAATACAAAATGAACTCCATTTCATAGATCGGGGAAGGTTAGGGTTTCACCTTGAAGCTCATAAATTGGAGAGGAAAGGAGAGAACTTGCTCCATCCTTTGTTTGAGCTCTCATCTGGTTTCACGTCGCCGCCATAGCAGTGGTGCTACCACGTCCGCCATGGTGCATAGTCGAGAAGTATAGGGCCGTGTAATCGCACAGATAGGGACGCCAAAATGCGCCTAGTCTTGGTGATCGTTTTGGACTGATCGCCATTGGCGTCGACAATCGGTCAGCGCAGAGAGAGTGGTCAAACACGCGAGGTTAGCATTGACAGGTGGGGATGTGAATAGATTCAAATTGGAGAGAGAGAGAGAGAGTTAGAGCTCCAAAAATTCTGAAAATTTTTGTGGCCCATATGAGGTGAAGGATAAGAGATGGGGCCCATAGTAATATGTATCCAAAATTATGAAAATTGTTTTATCACTTAGTTGTCATGTGATGAACATTTACATTTGAGCTCAATTGGAATAAGTTGATTTATTTCATAATTATTAATTAATTAATTAATTTTTAAAAATGAATAGTAACCTTTAGTGATTTAGGTTTATTTTTATTAAGTGATGTCCTTGGGTCATTAGTTGGTAATGATCCTTGGCAATTGTTGTGAGTGTTGCCAAAATGGTTTAGTTAGTTTAACTTGTAAATTGCATTACAAGGAAAGTTGTATTCAAGTTGTTAATTTTGCATCCATCATCGAGCATCATGTTTCATCCCATCATGTTAAATAGAATAAGGGTTTAGTACAAACTAAATAGCTCTATATATATAGGATTTGGACACATATCTCAATTTTACAAATTATTTATGATCGCATTCAAGTGATTAGATAATCAATACAAGCAATGATCATAATAAACTTAGTTTTGCTTTTGATAAATCATTTTGAAGCACAATATTAAAAACTTTTTAATTATGTTAACAAAGCTTTTACCTATTCATACTAGTTGATCAAGCAAAGGTGTACTATAGCTCAAATCACGTTACGAGAATCAAATATATTTAGGTCACTACGCCAAGCATAAAACCTTTACTCATGGAGAGGCTTAGTGAAGATATCGGCTAGTTGTTTTAGAGGATGAAGGTGTAGGTTTGATATATCTAATACGGTCGGGGACTTTTGTATCCGAGTTTATGAAGTTTTTTTGATAATGGTCACATGGCAAATTTTGATATCTCCTTTGGTATCATGTTCTCTCAAGAAATGATGTCGGATGTCTATGTGCTTAGTTCTTTAATGGTTTATGGGATTGTTTGCAAGCTTTGTGGCACTTTTATTGTCACATAATAATGGGATTTTGGTAAAGCAACATCCAAAATTTTGAAGGGTTTGCCTCATCCAAAGTAGTTGAGCACAACATGCATGGGCTACAACATACTTGGCCTTGATGGTAGAAAGGGCTACACAATTTTGCTTCTTAGAACTCCAAGACACTAGGGACCATCCAAGCAATTTTGATCTCCGTGTCTCTCAAGAAAGTGCTTTTTTATCTAGTTCTTTAGTGGTTTATGGGATTGTTTGCAAGCTTTGTGGCACTTTCATTGTCACATAATAATGGGATTTTGGTAAAATTCGAATTGAAATACCCAAGTAGATCAAACTTAGAGCCCTTAGGATACCACAAGGCTACACAATTTTGCTTCTTAAGGTTAGAGTGTGTACTAAATATCTCAAAGAGATTCTTCAAGGTTAGGAGTGTGTACTAAATATCTCAAGATTCTCTTAACAGCCACCCAGTGGCACTCTTTCGGGTTAGATTGAAATCTAGCACACATGCATATACGAAGCATAATATCAGGCCTAGATGTGCACAAATAAAGTAGAGAGCCGATCATGGAGCGATATACCTTGATGTCCATAGCTTTCCCTTCTTCATTGAAATCAAGATGTCCATTGGTTGACATGAAAGTTTTGATAGGCTTGGCATTCACCATGTCGAACTTCTTGAGCATATCATGGGTGTACTTCATTTGGCTAATGAAAGTTCCATCCTTCACTTGCTTGATTTGAAATCCAAGGAAGAACTTTAATTCACCCATCATGGACATCTCAAATCTCTTGGTCATAATCCTACTAATTTCCTCACAAAAAGAGTGATTAGTACTACCAAATATTATGTCATCGACATATAGTTGGCACACAAATATATCTTTATCAACTTTATGAGTGAAAATAGTAGGATCAGCTTTGCCTATTTCAAAGCCTTGTTTAAGCAAGAATTCCATAAGACATTTATACCATGCTCTTGGTGCTTGCTTAAGCCCATAGAGCGCCTTTTAAAGTTTGTAGACAAGGTTGGGGAACTTGGGATCTTCAAAGCCCGGTGGTTGCTCAACATAGACAATGTTGGTATTTATTAACTTGTCACTTGTTTTAGTAGTCACCTAATGTTGTTGATATTTCTTAGCATCACTATTGTCATCCCCAGTGATGGTGCCAGAAATGCTTATTGATACTACCTAGTGCCACTTTTAGAATGACACTAAGAAGTACTTTGTTATCTCATGTGACTAGATAGAATGTATATATGGAAGGAATCTGCAAACGCACAGATAATATACCATTATAGCACTTCACCTGGGAGTATTCTAGATATCGTTATTTATATTTTTACAACAGGGAAGGATGGGCAGTAGGAATATATTGATAACTTACACACATGATGGAGAAATAAACCATAACCAAACTTCTACACACAACAGGGGTAAGTCAAGAGATAAATGTATATAAATGGTAAGTAATAACTAATCATTGATCACTCAGAGTACTCATTTCTATGACATTAGCATGACTAAGTAGAATATTAGAGGAATAATTCCTAAGTCATTCTTAACTGCAAGTCAAATCATACGTTGATTAGTGCAATTACACTTAGTAATCATGGTTAAAATCAACTTCATATCTACACATAAAGGATATTACTAAGGAAGATTAAGAATAGAGCTTGTCTTCCTTCGTAACTAGATTTGACTTGTCCTATATTCGAGGAGTGGACTACAAAGGACTCAACGGGAGTGTCACATCCGTGATCTACCACATGGCTCGGAATATAGGGTGCATCCACAGGTAAACAACGTATAAGCACCACGCTTACACAATATCGACCACTCACCCCTTGTACTTTGGAGCGAGCGCTATATGAACTTATGCTTAAACATGTTGCTAATCTAACTATACTAAACATATAATCAAAGTAGACCATGAACATGATAACTAGGAACATGATTAATATGAGGAATGATGTCATAACAATTGTAGCAAACATATAAAAGTAATGAGAGATACAAAAGAGAGGGGATACAAAGGCTATACCAAGCCACGCTCTTGACATGATCAGAAATCCAAGCAAAACTTGCCTCCCTCTAGACCTAGCCTAGCTAGCTATGCCCAAGAATATGGTGGAGCTCTAAGGATGATTATGATTTCTATCTTCTCAAATGACTTGATTAGGGTTTGATGCCTGGGGGTGGGAGGGGCTAGTATATATAGGCCGGAGCATCAATCCTAAGCCCTCGGATCAAACTGACTTGAATGGATGGCGTAGATGCAACCTAAGAGGTGGTGGAGAACCGACATAACAAGGCGGAGGCTAACAGTGGGCTAGGGGACCGGCTAGTCTGCAGGGGGGGCAATGGCCTCTCACCCTCCGCCATGGTGTGATGCCCTCTAGTGTCCTTTGGAACCTTCTAGAGTTGTTTATACCACGATTAAGCATGATTAATTCTAATATATAGGTCCACCTTGCCGGTTTTTTGGATAAACCCTACAGAAAACATAGATTCACTAGAACTCATGGAATTTGGTAGTTTAAACCCCTAAACCTTTGTTATTGATTACTTTCATGCCCTTATACAAGTTATATTGATGGTTTATAATATTTGTTATCTACCGTCAACAGATAAGTTTTTGAATAAGCGCTGTTGAGGAATGCACTCTTCACGTCCATTTGATAAAGCTTGAAGTTGTGATGAGCGGCATAGACTAGAAGCATTCGGATTGCTTCAAGACTTGCCACCGGTGCATATGTTCCTTTAAAGTCTAAGCCCTCTACTTGAGTGAAGCCTTGAGCAACCAATCTTGCCTTCTTCCTTGTCATCACGCCATTCTCATCTTGCTTGTTGTGGAAGATCTATTTGGTGCCAATGACATTGGTATTAGGTCTTTCCACCAAAGTCCACACTTGATTTCTTTCGAAGTTGTTGACCTCTTCTTGCATAGCCATGATCCCATTCGGGTCTCCAAGTGCTTGTTCTACCTTAAAAGGCTCCAAAGAGGAAACAAACAAGTAAAATTGACAAAAGTGTTGTTACCCCCTTTCTAAGAACCCCAATGATATTGTCAATGGAATGATCCTGTTGTATCATTTACCTTAGCCTTGGGTGATCAATGGCCTCTTGTTCCTCTTCTAGATCTTCATCTTCTTCTTGCTCAAAGATTGGTTGTAGGTTCTGTCCATGAGCTGGAGTTGAATCGGCTATTGCTGACTAAGTAGGCGCGGCACTGTCGCGTGCAGGTGTTGCAGCAGGGGTCTGCTGTTGTTCAGCATCACGTACATCAGCGGCAATTGGTGCAGCAGCAACTTGAGGAACCTCCACTCCAGTGACTTGATCTTCTTGTGGTCTAATAATACCAATAGCCAATTGCTTAATTGCTTCACATGGTGGATCCTCCTTTCCTACAACACTTGAATCAACTTGCTCTACTTGAGAGCCATTAGATTCATAAAATGTCACATCTACCGCAATCTCAACTCTCCCGGAGGTTTTGTTGAAAACATGACAGGCATGCTCATTTGATCCATAACTAAGAAGAAAACCTTCATCAACTTTAGGTGCAAACTTAAAGGTTTTGGGTTTCTTGTTAAGTATGAAACACTTACACCCAAACACTCTAAAGTAAGACACCTTTGGCTTGTTACCGGTTAGAAGCTCATATGAAGTTTTCTTCAACTTCTTGTGTAGGTAGAGGCGGTTGATGTCATGGCAAGCATTGTTGATGGCGTCGCACCAAAAGAGGTCCAGCGTCTTGTACTCATCTAGCATTATCCTTGTCATGTCAATGCGTATTCGGTTCTTCCTCTCTACTACACCATTTTATTGAGGGGTGTATGGAGTTGAAAACTCATGCTTGATGCCCTCTTCATCAAGAAACTCCTCAACAAGAGTATTCTTGAATCGGTCCTATTATCACTTCTCACTTTCTTAATTGGCAGACCAAACTCCTTTTGTGCTCTTCTAACAAATATCTTTACCTTCTCTTGAACTTGGCACTTGTCATACAAAAAGAATACCCAAGTGAAACAGGAATAATCATCAATAATAACAAGACCATGTTTATTACCCCTGAGACTTAGGTAGGCGACCGGTCCAAAGAGATCTATGTGAATTAGCTCCAATGGTTGCTCGGTGGTCATGATGCTCTTTGGTGGGTGAGGTACGCTGACTTGCTTTCTGGCTTGACAAGCGCTACAAATTCTATCTTTCTCAAAGTGAACATTTGTTAGTCCTAGGATATGTTCATCTTTTAGAAGTTTGGCCAAGTTCCTCATCCCAACATGGGCTAGTCGGTGATGCCAAAGCCAACCCATGCTAGATTTTGCCACTAATTAAGTCTCAAGCTTAGCTTTACTTTTGTTGAAATCAACTAGTTAAAGCTTATTCTTTAATCAACCCATAAACACAATAGAGGAATCCTCCCTTCTAAAGATTTCCACACCCTTTTCCGTAAAGAGACAATTGTAGCTCATCTCACACAATTGAGAAATGGATAACAAATTATAACTCAACGAATTAACATATAAAATATTTGTAATTGAATGCTCAAGGGTTATAGCAACTTTACCAAGACCAATCACATCTCCTTTGAATTGTCTCCAAAGACAATATTTTCATTTGAGTGTGTCATCGGAGAATATGATGAGAACATACTCCTTTCTCCAGTCATATGATTTGTACATCCACTATCAAGCACCCAACTTGATCCATCGGAGGAGTATGCCTGCAAAACAAATTTGGTTGCTAGATTTAGGTCCCCAACTTGACTTGGAGCCTTGCATGTTAGTCACAAGAAACTTAAGAACCCAAATAGAAGTGTTCCTATATATGTTAGTTTCCTTTCCAATATATTTTGCAACCACTTGACCATTACTGTTGTTCTTCAATACAAAGCACAATGTCAAGCTTTGTCGAGGTGCATGGGTCTTCGGTTGATAAGCATACTTGTTCTTAGTGCCCCATATTGATTCCTATGGATTCTAGGAAACCTGCTTCTGTTGGAGCACTTTCTTCATGGGCTTAGTCTGATCAGGAATAGAATTGATAGCCTTCCCATTTTTACAGAGCACAGCACTACCGCCCTTCACCGTGGCACTACCGCTCTAGGACGCTGCATTGCCGCGGTCTATGCAGGCTGCTCTACACCAATTCTGCCCTTCCTCTCAAACTGCACACATTTATAGCCATTCACTATCTTTCTTCCATTTGTCTTGGCTCTTTTTGTGTGTCCAAGCACATGCTTGATTGAGGGATGCCTTCCTTTCTTGTACTGTGGCCCTTTTGGTTCATCCTTCTTCTTGTCATTGGTTTGGGCCTTGAGCTCCATGCACCCTTTTCCAATGATCTCATTGAGCCTAGCAATCTTCTTTCTCATAGCCTCTATATTTGCAAGGTTAGTGGAATAGGCATTCAAATCAAGATTATAACATTTTCTACAACCTTGGCTAGTAGAGGGAGTAGAGGTTTCCTTTGCTTTAGTAGGATGTGAGTTGCTATCCCAAAGAATGTCATATTGTAGCTCAAGTTCATTGTGCTTTTCATCCAAGTCACAATACTTTTTCTTGAGAGTATTATGTGTTTTTCTTGTGACAGCATGGTCCTCTTGCTCTTTGACTAAGGCCTTGCGCAAGGATTTCACCTCACTTCTCTCTAATGTAAGAGCTTTCTTGCTAGTAATATAGAGATCCTCTTGTTGAATAAAAGCCTCCTCTCTAGATTTTAGCTTGCTTGGACACTCTCTAAATCCTCCATTAGCTTAATGATGAACAATTTGGTCTTTCCATCCAAATTTTTAGTTATCAAGTTAATTTCTTCATCACTAGATCCATCATCACTAGAGCTATCACTAATATCACTACTAGAGATATCACTAGGAGATAGAGAAGGTTTGGCTTTTGATTTTACCTTCTCACCCTTCACCATGAGACAAATGTGAGGGGAGTAGTAGTCATCATCAGACATGTTGTTAAATAGTCTTGGTGTAGAGGATAGCTTGTGAATAGCTACGGTTACAATCTTCTCATCCTCTTCACTTGAGCTCTCTCTAGTTGAGTCCCATTCATGCCCAATGTGAGTTTCTCCCATGTACTTCTTGCTCTTTCTATAGTTGGTCTTCTCTTCTTTCTTGTCCTTCTTGTACTTGTTGTCTTTGATCTCAAATGGACACTTGGTAATGAAGTGCTCGGTGCTACCACAATTATAGCATGTCCTCCTCTTCTTATTTAGAAACTTTTTCTTCACTATCTTGTAGCCTTGCTTCTTTAGTCCCTTTTGAAATCTCTTCATGAAGAGAGCAACATCATCAACCTTCTCATAATGTCCATCATCATTTTCATCTTCACTTGAGGATGATGTAGTCTCTACTTGCTCTTGGACTTGCTTGATTGCTTTTGGCTTGCTTGTTGATCTTGGACTTGCTAGTAGAGCCTTGCTTGCTTGCATTGTTGGCTTTGAGAGCTACATCCTTGATCTTCATGCCATCTAGCTTTGCTTGCAACTCACCAAGCTTCTTCCTCTCATTTGCTTCTTCTCTTTGCATGTAAAAGGTAAAGATTCTCCCAAGTATATCATTTGGTGTGAAGTACTTAAACTTCTTCTTGTCTCTAATTAGAGTCACCAAGGTCTCATTTCTAGGTGAATAAGCTTCCAACATAATCTTCACTACCTTGTGATCATCTAGCTCATCACCACCATAGACTCTAATCTTGTCGACAATCACCATCAACCTATCAAACATATCTTGTGGCCCTTCTCTATCCAAGATCACAAACCGGTTGAGCTTGGCCATCAATAACTCAATTCTTGTCTTCCTCTCTTTGTCAACCCTTTCATGGGAAAGGTGCAAAGTGTCACATATTTGCTTGGTAACATCAACACCCATCACTCTATTGTACTCATCACCATCCAAAGCACTAAGCAACACACTTGTGGCTTGACCAATGAGATGAATAATTCGCATTTTATCTAGAGTTGGATTCTTGGGATCAACTGGTGATTCTATTCCATTACAAACAACCTCCCAAATGCTGGGGTGAAGACCTATAAGATAGGCTCTCATCAAGTACTTCTACTTGGCAAAGTTAGTCCCATCGAAATGAGATAACTTGTCCATGGGCACATTGATGAAAGACCTTCGATCATGGTTAGTCATAGGCATAGAAGAATAGTTAAAGGATGTGGTGGCATATTTGTTATTGGAGTCGGCTTTGCCCTTTCCTTTCTTCTCCTTCTTGCCCCCATTGGTCACTTGGTAGGACTCATCATCATCTCTATCTTCAGAACTAGTTGAAATGTCACTTGATGATGCATTGGTTGTTTTTGCTTCCTCTTCTTTCTTCTTCCTAGCTTCTCTTCTTTTTCTTCTTGCTTCTCACTTGAGCTTTCTTTCTTCTTTTCTTTGCTTCTTGTCTTCTAGCCTTTGCTGCTCTTTCTTCTTCTTTTCTCTTGCTTCTTGTTTTGCTTTTTTAGCTGCCTTTCTTTCTCTTATTTCTTCTTCATTTTGAGCTTTCTTATCATCG
Organism: Miscanthus lutarioriparius; assembly: GCA_904845875.1. Taxonomy (NCBI): domain Eukaryota; kingdom Viridiplantae; phylum Streptophyta; class Magnoliopsida; order Poales; family Poaceae; genus Miscanthus; species Miscanthus lutarioriparius. Next base: position 41,412,690 of record CAJGYO010000012.1, read on the forward strand.
GTTGCCTCTAGCTGTGGGAGTGTGGTGTCACTCGTAGTAGAGGCATTAAGCTCGCTGCTGTTGGTGTCATGCAAGCTCACATCCTCTGGATCGATGTCAACAGGCTTCACACCACTAGATCCTCCTCCGATCTTCATACCTCATGCGATGAAGCGCACACGAGATAACCCTGCTCCGATACCACTTGTAGGATCTCTGGTTAGCCTAGAGGAAGGTGAATAGTTCTATTAAAACAAAACTTAAGCAAACATCAAATTCAACCCACGGCACTACCGCTCTGAGCCCACGACACTGCTGAGTTATGGCACTACCGAGCTAGAACAGCGGCACTACTACACCTACAGACAACTTCGAGGCGTAATTCAAAATCTATGAATGGAAACTTAGATTGGAGAAATTACTGAGCTTCCTACAGGTATATAGTATACAGATCGACAGCTAGAAGTGGTAGCACAAGAGTATGCAAGTAGATCGACCTCAAATCCTAGAAATCATCTCAACAACAATATGAAATGCAATGAAAGTAAAACAAGCACAAGGTGACACAAGTATGTCCCGTGGTTTAGCTCACCACCAAGGCTTGCCTAAGTCCACGTTGTTGTGATTAGCCACTAAGGCTTAGTGCTTTGCAACCCTTTCTCGATCTCAAGAAAAGAAAGTTAACTCTTGAGATGAGGGGTGAGTTTACTAGCTTCAAGAGATAGTTATAAACCTCCTTGGGCTACCACACAAGTTGGCAAGCTCCAAAGGCGACACTCTAGCCAGCTAGAAGCAAGCTCCATGAGTAACAAACACAATCCACCGGCTAAAACATGAACCAAGTGCTCTTAGGCATTGAGAATCAGTGGATCTGCTCTCTAATCGAGTTTTGGAGCCTTTTCTCTCAAGGATTGATGGGGAAATCACAAAGGAATGCTTGGGAGCTCAAGGTCACCGATGGAGGAAGAGAGAGTGAGCACTTTTCTGTTCAGGTCGGTCTGAATGGCTAGAGGTGGAAGAAGAGCCATTGGGGAGGAGTGTGAGAGGTATAAAGACCCCCAACCCCCAACGGTCAGTTAAGTCACAGTAGTGCCTCTCTTCAGGTATGTCACTGCCTGTAACACCCCGTGGTGTTATGAGCTCGTTTAGCACCGTGATTTAGGCCTAAGTAAAATTTTCAAAGCAAGTTTCTCATATTTTTTATTTAAAGCATGAAAAGCAACTTTTATAAATAAAATAGAATCAATTAATAAATCGAACGATATATATATATATGGCCTTGGTCTAGTGACATGTTTAAGTATAGATTCGTTTTGGTCCCTGCTATAAGTTGGTAGCGTACCCGCGACAGCTGCCCATCTGGCCGTTTCTTAAATTCACGTGGTTCTATCCTTGCCCACGCCGTGTCCTCTCTCTGTCGTGCACTGCCGAGTCACCACTACCTCCATTGTCCCATCGAACAGATAACCTGGTCGTGCTGCCTCTGCCTCTGGTTGTGCTTGCCTGCCCCCGTGTGTTCTTTCTCTACTTGGTATTTGTTGTGTACTGGATGCGTGTAGTAGGCCACGTGTGCCTGCTTTCGCATGACTTTGTTTGGGAGCGCCTTAATGGGATTTGCTGAGTCACTGCTCGCTCTATCCTCTTGCTTCTATGGCCTGCCTTGCTTATATTTGCCTGCTCCGTCGCATCATTCCTGCAGCAATCAATGTCTCTGCTATCTGCCTGCCTTGTGTGCCTCCACTGCATTGCTTGTTCTATCGAGCCTCGTGTTGTCTCCTCTCTCTCTATTTCTCTGCTGCCATGGAGGAGATGCCCAAGATCTAGTCCGTCGGCACCTGGTCGGACGTGACCCGTCGCTGCCGCAGCGGAAGCGTAGTGGGTCGAACCCGAGAGCTGCTTTCCTCCTTTTCTAGTGCTGCTGCCGCGTACTACTTCCCCTTGCCTCTGTCCGCTCCCCCTCTATTGTCGTGCAACTCACTGACCGCTTTCGACCAGAGCCACCGCTGCTGAGCCGCCACCTAGCATGCATGTGCATGCTCGACCCGCCTTGGCCTCGCGAGCGCTGGGCGCCGCCCCATAGCGCCACCACTAGGCCATGCATGCGCCATGCCTCGACACTGCCTTGGCCTCGATGAGCACTGATGCCCTTGGCCCCGCCCTTCCAACCAACTCGCCGAGGCCGCGCTCGTAGTCGCCGCGCCTCATGCCGCCGTCGTCCGGTCCCCTCACGGGTGCTGCACGTGCGCACGCGAATCCCACGGTTCCCTCCGATCCGTGCGAGCACTGCTGCCGTCGCCTTCCCCTTGCTCCAAAGCTCCGTTCCGCAGCATGCGTGCAATGCGCTGCCCTCCTCTTCCACCCCGACCGGCTCATGCTCTGGCCCGCCCGCGCGATGTCCGCTGCTGCCACCTTTGGTGCTTGCGCAGCCACGCTTCGCCTTGAGCAGTCCTGCCCCGCGCGCGTCTCCACGCGCGACCTTCTCTCGCGGTCCCGGTCACGAGCACCGCTGCCGCCCGTCGCCTTTCCCCTTCGCCCAACGGGTGAGCCCAAAGTTCTCAATGTCCCGACGGGACCTCCTCTGCTCCAAGCCCTCGCTATGAATCCAAGCCACGCGTGCAAAAATACGTGACTCACATGCGCCGCAAGCCGCCGCACAAAATGAGCGCCACCCCTCCATTTTTCCACGCCGTTCCGCCGTCTCCACCTCCTGCTTTCGGGCACCCCCTTGGGCCGAACTTCGTCGTTTTGGGGTCGGATGTTCGTGCCTTTGGCCCGGTTTAAATATAAAATCATTTAGGAGGACCCGCGCCTGTTTTGTTAGTCTCTTAAAATCATGAGCTACACGTCGTTATTCACATAGTTGATAATATTTTTCGCTATATAATTGTAGGTACTTAATATTGTAAAAAGAGCGGAATTGTTGTGATAAATTGGTAATAGTATTGGCGCGTCGGACCTCTAGTCACAGCTCCACGGGTACTCGCGCTGCTCTCCTTAATTAGCGCCTCCTCTGGGTTTGTATAACTAAAACAATTGTTGGGTCCGTGTTGATTATTTACATCTATGCATTTGCATCAATGCGGCGATGATGGATCCACGGATCAATTGAAGGATGCTCCGAAGATGGTGTAATGGTATTCTCTCCGTGAGGTGATGCAATGGGCTTTCTATTCAGATGATGGTGGATGATCTGACGATGCCGATACTAACTTTTTAATATATATCTTACCCAGGCAAGCCCCGGTGTATAACTCCTACTTTTCTATAGTTTAAATTATATTTGTGCATCAAGTTTTAATGAGTTGAATGAAACCCACTTGCATATATATATATATATATATCTTTATCCTATGAGTCCGACCACAGGTTGCTATGTTGTCGGCGTCGAGTGATTGTTTGTCACGTCAAGAGATAGGAAATATATTCCTCACTTGGAAAATATAAATGGTGGAAAGGAAAAATGGTGCTCCATATGGCTCGCTGGTGGGGTAAAAGGAAGAAATGGTGCGAAGGGTATGAATTCAAGCTAGGCAAGTCACAGACTTATTTTGTACATGGTGTATGGGCGCTTGGAAGACTTGTTGCTCTCGTGGACTCACATAAGCTTGGTATAGGTTGTCTCTTGCACTGCAAGTTAGTTTCAAGTTAGTCGATTTGTTTGATGGGGCCTTCTCAGGACAAGAAATGAACCACCTTGGGTACAAGCGGGCGTGTGTTTTCGGGCGTTGGGGCATTGATTCATGAATCGCCGATGTTCCTCTGTATGACTTGTCTGTGGTCTAGCACCATAGTAAGAACTGAAGATGAAAGATGAAAAAAGAAAATCTGATTGCTTACCACCTGCTTGAAAGTAGCATAGGTGCTTACATAGAATGGTTAGTTAATGAACCAATGCGTTATTAATAAAAAATCGAATATAAGGACGCACGCTTAGTAATGCGCCAAATGCAATAAACCCACAAAGCCGATAGCCTTGCATATCCTTGAGTCTTTTCTTTCCGGCTTGTAAGTCTTGCTGAGTACAATTGAGTACTCAGAGTTTTATTCCCCCTGTTGTAGGTTACAGGTGGAGGCTTGAGCTGATCTTTGTGTGTGGATTCCTCCTGGTGGGCTCAGAGAGGATTTCCTTTACGCTGCGATCGTATTTTTTATTTATAAATCTTACTAAATGTTTTTACAAATAAAAGTTTTATAATCTGTTGTCCTAGTTCACATATCAATGCTTCATCATGTCATGTTTAGATAATTATTTCCGCTGTAATTCTAATCACGTGTTTATATCCCGCTATTTAATTAAATTGTTTATAACTCTGATAATATGATTACATTCTATTGTTATAATGATAAATATTATACTACTGATGTTGTATTAAAAGTGATGTAAGAAATGGTTAAGAATGATGTAAGCTTTATTCTCTCATTTGTGATCCTGATGGCAAAAAATATGGATTTTGGGTTCTCCCCTGGGGTGTGCCCGATGGGACCACATAATTTAGTGTCCTCCCCTGAGTGCTTAGTGTCTAATGAAAGACAAGCACTTCTGGGAGGTATTAGATTAGGCGATTCTTCCACATGTGGTATCAGAGCGTAAATGAGGAAATAAGGCTTCGAAAACCTTTTCTAAACTAAAAATTGACAACAAATTCCTTTCAAAAAAGTTAGGACATTTGTATGCGATGTTATATAAGTAGCCCAATTACTATGGTTATGTATCCAGGATAGATGGCACTCTGCCGACTTAGGTAGACTTAATCAAGATTTCTGCAGGTACACTGACTCGAGCATAGTCCGATAGTATCGACTAGCTATAGGGAGAGAACGCTGTGCCAAAAATCTAAGAACGGTTACCCTTTAGGTTGGCGACAGTGAAAGGACGTATAGGACGTGCATTCATACATATCATGTTTGTGCATTATAGCATCCGTATTGCTTGCAGATACGCCATCCATAGGTGTCACAGAGTGTCGTATTGTGCACGACTGACTTGTTCCTGTTCCAAAGTTAGGTCTGCACTGTGGCTTCGTGCTCGCGTTCGCCCAGGGTTCATGCCTGTCGTGACCCACGTCTCCCTTATATAGTACGGTATTTCTATACTCAAATTCAAAGTATAAAAGAATTTAAACCTCCTTTGAGTTTGATGTCGTCACCATTTGTAAATTGGGGGCTCCTCTATTTTGTATAACATCCTCGATTGTAAAATTGCATGCTTATCATCTCGATAAATCTCATTAGTCCTCTAATTACGTGGTCATTATCACCAAAACCCATAATTAGGGCTTAATTGCACTTTCAATTATTTTTTCTATGAAATAGCCAAAAGAAGATGCGTGCATCTATTCATTTTTTTACTTGATGCGAAACACCACGTTCAAAATATTTTGAAACCTTGTCATATTTTATGAATAATTTCCATGCATAAATTAAATATATAAAGAAAAAGATTTTTTAGAAACCCGATTTGAGTTCAATCTTTAAGATTAATTTTTAAACTCATGTTTATTACAAAAAAAACATGGTTATACTATAGAGGTATGGGTGTTATTTGGATTTATGAGATTGTTGTTCAATGTAAGCGGTGTGGTGGGGCCCCTTATTTTTGGCAACAGACAGAGTGACGATATACTTGTTTTTAGCGATAAATAGTTCAACGTTAAATATCAATATCTATAGCGATAGACAATAAATCGCTAAATGAAAAATTAGCGACAGATGGTCTATGAGTTATCTTTAGCGACAGATCATCCATCGATAAATATAATTTTTAGCGGCAGATGTCTGACGGTGATGTGGTGTTGTGGTGTAGTGACTCCTGCGCATCGCACCTCGTGCCGCGCGCCCTGTGCCTCATGCCTCACGCCTTGTGCTAGACCCCCTCATGCCACCACCTCACCCGTGCCTCGTGCAGCACGCCGTCGCGCCTCGCGCCTCACGTCCCCGCTCGTGCCTCGCGCTGCGCTCCCCCGCGCCACGTCAATGAGCCTTTATTGGGCGGCAGCAAGTAGATGAGCATATATTACAACCGTATGTTTTATGCGTTTCATATGTACGTTGCATATGTTTAATCTGGATGTTGCAAAAGTAGATCTGGTATTGCATATGTTGCAATGGCTATACATGTATGTTGAAATTGTATGTTGCAAATATTTTAGTTGTTTCAAACGTATGTTGCAGGTGTTTTATCTGGATGTTGCATTTGTTGCACTGGCTATACACGTATGTTGCAATTATATGTCTCAAATGTTTCAATTGTTTCAAACGTATGTTGCATATGTTATACTGGCCATACACATATGTTGCAAAAGTATGTTTTAAATGTTTCATTTGTTTCGGACGTATGTTGCAGGAAATGTTTTATGTTGCAAGTATTCCATGAGTAGGCGCGGGAAGTGGTTGCAGCGGAGGTGGTCCACGGAGACGCAGCAGTCCTCGCACGCACAAGAAGCGTAGTGGGCGTGGGGGGCCACGTGCAAGCTCAGCAACAGGGGCATGCATACCGTAGGAGCAGGCGGGCCCGGGCCGGCTTGCGTGGCAGCAACAGCACATGGCGACAACAGCATCAGCAGCGAGTAGGCAGGTGCTACAATAGCGGGCGGGTGGGCACGAGCTGCATGCCTTGTTCTTTGATCTCCCTATGACAACATGGTCAAACTCAAGCCTCACTTGCCTTTTCTCACTGATTCAAGCTGTGTGCGGGGAGGCAGCAGGTGCGGGCGTCTGGACGGATGTGGCATCCGGGCGTCCGGGCACTAGTCTCTCCAATCTTCTAAGCGACCCTTTCTTGATGTTGACACATGGCTAGATAACTAAATCTCACATCCACCATCTCGCCACAACACCTTTCCTCCATGAGTAAAGGACTCAAGGCATTTAGATTCCACCAAGGAGCCGCTTCTCTCATCACGACTAATTTTTTTTATGGACACAACGTGGCAGCCATGGAAGCTGGGGTCTCACGGATGATGTTTTGGTTCCAAGTAATTTTCTTCGGTGGAATGAGAAGGTAATGACAATGAAGTGAGTGTGAATTTTAACAAAAAGGAAATCAACTTTTCCCAATGGCACTAAAAGAACTCATATAATTAATTTGCAGAGGAATTAAAAGGATTTACTTTGAAAAAGAAAGAAAACATAAAACAACTACATATATACATCATACTTAAAGCGTTTACAATGGTGTCAAATGATAACCAACACAGGGCTAGCATCCCCCAACTACCATTACTCCACACACTCACTTGTGAGTATATATAGGATGCTATCTTTTTTATATAAATATTTTGTAATCTTGTATTGAATATTTTAGCTCCTACATAAACTCAAATGAAAAACATTTCAACTATAATGTTTTAAATCTTGTCAAGCCCTACAACTTTGGTATAAGATGTCTATCTATGCGAGATCGTTTGAAAAATTCAAAAATTTGAATCTCGAAATATGTGAATTTAAAACAAATATTTGAGATACTAAAAAACTTCAAATCAAAAATTTATCAACAACAAACGTGTACAAAGTTTAAATGTTGAACAAAATCTATGAACTTAACGACTTCAATTAAAAAACTTTTTAACTATAAAGTTGTAGACTGTATTGAGAAATATAACTTTGATATAAACCATATCAACATTAGAGATCATTTGAAAACTTGAAATTTCAAAATCTGTAAACTGAAAATAATATTTTGGGACTCTCTAAACAGTTTCAAACAAAAAACTTCTCAACTATAAAATTTTAGATCGTGTCAAGAGCTACAATAATTTTGATATACAAAGTTTATCTTCATCAAGTTCATATGAAAAATTATGAATTATTTTTAGATGAAACTATTTTTAGAGGTTGTACGAAGATGATGGACTAAACACCTCGTAAATGTCATGCTTTCTTGGGGATCTCATGGATCACCAAAACCCTAGCCTTATGTATGGTGGCAAGGCAAAGGCAGACGTGCTCCTCTAGCTCCTCGGCGAGCCTCCCGGAGGCCGAGCAGCTCCTCCTCAGCTCGCTCACCATCTCCAGCACTGCTGCCGGGCACCTATCGCTCGCCGCCTCCACGCACCGCCATGCCATGTCGTTCTCCCGCTCGATGCCGTCGGAGATGCGCGCCACGAGTTGGTTCAACGTGTCGAGATCTCTGCCGAGGACGTAAGTGCCCTTCGCCGCGGTGTCGAGCTGGTCCTGCAGGAGGGACAGAGCCGTTGTGATTTTGCCGCCGGACCGCCCCTTCGTCGTCGTCGCCGTGAGCGGCCGCCTCTTGAGCGCAATCTGGCAGAGCCCCGCGGCCGCCGCTGGCCCGATCAGCAGGCCGATCAAGAACAGCAGATATGGGCCCGCGCCGATGGCGGCAGCCGCAGCTGCGACGCTCGCTATGACGAGGAGCGTCCTCGAGAGCTTCTTGACAGCCTTCACGATCTTGAGCTTTCTCGCCACTCTCCCGTGGCTTGATCTGATGGTGTGGAGTATGGAGGAGCACTTGTCGTGGATCTGCCTGAAGTTGCTTCGCGTCGTGGTGCAGAAAGGGTTGCTCCTGACAGGAAACGGCGGCTCCTCTGCAACTGCAAGGGAAGCTCTGGAACTAGTGCTTGCCGTGCTGTCTGCGGCCATGGCCGCAAGGAACCTGTCCATGGATCGGTAGTTTCTTTGGGTGCTCTTGACGTTCCTGAGCAGCTGCCTGCACATCTCCAATGCCTCAGCGCTGGCGTCGAAGTAATCTGCCAACGCGAGCTCCATCTCTGTAGGAGCTGCGCTGCGGCGCATCAACACCGTGTTCTGAAGCATCAGAGATGTGAAGTCGTCCTGCTGCGTGTCAAGAAACACCTCCATTTCTTCCTCTGGCCGCTGTTTCTTTGACAGGAAGCACGCGTTGGACTGTGTTCGCAGTGTGTTCTTGTACTCTTCCTCTATGTCGAACGATTCTGTAGCGTGCACCGACATTTCCATCCCTTCTGCTGCAAAGTAAAAAAAAAAGAAAAAAAATCAGCTTAAGGAGTCCAACTGGGTAACACTGGAAACATGAGGCATCTTCAGTTGTCTGAACATGTTTAAAGAGAAAACCTTGTCGATTGTATCTCACCTTGCAAGTGCCAACAATGGAAAGATTCAATTCTTCAGACCCCAGTACAGTGCAGTACAGAAGTCTTTGAACCCTTTCAGCTTCTTGATCCTTTGCAATTGCGACACACTGTTTGCCTCTTATGCAGATTCTTGCCTTGGATTAGAATTCAGCTCGCCCGCCCGAGCCAGGCTTTATAAGCAAGCACCAGTGCACTACAGCTGAAGAAGATCTGGCAGCCCCGGCCGGGCGTCCCCTGATCCCGAGATTGAGGCCGTATGTTATCAGCCGTGTACTCTCATGGCCAACTCTTGTACGCCACACCGTACCGGCGCGTGGAAGGAGAAGGACGTGTGCGTATCTTGGGCCTCTCTGGCACAGCTCAACTTTATTAGTAAAACTGTTTTTTTTTTTAAACAGCTTCATGAACAACTTTATAGATGAAGATGAGCTGTTTTGGAAAAAAATTGTTTAGCAAAACAGTTTCACTAATAACTTCATGCATGGATGGGAGAAATAAATGAAAGAGAGAGTTGAGATAAGTTACTTTTTTAAGGCTTCATCTCGATTCATGTCTTAGGGGAGAAATGAGTGTTTGACAAATAAAACAGCTCACAACAGCTTATGAAGTTGTTGTAAACAGACCCTTAATAAGCTGATTTGTCCTTTCTCCGCCGCCCAACTGGATAGGTGTCTGAACCTGTGGTTTTAGGCGTGGGGGCGTGGGGGTTGCCGGAAATAGCTTTGGTTCTGAACTTCTGATGGTGATGGCTGAGGCCACTGGCCTGTGCCGGCACTGGGTTTCTTGATGTCGCCGTTCGTTGTTGCTTGTTCACGGAAATTGGATTGTGTGCAATGAGGTCCATGCGGATGTACCTGCAGTGCCTCACGTGAAAAAACCGCCATATCTCTCTAGAACATTCGCCTTCTCCTCCGCGGTTCAGGCAGTGGTCAGTGGAGGAGGACTGCTAGTGGAGGTGGAACATAACACTAGCAGGCCTTAAGAAAGCAGGATTTTTTTATATTTTTAATTTTTTATTTAATATTTTAATAATAACCGTGTCTAAAAAACATGTGTAGATCTAACCTTTTTCGTCGTGCCAGTCCGGCTGGCATAACAAAATAACGCTATTGTGCCACATGCGTTGGCGCAGCAGGATCTACCATGTTAGACGGCGTTTCTACGTGAAAAACCTTATCACACCTCGCGCCACCGGGAATGGGGTCACAAGACTCAACTTTAAAAATATTGTAACTCTTTGATATAATGTCGAATGAAAGAAGCTTTTTATATGAAAATTATAGATCTCGACGAGATCTACAATTATTATCTAGTTTTCAGTTTTTCCATCTGAGAACGTTAAGATGCCCAAAAAATAATATAAAATTTCAGCAGCATAATAAAAGGCATAATAGGGCTTGTCATATTAGAAAAATAATATTTTTATATGGTTTCAAATAAAGATAATTTTTATATCAAAGTTGAAGTTCTCAATGAGATCTACAACTTTATAATTTTAAGTTTTTACATTTAAGGTTGTTAAGATGCTCGAGAAAATAATATAAAGTTTTGGCGGTATATTAATCATGCACCAGGGCTTGTCGCCTCATAAAAATTATATTGTTCTTGAAAGGTGACAAATGAAGATACTTTTTATATCAATGTTGTAGCTATTGATGGGATTTACATGTCTTTAGTTTTGAAGTTTTTCATTTGAGATTGTTAATATGCTGAAGAAAATAATACAAAATTTAAGGGGCATATAAATCGTGTACAAATTTTTTTAGAAAAAATCATATATTTCTTATTTCATATCATATAAAAATATTTATTCAACGTTATATGGATAGATATGATTATTCTAAAATGATAAGTTTTGATACGCGATTAATATGCCCTTTAAATTATGTATTATTTTCTTAAGCATGTTAACGATCTGAAATGAAAAACTCCAAAATAAAAAACTTGTAGCTCTTATCGATAGCTACTATAAAAAGTATCTTCATTTGACACCTTTGAAAAAAATATATTTTTCAGGAGGTGACAAGCCCTGAAGCACGATTAATATGCTACTGAAACTTTATATTATTTTCTCAAGCATCTCAACGATCTCAAATGTAAAAACTCAAACTATAAAGTTGTTAATCTCATTGAGAGCGAAAAAATTGATATACAAAGTACCTTCAATTGACACCTATAGAAAAGATATTGTTTTTCTGATGCGACAAGCACCGGTGTTGATTATTATGCTGCTGAAATTTTATGTTATTTATTTGAGCATCTTAACGTTCTCAAATCAAAAACTCAAAATTAGAAGGTTGTGGATCCCATCGAGATTTATAATTTTCATGTACAAATCATCTTCATCTGATATCGTATAGAAGAGTTATGATTTTTCTTGGACAGTTAGAACACCAAAAATAACACGGAGTCAGGTGCGTTAGTATGTTTGCTAGTATGACTAATTTCGGGTAGCCACATTGGAAATGCATTATGCTTGCTTGCACAGGTGGAGCATCTCTTGCTGACCACACAAACAAAACAAACAAGGAATCCCATACGCATAGCGTCTTGTTGCAAACCTTCTACACCACTGCATGACATCACAAGTATATGTATATGTATCTCATATATATACGTCACTCCAAAAACATACACGCCCTTTTTGAGCACATGCACAACCTGAAACATTGTAAAATCTTGCACAGCTTACAAACACGCATCGTCGAAAAAAAAAACTTACAAACACGCATCAGGACACGTGCTATACTGCTATCATAGGCCTGGAGCCCTGGATCCTGATCCTGATCCTGCAGGTGATACTGACACGCGGTTCGGACTTCACTCGGTGGTGGCTCTTGCCGATCGTGGGCGGCGGCGGCGGCGTGAGGTGGCCGCAGTCGAACCACATGGTGTCGGCGAGCCTGGGGAACACGAACCTGTAGAAGATCCATTCCCGGAAGGCCTTCACCATCCACCCGCGCACGCCGCGGACGCCGGTCCCGCCCTGCTCGACCCACCCGGACAGGTACGCCCCGGCGACCAGCCAGGCGGCGCGCCACCGCCGCCGCGCCACGTACGCGGCCACGCCCTCGTCCGGCGTCGCCGCGAGCGACAGCGCCCGGGCGAGCACCACCGCGTCCTCCAGCGCGGAGCACCCGCCCTGCGCCATGTCGGGCGTCATGGGGTGGAACGCGTCGCCGGCCACCGTCACGGGCCCGCGCGCCGCCGCCGCGCCAAGCAGGACGGACACTGGGTTCCGGTACAGGAGCGGCGCCCACGAGAGGTTGCCGTGGTCGGAGCGGCGCACCACGTCCAGGTACTCCGCGGGCATGTGGCCGGCCAGGTTGTCGGTGACCTCGCGCAGGGTCTTCACCGGGTCGCCGGCGGCTTCTTTCTCTGCAAACGCAGGAAGCACCAGCACGCGCGTCTGAGCTGAGCTCTGAACGAAGGACTGGACTGGCACTGAAGGGTGGCATGCGCAGTGACTTCTTCACTTGCCTGCAGCGACGGTGTTGTTGACGAGGAACCAGTAGACATCGGTGTCGCTGATGGCCACCATGCCGGCTCTGAGACCCTCCGAGAGGAACTGCCGGAGCTCCCGCTTTATGCCGTGCCCGTTAGGGAAGACGGAGAGCCCGCGGACGGCAGAGCGGCCCGAGCTCGCCGGCTCCGACAGGCCCAGCCACCGCGCCACCACCGAGTGCATGCCGTCGCACCCGATCAAGACCTGATAACGCGCGTGTGCAAGAGAACAAAGAATCATGCCTCGTTTTATTTGGAACACCGCTACAAGTCGTACACTTCTTTCGTGTCTGTCGAGTTATTGGCAACCCTGCATAGGTGTACCTTGGCTCGGATCACCGTGCCGTCGTCCAATCCAAGGACGACGGTCACCGACGAGTCGCCGGCTGCACGCTCGGTGTCGATGGAGACGAGCTTGGACGAGAAGCGGACGGTGCCCGGTGGCAGCTCCTCGGCGAGCGCCTCCAGCAGCGCCTTCCTGTCAACCGCCCTCACTCTGACTTCTTCACCCCTTTTTTGTAAAAATGTTCAGTTCAGTCAAACAAGCAGGCAGATCAGCCGATCAGGTGAAGTCACTGTTTCAAACCCAAAATCACACAAAATCCGACGAATTTCTTGAGCAGCGTGACAAGTCAAGAATTGGAACTCGCAGGAATGATGGACTCACTTGTTCTTGTTCCCGGCGAAGCGAAACACCTGCGTCGCCCCGGTCTCAAGATTCGTCACCTTGGATCTGCGCGCACAGCCATGCGATTCATCATGTAAGTCGAGAGCAAGCATGGCGAATCGAGCTCGAATTGAGTTTGGCTTGAGCTCGGCGCGCGACGCACGCACGTTTCGTAGGCGTCGTAGCGGGAGGCGAGCTTGTGCGCGACGCCGAGCGCGCGGAGCGCGAACCAGCCGTTGGGGAAGATGGTGAGCGCGGCGCCGGTGGCGCGCAGCCCCGCGTGGCGCTCCAGCACCAGCACGCCGCACGCCGCCGCGCCCGCCCGCCGGAGCGCCAGCGCCGTCGCCAGCCCCGCGATGCCGCCGCCCACGATGACGACCTCCGCGTCCACGACGTCCTTGGCGGCCGCCGCCGCGTTGCCGCCGCCACTGGCCATCGATCGGTCGTGGAGGCGTGGCCCTCGACGGCTGACCGGGGTAGCTCGTACGTGTACAAGGTAGGAGGACGAACTACTATGCTCACCGCTGCAGGTGGCGGCGGCACGCTACTTTGGGCATCATCGATCGATGTGCGTGCCTGATCTTGGCGTACGGCGGAAAGTGGACGTAAACAAGTGACAAACAAAATAAAAGGACCTTTTGTCAGTGATCACTTGTCATAAACAAGACACGAAACGATTCTTTTTCGAGGGACATCGACAGCTCAATCATGCGATGCGATGCGATTGTCGGTTGATCAACTCTTTCGTGGCGATGAAGATTGAAGAGACAACGGCGTGCGTGAGTGCGTCCAAGATCTGACGATTTTCTATCTTGGCTGTGTCGTCGGTCGTCGGAGAGAGGCTCATGAGTCATGACTTGCAACTAGACCCCGAATGTTGTGGTTAGGATAGATGACAACATAAAAGGGAAAATGAGGATGGATGACATTTGACAGTATAAGGCCTTGTTTAGATGCGTATGTATTCATCTCAATCCACATATGTTGGATCATTCTATTCCACTCAACATACGTGGATCGGAGTGAATACACATGCATCCAAACAAGGCCTAAAGGGAGAAATTATTTATGAGAGATGGCAATGATTACACTGTTACAATGAAACACTGGTGATACTAAATCAAGCTAAGCGCATCTTTGTCCTTTTATTATTGTCTCTTGGTTTGCATTAGAGGTGGCAAAGGATTAGCATCCAAATCCATATGGATTAATCCAATTAAAATCCAAGGGGTATCCTCGTACAAAATAATTAATGTCCAATCCAGTTGCTCATATGTCCAAATTCACCCAATATGATCCAATAATAACAAAATTATTATAACTACAATGTTGATTCTATATCAAAAGTTGGATCTCATAATCTAAAAGCTTGTCTCGTACCTTGAAATTTTAGTGAAATGGATTGAATTTTTTTGGATGACTTGATATGATTACTCGCTGCTTTGTGCAGTAACTGGATATATATGTGGGCCCTATGTCAAAACCAGGATCCTTGAATTAAAAACCTCGTGTTCACATCTTTTAAAATTTTAGCAAAATGAATTGAATTTTTTCGGAGATAACTTAATATGATTGTGTCGGTGTTTTGTCACCCGATGAATGAATTTATCGTATGTCGTGCTGCTCCAGGAAGACGATGGTAGCATCAAAGACACAAGGAATTATACTGGTTCAGGTTGAAGCCCTACGTTTAGTCTCGGAGAAAGATCGAGTGTGTGTTCCTCCGTTGAATGCTCTGAAGTTCTTATAATGGGGTATGCAAGAAGAGGGAAGAGATAGGAGTGTGGAGAGGGACTACCCGAATCAAGTCTCGAGAGTCCGTCCCCTTAGAAGGGTGCCCTGCTGCCCTTATATAGAGTCCAGGGCCAGGTCACATACAAAAGAGTTAGGTTCTCTTGACCGAGCGGTCATAAGCCGAGGGAGGGGAAACTAGCTATCTTGGTGTGTAAGGAAGGTTGTCTTGTCTTGGTGTCAGCATACGTCCGAACGTTGTTGTCATCATGGTCTTGTGCCCACGTCGCGGCATGGGGTGGTGGCGCTACAGCGTCGGTCGTGGCGGCACTATTGGCATGTTGGTGGTTCACTAGCCATCCTGTGTGACGTGGTCTCGCCGTGGCCTTCGTCATTGTTTCCTGGTCTCCCGAGGGCGTCATACAGGAGTAGGTCGCCGCTCCCGGGTCGTTAGTTGTCTTGCTGGTCGTGAAGCCGATGACCACGATCATGAGCTCTGGAGTCGTGGCCTTCGTTGGCTCGGTTGGCCTTGAAAGTCAAAGCCGTAGACGGGAGCCCCATCCCATAGTGGGTGGGGCCGTACGCCTGTCCCATCGGTTCATATTTGGACGGTGGGCTACCATACCTGTCGTCACCGCTAAAGCAGTCCTGTCTTATGTCTGCGATGTGGTGCAGGGATGGCATCTGCTCCGAGACGGTTGTCCTTTTGGTCCTCGCAGACTAAGCAGGCGTGCCTGTCCCTGTCGGGATAGTCATACTTGGTGGAGCTTGACCCCTCTCCGTTCCTCCCAGAGGTCGGGACGGAGGAGAGGTCGTGTGGAGCTGAGCAGCATGTGGTGAAGGGAGAGAAAAGTGGTCGTGGCCGACTCCCTGTCCCAACACTTGGCACGGGCCTATATAGCTTAGTTGGGCCACGGTCGCTTGGGCTTGCACTAGCTTGTGAGGTCGTCCGAGTGGCTAACTAATCAGTGTCTTGAGATACCCGGGGTATCATAACCATAGATTGTCTACTTCTTTGTGCAGACTTGTGTGACTAGATATATATGTGGGTCCTATGTTGCAAGTCAGATCCTAAAATTAAAAACACGGCGTTCACACCTTAAATTTTAGTGAAACCGATTTTTTTTTTAGATATGACATAATTGATTGTATGCTACTTTGTGTAGAGCAGTATAACCAGATATATACGTGGACCACATGTTATAAGTTTAAAACTATAAATTAAAAACTGGTCTAGCCCTCAAGTTGTCAAGTCCACATGAATCCAATGGACACTAGACTTTTTGAGTTAATGTCCAATCAATTTTGGATTTTATTGGACCAAATGATCATGAACATCCAAATACAGATAGGTCTCATCCAATGCAACCAAAATCCAATTTAATTTTGTATTATCCAAATCCACTACCACCTGTAGTCGGCAGGGGAGGAGATGAAGTTGGAGCTGGGTCCAATAGAGGTACTGCAAGTAGGCTAGCTAGCAGCTCCAACTCCATTGAGCAAGAAGCGTTATAAGAAAAAAATTATTGTCATTAATTCATTGCAAATTTGTGGTTTGATTACTTTGTTAGTCAATTAAATAGATAGAGATTGTTCATTGGTTAGTGAATTCAACTTAACGGTTATTTAGATTTGAAAAGCTTCTCTACTAGTAGAAATTCGGCCAAAAGTGGTAGTAACTCGGGGCAAGCACTCATGAACAGCACTAATATTGCTGAATTTGAAGAACAAGAAGAGCTAGGGGACTCATAGCGACATCCACTAGGATTGGTATGTTTTCCTATTATGTTTGACATTCTTGTTAAATATTCTCTCAGTTATCACATACTAAATTTATTTTGGTTGCAGGTTGTCTATGTTTTTTTTTTGTTTTAATAATTTGATGTATGATAAATTATGTAGACTATGGAGCAAAAATTATTCTTATGTGCTTTTCATTTTAGAGGTAATCAACTTGAATCTTTGCCTATACCATTTGTTTACCAAATTACCGATTAGAATATAATTGTTATGTGACGAACCGATATAAATATGGTATACCTATGTGTCTAGACCGGAATACTGATAAAGGTGTATATATGTGGCGGTCTGTCCTACTGATTTTTTCGTTGGGTCTGCCACTGCACATTTGTCTCCTTTTTGGAGTGGGGTTGTTGCATACAACAACATCAAAAAAAAGTGAAAACTTAACTTATAAGGGTAAAAAGTATGGCGAATTGAGCTTAGCTAAGTTGGTTAGGCCTGACGACCTATATTTAAATCCTTGACTTGGCACTGCTGGTCTGAATGTATGTGTCTATACATGTCTCGCAAAAGGATAAAAAAGTATGAGAACTAGTAAAATCACATTTGAAAAAAAAACTAAACATAAATTCATGAAGATACATGGCGATGACATTCAAAACGAACAAAAAAACTATGAATATAGCTGCACACAAGATATAAGCTAGTACTTGATAAGTTTATCACAATGAACAAAAATTGCAGAGTACAATATGCATATTGTGTTGTAAAAATGAACAAAAAAGACACTAAAAGTTATTATAGTAATTTTTATTAGTCGTATGTGTTAAATATGAACGTTTAACCTTTAATAACGTTGATAAAGTTTATCACCTCTTCCAGTCGTCTTGTCCGGTTGTCCCTTGGAGGTCTTTCAGGAACTCGAGCCCGCGAGGCGCGAGCAATGCAGCAAAGTTGAGAAATTTAGATTGACCATCGCTCGTGCCACTGTGCCAGGTTGCTGCTGTCCATGCTTTGACCCTGACCCCAATGGCAATTGGCACCCATACTCGAGTGCACGTGGCCCGGTGGCCGTGCCACCCATTGATGCAACAATTATCGGCACCAAAAGGCACCCCGAGTCCCGTAAAGTCTCACGCTCTCGCTCCGGCCTCCGCGCCCTGGCCGGATCCGACACCACCAGGCACCAGCACCACCGCACCAGCCATATTCCCCTTCACCCAAACGCATGCTCACACACAGAAGTTGCAAAGATTACCCGACAAGTGCCAGCTCCCAATGTACACGGCAATTAGTGTTGGAGACCTGGTAAGGTTGGCTGGTAAAAAATATTGTTTGAGAGTTACCTGAAAAATCGATGAAATCTGCCTGACCAGATAAGTTAGAAGTTGTTTGGTTGGAAACATGTGCCTAAAAATATTAATAAAGAGATATAATGTATTCATATCTATTGTAACTTTAATATTGTTTAAATAATATAGTACACCATTATAATATAAACAACAAAATAACATAAATCAATGCATTTTTTAAATAATAATGAAAAAATAAATAATTTTAATAGATTATTTACTAACAATGCATACACCTGATTATTAAGGAATGGATAGAAGGATGTTTGGGCAGCCAGGCAACTAGTACTAATCAGTAATCAACTCCCACGTGTGTTCTAAAACCGAGAAATCAGCAAGGAAATAAATGAAAAGAGAAAAAAAACAAAATCTACACTCATTCCAACCAACTAGTACTAATCATCTCCCAGGCAACCAGCGTGCTGTAGCCAGGCGCTCGTTTTTTATGGCCTGGCTGAGGCTGGGCTTGCCTGGTCCAGGAACATTTTGAGGATACCAACCAAACGTATCCCAGGCAACACTAAGGAACGTACCAGGCGAGGCAAATCTGGTCCATGGCACAAATCAAACAAACCCTTTAGTGCGGGCAATCAGCTGCTAATAGAGTTTTCCTACTTGCTAGTCTAATCCGGCTCGTTGGATGGTATTTCTTCGCCGTTGCGCCTGGCCCGAGAAAGTTGGCAAAAGGTGCCCGCTTAGTCACAGCCTTAGGGCACTCTTGACGCATGAAACTGGCAGTTTCTATAGCATAAGACATCGTACTATAAAATTATTCTTATCAGTGTAAGATCTTCTACAACACAAGACATAAACAGTTATAAAAACCATGTTTGCTTTTTTCAATGGGCTACAAGTGGATTCTCGTCCATCAATAACCGTAAAGACTTAGCTTCTTAGTTAGATCTTCAGCTTGTTCACTTGTTAGTTTCAGTCAGGGCTTATTAGCCAGTCAACAGTGGTTTCCTCTCACAATAAATCAGCACCAGTCGGGTTTATCAGCCCAGAAACCAACCAGCGAACATGCCGCTTGTTTTTCGAATTTTTTTTCTCTCTCCTCATTAAATTACTTGCCACGTCAGCAAATTACCAGCAAATTACCTACCATACAATATAATTAATATCTACATAGACTATCATAGTCTCCACGCTGTGAGTGCCCTCACACGTTTGCACAGCACTACAAGTACTCGCCACTGGTCATTGCTCCTTTCCTTCGCTTTTCACGCTGCAACAGTGCACCGAGCTGCAGCGACCGGGCACTGCCACTGCGCGCCCCACCTGAAGCTGGCATCAACGGCCACACTCCCCAAATAGCGTCAGACTCAGAGCACGCCCTGCCTAGTGCGGACTCCTGCGCTGCGCGGCATGGCATCGCTGGTGGCAGCGGCAGCCGAGAGGCCCGGTTGCACGCGCAGCCCAGCCACGGGCGGAGGCGGAGCAATGGGAGGATGGCCGCGTCTCGGCAAGGCGCCGGCGCCGGCGCCGGCGCCGCGCTTGCTCCTCCTGGCGCTGGCGCTCTGCTGCCTCCTCGCGCAGCCGCAGCCGTCGCGCGCCTTCTTCTTCGGCGTGCGCACCAGCGCGCACGTTCCCCAGGTAAAGTTTCCGCCAGCTTCAGTCGGCGTGTGCACCAGCGCTGCATTGCCCCACGGGCACGGCATTCTCCGGTTCGGTGCTAGTTTCCGTCGTCAGCTTCCTGTACTATCTTCTAATCGCCTTACCCGTCGCATTCGATCAGCAGCGCGGCGGCGGACGCGAGGAGAAGGTGCCCATGACCGTCGTCGTCCCGGACTACTCGCCGCGTCCCGCGCCGCTCGGCCCCGCGCCCGCGCCGGTGCCGGTGTCCGGCTGGGACGGCAGCGGCGGCGACGACGAAGACGGCACGCCGAGGCTGCCGTCCGAGCGGCGGAGCACGGGCGCGCCCTCGTCTATCCACCACAGCGCGAGCGCGCAGGCTCCGGGCGGGGCCACCAGCGCCGACTTCATCAGCAGCAGCCCCGCCGTGCCGCTCCCGGCCGGCGTCACGGACTCCGCCACCGTCCTGTCCATGCCCACACCAGGACAGCAACTCCGGGTAACCAACTGTTCACCGCTTCTTTCCTCTCTATAATGGCATCGTCGTCTTCTTTCTCAAACACAAGTGTTTTCTTAGGGGCAGTAATTTGGGAGGCATTACGGTACGGCCTCTGTCTACTTTAGTTTGTACCTTTCGTCGAGCTTTTCCTCCCGTCTTTGCAAGCTTTGCTTTCCCATTGCTGCTGCTTTGCATCTACCGAGCTTTTTCGCTTTCCTGCACCTTGGCCTCTGATTTCTTTTCCACCAATGCATTGGTGACGATGACGCTTTTAATTTGCATTTGCAGGACGACGTGGGGATGGGCACCCTGCAACTTCAGGTTAGGGCGGTGCAGCTCGCCGTCCCTCTTCTCATGATGCTGTCTTTTTGGGGCTAGCTCTGTCTGTGTAGGTGTGGGAGGTGATGTTCTGTAATGTAATCACAAGTGCTTTCCCTCTCTCTGTAGCCTCCTCTGCTCTGAGATTCCTAGATCATCATCACCTCATCTGTAACCAGGGACGCCATGCTTGCTAATTCCTGAGTTCATGCCTTATACATGCGTATCAGTGAGCTCAGTTCTGTAGCACTCTACTTTACTTCGTTTCATCTTCACAGCAGGATTGAAGGAACTGATTCTTTTTGCAGCAATCGAGTAGTGGCACGGATAAACCTCGCCTGTGAGTGTGATGTGAATAAAAAAATATCCACCTAGTGTTAAGCAGGTCTTGCATTGATACGCATCAGTTAAAATCTACGGTATTTTTCTCTCACAACAAAACAACTTCAGCCGGCTTATCAGCCGACTTTAATACTAGCCGAACAGGCCCGATGTTATGAAACCCGGCCAGTCAATATTGAGGTGCCTGACAAGTGTAACAAATGTTGCTGAACTCAACTCGTTGGCAAACACACATGATTCTGGTTCATATATAGAAAACCCACATGCCTGGGCAAATGTGCGAAAATGTGCTCTACAAGTTTTAAAATCTCGACATTACTTGCAGTAGAAGAATCGAGTGACCTCCAACATTACTGTACTGATTACTGAATTGCCTTTTGCACTATTTTCAATTGTGTCCATACATGCATTGCTAAGATTTTCCCAGCATGAATATGAATAGCACAACAGAAACATTTTTTTGCGGGGGAAAAGCTGAGATTTCACATCTATGTAGTTGTCAGTTTGTCATTTGGCATGACGTGCCTTATCTACAATGATCTGCTCTAAGAGTGAAATCTTCTACTATATCAGCAATTAGTGAATTGGAGTTCGTCACTCCAAGAGCATCCAAGTTATACGGAAGTATTAGAAGCACGAAAATGAAAAGGAGTTTAAATGAAGAACTTTTTCATAGTGATTGATTTCCCGAACAATTCGCAGAAGAATAATTGTAGGATCACCTTCATGAGTGGTGGTTGTTTCTTCCTTCGTTTTTTTCCTTACTAACTGTTATTGCAGGATTTCAAAATAAATATTTTCAATTAACAAATAAAGAAAAAAATGAAGAATTTGCTACAATTCATTTGCATCATAGTAGAGTTTCGATCTCAAGATACTCAAACTAATTAAAAACACGAATTTGGCTGTGGGATGGAAACCGGGTTCATTAAAATATGAATTTCCACTGATTTTGGAGAGGAAAAGCAAGGGAAATGATACTTTTGCCCTCATCTTCTTCCTCTTCCTCATGTGACGCAGGGGCGGGAGTTGCTCTGGCAAGGTTGCAGCCCGGCGGCACCTCCGGTGGGGGCATGGCCTAGCGGCCCGGCAGCCCCCCAGGCTCGCAATAGGGCCTTGGCTCGTTTGGGGGCGCAGCATTGGCTCGGCATGGGGAGCCAGAGGGAGATGTCGTCGCCGCCGCCGCCGCCGCCGCCGCCTAGGGAGGGCTGCAATAGGGAGGCGTGCCGTCACAACTCACAAGAAGAGTACCGCCACGGGGAGAAGCATCGCCGTCGCTCGATGGAGGGCCACCATGGGAATGGCTGCCCCTCAAGCTTTAGGGGAGTGCTGCCGATGGGAGGGGTGGAAGAGGAAGATGACGAGGGCAAAAGTGTCATTTCCCTTATCTTATCTCTCCAAAACCAATGTAAATTCATATTTTAATGGAGCAGCGTGTTACAACAAACGAACCTAATTTTATAATGGTACTCGACCAATATCGGAGTTGGCGGTGTGCTGCGGCCAATTCCATATTTTTCGAGTGTCCCACGACCAAATTCACCTCAAAAATATTTATGATAGTTTCTTCATACGGCAATTCTGTTCGTATTGCGTCCATCCACACTAGACGTTCCCGATGGTGGGCCGCCTGCGCTAGCCCAGGGACCGCCCCCGACTGTAATTCTTATCTGCTCATCCATTCGCACTCGCCCCCAACCGTTTAAAAAAAACTCACCTCACACAACGCCGCCTCGGCAACCGCATGCTCCACTGTGCCTCCCTCTCCACCGCTCCTCCGCTCCGCTAACTGGCATCTCCACCACGCTAGAGCGCAACAGCCCGTCTTGTTCCCTCTCCAACGTGCCTCTCGCCCATCATGGTCTTCTAGAGCGCGTGGACCCGCCGTGGCCTTCTCCAGCGGACTTGCTGCGTCCTTCTCTACCGGAGTGGCGAGCTCCGCGCCGTCGGCAAGCTCTACACCGGTGAAGTCCACACGCAGACGAACCTCTGTTCTCAAACAGCAAGGAGATATTACGCTGAAAGCGCGTGTTGCAAACGTATGTTTCAAGTGTTTTAGATATTTCAGAGGTATGTTGCAAGTGTTTTATATCGGTGTTGCAAAAATAGATTGAGATGTTGCACATGTTGCAATGACTATACATGTATGTTTCAAGTGTATGTTCCATCTGTTTCAACTGTTTCATACGTATATTGCAAGTGTTTCATTTGGATGTTGCAAAAGTAGATCTGGATGTTGCATATATATATGGTTGCAAGCGTATGTTTTTAAGTGTTTTCAGTTGCTTCAAACGTACATTTCAAGTGTTTCATCTGGATGTTGCATATATTTTGCAATGGCTACATACGTGTTTTTACTAGTGTTTCAGACATATATCGCAAGTGTTTTAGTTGTTTCAAACGTATGTTGCATGTATTTCATCTAGATGTTACAAAAATAGATCTGATGTTGCACATATTGTAATGGGACCCACCTGACATTGTGCATGCGCGTGGGGAGCAGAGGGATGGGAAGCAGAGGGGGTGGTGGCTGGGGCACGGGCGATCCCCGCATGTGTGTGTAGCAGGGCGCGGGTGTGCGTACGTGAGATGTCCCTCTCTGTTACGGGTGGAATCAGATAACTTTTACAGGTTGGGTGAGAGTTACGGGAGGAATCAAAAAAACTTTACAGGTTTGGTGGAAGCTATGTATGAACGCCTCTTTGGACCGGACGTCCCGGCGCTAGCATCTCCCTTCTTCATATTGGAGAATATTTGTGCACCCCACCATGTTTTTCTCTCGAGAACAACATGAGCCGAAGCGTATGGATGATATTGTTCGATCAAATGATGAGTTGATTTAACGGTTTGAGAGATGTGACTAAGGGTTATAGTAATACGCCAAACATAAAAATATAAACCAGGACAAACGTAACGAAGAAAACAATTAAATTAACTTTTGTCGCGTCGCGATGAAACAAGATATGTCATCCAGGTCGTCCACGATACGTATGTACGTGTCAAGTACACATACACAATGATGTAAGTCTGTCGTTTGTCTCATGAGAACATGCAACAAAGTTTACCTGCTGTACTGTCAGTTTTCAAGGCTTTTATCATTGCTATAACCTTGTAAGCACCAGCAACCTTAATTTTTGTTGTAGCTATCGGCAAGATCGACAGATCCTAGGACAACTTCTTCACCGAAGCCAAAAAGTTGCTGTACATAAAAGATCACGGAGCACCGAGAACGAACACAAAATGGCAGGGCAATATATAAACACAAAGACGTTTGTGCGATTTCTTTGCAGCATCCACCAACCACATATACCAAATATATGCTTGGACGCACGCTATATATAAAAGCGCTGCATGTTGCGCGTACCATTTGCTTCAATTCCCAAGTGCTTCGTGCAACATCATCTATCAGCAGATCACCATGGGTGGATGGAGTCCAATTCCAAGCTCTGATGAGACTGAGACCGTCCAGGATCAGGGTTCAAAGACCGCAAAAGACCAGATCCCAAAGATCGCCAAAGATGTCACCCAAGTGCGTGCGTAAACAAATTTGTAGTAGTTTGCAGGCATTATTAGCTCGTATCTGTCCATCTGAATTACTAGTTAAGTAAACTTTTTCGCCGCAAATTTGTTCATCAGTTGATTGGCAAGACCCCGTTGGTGTACCTGAACAAGGTGGTGGATGGCTGCGAGGCGCGTGTCGCTGCCAAGCTTGAGATAATGGCGCCCTGCTCCA
Source organism: Miscanthus lutarioriparius (assembly GCA_904845875.1). Taxonomy (NCBI): domain Eukaryota; kingdom Viridiplantae; phylum Streptophyta; class Magnoliopsida; order Poales; family Poaceae; genus Miscanthus; species Miscanthus lutarioriparius. The sequence continues at coordinate 41,437,198 of CAJGYO010000012.1, forward strand.
GCGTCAAGGACAGGTGCTTGCTTTCTTGTTTGTTCCTGCATGCAATCAAGCGCCTCATTTGTTCGTTGTTCCTGATGCAATGTTGCAGTCTTACTATACTGTCTGTGCACCTTCAGGATTGGTTACAGCATGATCGCTGATGCGGAGGAAGGGCCCGATCACCCCTGGAAAGGTGAGGGAGATCGCCATGCATGGCAATTCCAAGCTCGTTGCAATCTGGCTTGCTGCTGGTACCAATGAATGAGTTCATGGGTCGGCCTGGGTGCAGAGCGTCCTGATCGAGCCGACGGGCGGCAACACGGGCATCAGGCTGGCGTTCATAGCGGCGGCCAAGGGGTACAGGCTGATCGTGGCGATGCCGGCGTCGGTGAGCACGGAGCGGCGCGGCGTGCTGAGGGCGTTCGGCGCGGAGGTGGTGCTGACGGACCCGATGCTGACCATGGACGGCGTGGTGCGCAAGGCGCAGGAAGTGGCGGCGCGGACGCTGGGCGCGCACGTGCTCCAGCTGTTCGCCAACCCGGCCAACCCCAGGGCGCACTACGAGACGACGGGGCCCGAGATCTGGACCGCCACCGCGGGCAAGGTCGACGTCCTCGTCGCCGGCATCGGGACCGGCGGCACCGTCACCGGCGCCGGGAGGTACCTCAAGGAGAGGAACCCTGCCATCAAGATTTACGGCGTCGAGCCGTCGGACAGCGCCGTGTTGTCCGGAGGGAAACCTGGTGAGACGCCGCGCCTGCACCCCGCACCTGCAGTGATCTGATCAGCAGCCATGCTCTGTCACGCTCGTCTCCGTCACTGACACGCCGTCGGTCTGTCTGTCCGAGCTCAGGTCCGCACAAGATTCAGGGCCTCGTCGCCGGCTTCGTTCCCGGCGTGCTCGACGTCAGCCTCCTCGACGAGGTCTTCCAGGTCTCCAACGAGGAAGCCGCCGGCATGGCGAAGCAGATCGCGTTGGAAGAAGGGCTACTGGTGAGGCGAGCGAGCGACCTCACCGATCCCTGCTGTTCCAATTCCAGCTCTGCATCTGCTGGCGAACTAATGACGACCCCGGTCTTGCCTTTCACTTTCAGGTCGGGATATCGTCGGGTGCGACCGCGGTCGCCGCCATCAGAGTCGCCAGGAGGACCGAGAACAGGGGCAAGCTCATCGTCGTAAGCTGCCTCTGCCTGCGTCATCAGAAACCCGTCATCTTGCGGACGTGTGGTATCAGTGTGTGACGAAATGGCTCTCTCATTTCGCTTGTTCTTCGTCTGTGGCTGCAGGCTATCTTCGCGAGCTTCGGCGAGCGATACCTGTCGTCGTTCATGTACGAGTCCCTCAAGGACGAGGCTGAAAGCATGGCCTTCGAGTCATGAGCCCATGACCATGAGCACTGAGCGACGCCACAAGTCTGGCCAGGCCATGCACTCCCCTGCTTTTCGAGAAGGCCTGCACTCGCTCCAGCAGACCAAGAAGACATCGTGTTTTCTTTGGCGCTGCCTCTCAAATGCCTCTGTCATCAGCTCTTTTTTTCCCCTCCCTATTGTCAGAAAATAAATTAACAATTTTCATCTCTATATCTATATCAGAAGACGCAGAGATCACGTATGTATTAAAAAAAAGGAAAAAGTTCAGATTACTCCCCTCAAGTTTGGTCAATGTCTAAATAACCTTATGGAAGGGCCAGCGCCCGGACGTCCAAACGCAACGCCCGCGCTACCTCACACCGTATCTCACCACCCGAGTCCGCATCCCATCCAGCGTCCGCATCCCCGCGTCCGGACGTCGCACCGCGCCCCACGCCCATCCAGCGCCCCAGTAGCCTATCCCGCGCCCGCACCATTCCCAGGCCCCACATGGGTCCCGTCACCTGCCCTGCTTGCGGATGTGCGTCGCAGAGGCGTCTGCTGGTCACAGGTGCCCGCACGGTGACTCACGACGGCGCCTCTAGCACGAGCAGGCAGCTGTCAGCCATCCACCGACGTCATTGAAATATGTGCTCTCCCATATCTACTTTGAAACATTTATATGAAACACTTGCAATACACATCCGAAACAGATGAAACACTTGAAATATACGCTTGAAACATGCGTGTATAGCCATAGCAACATATGCAACATCGAGATCTACTTTTGCAGCATTCAGATGAAACACTTGCAATGTGAGTCTGAAACATCTGAAACACTTGAAACATACTTGAAACATGCGTATAGAGCCATAGCAAACATATGCAACATCCAGATAAATATTTGAAATATACATTTGAAACACCTGAAACACTTGAAACATAGGCTTGCAACATGCATATATTGTCATTGCAAGACATGCAACATCCAGATCAAACACTTATCCAGGGACTAAAGTTCAGTATATGTCACATCGGGTATTTGGATACTAATTAGAAAGACTAAACATGAGCCTAATTAGGCTTAATAGATTCGTCTCGTAAACTAGTCTCAATCTGTGCAATTAGTTTTGTAATTAGTCTACGTTTAATACTCCAAATTAGTGTCCAAATATCCAATGTAACAGGGACTAAATTTTAGTAGGGGAACAAAACACCCCCTTAAACACACAAAGTCTGAAACACCCGAAACACTTGAAACACAGAATAGAACGATCTACCTAGTGTGGAACTACGGTAGCTAGTAAGGGACGTCAAGAGCAACAGCCGGCGACCTCCTCCTGATGGTGCGGTGCACGCCATAGCTGCAACAGCTAAGGTGGACGGGGGCGCAGCAGGGGATGCCCCACGTAGTGCGGGATGGAGCCGCGGTGGGGCGCGAGATTAGGGCGGGGCATGACGGGGATGGTCGCGACAGAGTGGGGCTGGTGGATGGCGCATCGCGAGTGGGGCAGGCGGATGGCACGGTGGACACGGCCACTGCGAGCGGATAGTGCGGTGAAAGCTGCTACTGCGGTCGGGAGTGGGGGATGTTCGCAGCAGGCAGATGAGTTAGGGAGGCCACAGGCCCGTGTCTGTTTTGGCCCAATTGCTGCGCAGGAACTGGGCGTCCGGACGGATACGCTCGGATGGACGCCCTACCCACAGTATTATTGATAACCCTATAAACAAACGTTTGGTTTATTTTACTCCCTCCAATTATCTAAGTTGGTCCGATTTACCCATTAATAAGATTATTTTGTTTTGCTACATACAAGTTAAATTTTAATTTCAAATTTTGTCAGTTGATAATGAACATTATCATTTATATTAGAAAATACATCATAAATTTTCATTAGTTTTTGAAACATTGTGACATTAAATAAACAATAAACACAAGAAATACAAAATTGTACAAAAAGTAATAATGAATAATGTATTTTTAATGTAAAACATGATGTCCTTTATCACCTCACAATTATTTAGATCAAAATTCAACTTGTATGAACAAACAAAAAAGATAAATCTTGTTAGGAGGTAAATTAGACCAATTGAAATGCCGAGGGGACTAAATCGAACCAAACGATAGATTAGGGGGTATCTGAACATTGCCTAAACTTGCAGGAAGTAATTTTGATTTTTTTCCTTTAAAATACCACAATTACAGTAACTTTTATTATTGAACATGGATGGATGATAATGTGTGATCAAAATATGCAGTTCTTTGTGTGCAATGGATAATCTTTCCTTTACCATCTTGGTCTTTACTTATAAACCTGTAATAGGTTTAAATGATAGGTGTGTGGCTATAATAAGAGTGGGCCGATGCTTCTTCTTAGAAGGAGGTTGAAACTATTTTTTTTATTATCTAAAATCCATGCAAGCTATCAACATCGATAAACCATATCAAGACCCCATTTGGTGTAACTTTTCCCCTAGCTACAACCGAACCCCAAACCAAAAATAGCTCCACTAAAGAAGTTCCGTGAATCACGGAGCTCCATGCAGGACGAGTTGAAAAGAAGCTTTCCCGGGCCTATCTTATTCTGTGTGGACCAATGGTTTCTGCAAGTTCCTCATGCGAGAGGTCCTCTACGAGAATGACTACTTCTATGATAAGTGCAAGAGCCCTGTTGGGAGAGGGCCCTAGGGGTGCGGCGGCTAGGGTTAGGGGCGGCGGCTATGGTGGAGGAGAGGTGGCGGCTAGGGTTTGGGGAGAGAGGAGACGGAGATGGCGCAGAGAGAGAGGAGAGGGAGACGCTGGAGAGAGAGAGAAGGGAGAGGGGTAGGGAAGCCCTTAAGCTGTTCTTTCTTGATTCTAGATGATTACAATGCCTCTGTATTTATAGTCCCGAGTAGACTTGCATCTTAAGTAATCTAACGAGAAATGTCATTATAGATTTGGACTCGAGTCCTATCTAATCTAAACCGACTCCCCGTGACAACAGTGGGCGCGCTACAGCACCCGTGGCACTACAGTACCCCCACGTACTGTTTATACCAGATCCGCTTTAGGCCCAGCAGGTACCTTGGACCTATCCCTTGGTCCTATCATTAGACGTGTGACAATAAGACTTCAGACTATGTGAAAAATCCTAAGTTCGAGGCTCTTCGTGCTTCAACAAGGTCCTTATGTTCATTGTCAACATGAAGCACAATGTTAATTAATAGTTTATGAACTAAAGTATCCCAAAAATACTTTGTAAATCAAGTGTGTATTAATTGACTAGTACATGAATAATGTATACATATATGAAGTTATTTTTGATGAATTGCAATAGGGTTTGAAATTTGGTGGGAAACCGAGATTCCAAATATGGAGGGACATTTCAAAAATTTAAACAAGATTTCAGTGGCGGTTTAGTTGAGAAGAACCGACCTTTTAAATAGCTTTTTAGGGGCAGTTCGTTTAAGCCAACATCCCCTGGATTTTTTTTTCAGTTGAGGTTGCGTTGCCACAGGTTGCCTTGCCACAATTGTCGTTGAAAAAGTAGTTTTAAAGACGGTTTCATTAAGGCAACCGCATCTAGAAACATGGTTTAAGGACGGTTGTCATAGAGCAACCGCCACTAAAAATCTATTTACAAGGACGGTTGTCACAAAGCAACTGTTGCCGTAAACCAACCACCTCGGAAAAACGTAATTTTAGGAGCAGATTGCTTAACGAAGCCGCCCTTAGAAATGCTTTTACAGGACGGTTAGATGCCCGACGCTACAAATGGTACATCTTTACAATCGATGGTGTAGTGACGGTTTTATGAACCGGCCTTGAAGATCGTTTTTGTCCATTTTGCATAAAACTTATTTCTGTAGTAGTCCAATGGAGTGGGTTGCGGGTGGATCCTTCCTTCGATCTGAGCTTGGAGTGATCAAGCATGGATGAGTACTAGATAGAGGGAGGCTGCTTCCCTTCGGCAACCATGGGACAAATGGGAGCTGACAATTTTTTTCTCTTTGATTGATGGGACTGACAGATCGCTATCGCTTACCTCCCAAATCGATCATAATCAACTCGTTGAAAGCTCGGTAGCTATTTCACTGGTAATTGATTACATCGGAGGTGAAACAAACAAGAAGCAGCGCAATTAATTAACGGTGTTATCAGATCATGTCACAAGAGGGCCCAACCAAACAGCATTTAAAAGGTAACCAATGGACGACAATATTTTCTTTTGATAGGAGATTATATGACTCATTTTGCACCAAGTACGACATAATAGTGGTGCCATACGAAGACACGGTAAACAGTAATGACACATAGCTTCAGACGACAAGGGGTACTACGATAGCCATAGGTATCATCTATCTTCATGGTCAGTCTATCCATCTCCTTATGCATCTCCTGTAGACCCAACAACTGCAGGCATGTCATCATCTTTATGAAATTTGAGTGTTGCGCCTACGATCGGGTGCAGCATGGTTCTCTTCTTCTTGGGCTTACCTTTCCGTAGAAGCTGCAATATATATAGTAGTTCATGTATCATATATGGAACTAGTGATCAAAAGTTTGAATGGCCAATATGATGCAGAGAATAGATCATGGATTAAATGCTGACCTTCTTAATTGTTGCTTTCATCTTGCTACCCAGTGTGTGTTTATTTTGTGACACATACTCCCTCAGTTCTGGACCAGCCATTGTTTCCATCTTGTTCATCTGTCAATAACGAAACCATAATTATCAAGTTAACTGCCTAGTTTGTCCCAAATCCTTGCTGGAATAAATACATATATGAGCTAACTTATATCATATATTTCTACTTACTGCGACAACACACTTGTTTCGAAAAGTGGAATGTAAAATATGTAGAAGTAATGCATCAAGGGTCATATGCAGTGCTGCCACACACTTACCATAGAGTTATATTCCCCTGCTTCTTTCCTTAAGGCCGCTAGAGCTGCATTTGCAGCATCTTTCTTCTCTCGCAATGACACTGCCAGCTTCTTGCCCTTATTACCCCCCTGAGCCATATCCAGAGATACTAGCTAGGAGATCAGAGACTAGTATTGTTTCGAAGTTGAGGACTTGTTGCTTTGCAAAAACTGCAGGGACTGATCAGGCCTATTTATAGGCAATGTGGCTCTACTCTTGATAAACATTGCCTTGCTTTAAGTATATATTTTCAAGAAGAAAATCATGCTGCCTTTCATTTGCTTGCTGCTGCCACTAATTAAGGTCGTCAGTTTTTCAGTTGCTGACCCAAAATATGCTAAAACTGTTTCAGGATTTATGGAAGCGCTTGATACTTTTCTCAATTTAAGGAGGTTCACATGGATTTCTTGAGCCAGCTAGTCCCATCGTCTTAAAGAATCTTGTTTATTTAGTATGATCTTTCTTTTCCTTAGTTTAAGGGGGGAAGATGGGTAGAATTTTATTGTGGCAGTTACTTTACTAGCAGTTTCCAGCTCCTCTCTGTACTATCCTTAATTTCTGCTCCTTTGGCTTGTTGCTTCTTGAGCTCTGATTACTTACACTAAGAATGCTCTATTTTTGCTTCCTTCTCTTTTGGTTGTTCTTGTTCTTTAGAACAAGAGTTGCTTTATATCATCTGGGGTGTCTTTAATTAAGCACCTAATTTTATACTTCTTTTCAGCCATGAGTTTCAACATAGTTTTTATTAGACTTTACTTTTTATCTGAGTTACTTACACTAACAGTCGCCAGTAAAGCCACAGCCCAAAAAATTAACTCCTGCTGCCTCATAAACAGACGCGATGAACAACAAAAATTAACTCGTGCCACCTCGTTTGAAGCCATATGCATGAGTGGGCTCATTTTACCATGGGCGGGATCCACAATTACTCTCTGCCTTATCTCTTCTAGAGTAGTAATAGTGCACTGCTCTGCCTTTATATCTATTTGCAAACAGAGTGAACGAGCCACCATCCACCATTCCTTTCCTCTTTCTTTTAAACCACGAAAGGTCACCATGACAGTAAGTTTATCACAGCAAGGCAAATTTATTATTGTCATAAGTGTCAATGAAACAATGAAGTCGTGCCACTAATCTAATCCCTTCAAACAGTGCATTCAATCAAGTGCCTGAAAGATAAGAGGGGTGAGAATAGATCTCAGCAAGCAAACTGCCTGGACATGTCATTCATATTATAAGTTCATTAGGCATTAATTTAACTTAATAATAAATAAGATAGCATAAGAAAATAAAAATTCATGATTAGGTTATTTATCTAATGACACTACCATAAATAAGTAAATAATATTATGATATGCAATAAATAAACCACCTCTACAAAATAAAAGAAAATAATACTCCTCGTATCCAATTTCATGCCAACGTCAATACTTCACTGTAAGTAAACATCAAAGAGTGCAAATGTAATGCATATGCCATGTTCACTGTCTTCACACCCAACAAAGTATTAAGCTACATCTTACACGTCATCAGGCAGCGTACAATGATGTGTCGATTCAGTCGCGGCCATCATCAAGCAGAGACATAATTCATAAGATCACTTCAGAATAGTCATATAACTTCCTCACCGACATGGCTCAAGAGTACTCAGTGACCTAACTCAAATACATATGCTCATAACATGAATGCACATGATGTAATAATTACTGCAATTGCAAGAGTACATACCTCATATGCCACAATATCCACAATCATAACAAAATTGCTTACCTCATAATGGAAGTCATAGACACAAGTCTTAACATTGAATAAAAGTTTACTTAATGGATATTTTAATTTTCAACTAAATAGTTCATGTAGTCTTAGTTTATGTTCTAAAAATTTGATTGTAGGTACAATAAACAACAAGTCAAATAATGTGTAATTAAATATGTCTGCTTGAAATTATTGTAAAAAATTGAATAAACTTAAAATTAGATTGGTTAAGCATGACTTGGTTAGAGGCTTGAAAGATATTGTGTTTGAAAAGGATAAGCTTTATAGCTCTTGTCAAGCCGGCAAACAAGTTGAAAACACCCATCCTATGAAAAGCATAATGAGCACTAGCAAGGCATTTGAGTTATTGCACATGGACTTGTTTGGGCCAACACAATACACTAGCATCGGTGAAAACAAATATGGCTTTGTGATAGTAGATGATTACGCTATATACACTTGAACATTCTTTCTAGTAGACAAGAGTGATGTGTTTGCAACTTTCAAATCATTTGTCAAGGACATACACAATGAGTTTGAAACAACCATCAAGAGAGTTAAAAGTGACAATGGTAGTGAGTTCAAGAACACAAGAATTGATGAGTTGTGTGATGAATTTAGAATTAGACACCAATTCTCGGCCAAGTACACTCCACAATCAAATGGCCTTGTTGAGAGGAAGAATAGAACCTTGATTGACATAGCAAGATCAATGTTGAGTGAGTACAATGTGAGTCGATCCTTTTGGGTCAAAGCTATCAACACGGCTTGCTATTGTAGCAACCGCTTGTATTGTCACCCATTGAAAGAAAAGACACCATATGACCTCTTGAATGATAGAAAGCCTAACATTACATATTTTTGGGTGAAAGCCCTAGTTTGGTTTTGGATAATTGATAAAACCTATGCACTAACCTTTGTCATGAGTTGTGATATGAGCTAGGTTGGTGCAATCCAAGTTGTGAAGTATGGTGGCACTCAAATGGTGATGTTGATCACATGAAATGATGAGATGGCCACATGTGATGATGATCAAGTGCTCTACTTGTAAAAGAAGAAAGAGAAAAACAAAACCCTATGGAGATCAAAGCAAAGGTATAAATAGGGGTTTTTTTAGTGATCAAGACACTTTAGAGAGTGTGATAACATTTAGGATAAATGGCCGTACTATTAAGAGGGGTTCTTAACTAGACAATTCGGTCATCTAGTGCCACTAGGTGTTGGACTTCATGCATTGCATTTAGGCCTAGTGCACATCGGAGAGCAAGCGAAAATATTTATCGAAAAATGTTTTGAGAAATGCTAACATGGCTCTAACATGTTTTGAGAAAACACTTTGAGGGTTAGCAATGCTTGGAAAAGAGTGTTAGACTGCTTGTTGATCGAATTGAGAAACAAAATTGTAGCTAACGAAGGTGTTTGCCTCGGGGTGGTCACCGCCATGTGTGTGGCGGTGCACTGCCTTGGCCTGTCCGGTGACTGGCTAGCTGAGGCAGAGAAGCGTTGGTGCTGGGGCTAGCACCGCTACTGTACCGGTGGCATCACCACCCCAAGGGTGGTGCCCACCTGGAGGTGGCCGAGAGCAGCGTGTTGGAGGGCGGTCACCGGTGTGTCCGGTGTACACCGCCAGGTGCACGGCAATGCACCGCTTGGTCACCACCATAGGCAGGGCGGTGTCACCATCCCTCTTTACCCGAGAGCACCGAAAGCAAAGGGGGGCACAGCCATGGTCACCGCCATGGGTGCGGCGGTGCACCGCCCCTTTTATCCTGAGAGCAGGGAAATCGGGGGCTCAGCTGGGTGGTCACCACCACCCCCATGCCGGTGCCACCACCACCCTATCTGGTGGCCCAACGGCTACTTTTTAGCCGTTGGAATTCAACCATTGGGCAGTTCACCGCCATGTCCGGTGCCAGGCACCGCCCTGTCCAGTGACCTTGCAAAAACAGCTTCAAGGGGTATAACGGCTCTATTTGCTTATGTGGCTATAAATAGAGGGTGTGGCCAGCCTTGGCCACTCTCTTGGCACCTCATACACCTGTGCACACCCTTTGGAAACTAAGCAACACACTTCACTCACTTGTTCACTTGATTTCATCATCTTGAGTGAGATTGGAGAGCCTCTAGTGCATTGCATTGAGTTGCATCATCTTGTGGCACTAGTTAGGTGATTTGGGCTGGTTGTGAGCTTGTTACTCTAGGTGTTTGCTGACACCTAGACGGCTCGGTGATTGGAGGATCATTGAGAGGAGTTGGTGATTGTCTTCGGCCTCGATCGGTTGCTTGTGAGGGGTCTTGTCGGTGCAAAAAGTGACAAACTAGTAAATATTTGTAGTTTTGCCGTACGTTGTGATCGGAGGTGGCCTAGCACTCAATGACATAGGGTTTATACTGGTTCAGGCAATGTGCCATATGTCCAGTTTGAGTCGGTCGGTGACTTTATTTCTGAGCCCAGGTGCTCGAAGTTTGCATTGGGGTTACAAACGAAAAGGAGAAAGATGGGATGTATGAGAGGTCCGGTTGGGCTTCGGTCGGAAGGGCCGAGAGCGACAGGAGCTCCGCTATGAGCTAAGTGTTCAAGCGTGTGCCTAAGGTCCGAACCTGGCGGTTCTGTGGTTGTGAGCTAGTGAGCTTGGTTGATCTAATGAGTCTGGAATAACTTGTATGAACTTGAATCCACTTGGATTGACTTAGTTTCTTGGGAGAGAGCGCATCCCCTTTTATAGATGAAGGGGATGGCCTTACAAGTGAGAGGGAGAAAGTACGTATATTTCTAAACCCTGCTGCCCACGCCGGCAAGTACAGGATGATGGTAGGCGCCCACAACACTGTTGGATGTCGAATGCATGTGGGAGGTTATGTCGTCTTGTTTTGGGTATGGCAGATGTCGGTACCTGCATATATTGTTGATGCCTAGAGGCATGTGAGGAGTTTCACCATATTCGCTCGGTACGGTAAATTCCGGCGCCCACAACACTGTCGATGCCCAGAGGCATGTGGGGGGCCTTACCGTATGGGAGTTAATGGCACCCACAATACTATAGAGGAAAATGTCGGCGCCTACAACACTGTTTGTGTTAGGACGGTTGCAGAGTACTATTCCTGCAGGTGTATAGGATACGGTCCTAGGTATCGTGTTTTGACTCGTGCGCCTTGTCATGCTTTTCTCCGTTTGTTCCCTGGTCCTTTCTGAGCGGGCATCCCCGGTCGGTTGGTCCTAGTCGGCTCTGGTTGTGCTAGTCGGAGAAGAGCAGTGGACAGGGTTTTTGCATTCCCCAGTCGGAGACGTGGGGTCGGAGTCGAAAGTAGTGCTTTGGCTAGGCCTTCCTATCGGAGAGGCTGTTTGGAGGCGGCTGGAGGCGGAGCGAGCGCTCCGGTCGGAGAGGCGGACCGGAGTAAAAAAAGCGGGTGCCGCTCCTCCTCGGCCAAACCTTCCGGTCGGTGATTGGATCACCCTTCCGGCCTGTTGTTCAGATACTTGGGCCAGCCCATGAGTTGCACGCTGTCTGCTTGGGCCGAGCCCTTGTGGGAAAGCCGGTCCACGAGGGACCCCGGGTTTATGAACCCGACAGGAGCCCCCGAGCCCCCGGGCGAGTCGGGCAAAATTGTCTAGGGGATTTTTGCCTTGACGGCGGGTGCGCGCGAGCGCACCCATGGGTGTAGCCCCTGAGCCCCCGGGCGGTTCGGGTAGAACTGTCTGGGGGGTTTTTTCGTGTTGCCAGCGGGGGAGGTTTTCGTTTTGTCGGCGGGTGCGTGCGAGCGCACCCGCGGGTGTAGATGGGGTTTGGTTAACCTAGGCGTCGTTGTGCAACCGAGGCGGTTAGTTTCTTTTTTAGGGATCGGGTGAGACGAAGCTCGCGGATCCTGGCATTGATGCACGCCGTGGGATCGAGCGAGGTAGTTAGTCTTTTTAGGGATCGGACGAGACAGAGCTCGCGGATCCTAGCATCAGTGCGTGCCGTGGGATCGAGCGAGTCAGAGTCATGGATCCTGGCCTTAGTGCGGTCTGTGCAGCTGAGGTAATTAGTTTAGTTAGTTCAGGGATCGATTGTGATGGATCTCGATGATCCTGGCGTCGGTGCGCGTCGTGGGATCGGGCAAGTTGGAGTCATGGATCCTGATGGGGCGAGTTCGGGGTCGCAAACCCAGGTGTTTTTGGAGCGCAGTCGAAGCATAGCCAGATGGGGCGAGTTCGGGGTCACAGACCTAGGATTTTTTGGAGTGCAGTCGAAGCGTAGCCGGATGGGGCGAGATCGGGGTCGCAGACCCAGGTATTTTTGGAGTGCAGTCAAAGCGTAGCCGGATGGGTAGAGTTCGGGGTCACAGACCTAGGCGTTTTGTGTCTTGAGCCCCCGAGCCCCGTTGGGCTTTAGTAGGGGTCGGTTTGAGTTGTGTGCGTTACCCCGTCCTCGGTTCCTCATAACCGAAGGGGCTGAGTTTTGTCGCTTGTCCCGAACACTCGGGCTCGAGTGACGCGCTCGGTGAGTTCGCTAACAGGTATGATCGAGTGGAATCCGGGCCCGTCATTCGTGATGGGGTCGGCATAGCCCTCTTGTGACATTCCACTGCTCCTTTACCTGCAACCCGGCAGATGCCTGGGTCGTTCCGGAGACTGACCCAGGCGGCCTAATGGCCTCCCCTTCGATGGAGATTTTGTGGGCTTGGCAGAGGCTTAGGATCGAATGAGAAGGTTGAGATGACCCTGTCTGCCAGACTGGGCGAGGGCCGCACAGGGCTCATCTGCGTTTTTCTCCCCTGGCTCTGTCGTTGCTCATGCCGACTGAGGCAACTGCCGCTTTGTGATGCAACACGGAGCATTGTGATGCATTTCGCTGCATGTGCGATGCTTAGTTCCTGAGCCCCCGGGTGGTTCAGGGCCCGAATCGTCCAAGGGGCTCGGGCATATGGAATGAATGCGCATATGAATGTATGAAATGATTTAAATAAAGAAATAGAGGGGGTCGGTAGTGTTACCTTGATGACTCGAGTGATGGGGTTCAGAGAGCTCCAGTCAGAAATGTCCAACCGGGACCCGTGCTCGTCGTTCGTGACGGAGTCGGCATGGCCTATATGGGGCGTCCCTTCGCTTCCTACCTGTCTCTCGGTGTGTTTTTCTGAGTCGTTCGATCGACTTAGGAAGCCTGACGGTCTCTCTCGGTGGAGATCCCATTTTGGGTTTTTCCAAGTCCCGCCTGGGGATGCGGAGAGCTGCCTGCGTATGGTGACGCTTCGGTTTTCATGCCCGGTCATGCGATAGTGGTGGGCCATACCCAGGCCACGTCTCGTTTCACTAGGCAGCGTTCTGTCTGACCAGGCGTCGTTTCGTCGGTCAGCGTGCATCCCATCGGTCAGGGTGTGTCCCGTCGTTTCCCATCCGCATTGAATGGGGGAAGGGAGAGAGTTTTTCGCTCTTGATCTTTTGCCCCTCTTCGGCTGCCACATTTCATTCTTAAATAGGGGGAGGGAGAGGGCTCTCCATCATAGTCCTTTGCCTGTTCTCCAACTATTGTCTCTCCTCCTCCTTCCTCACCGAGAGTGCCTGTATGCCGCGGCGGTTCCTAAGTGAGAAAAGGGGTGAGCGAGGCGGAGGACTTATAGATCCTTTCATGAATCTAGAGCACGATGTTGAGCTAGAAGCTGCCCAAGGCGGTGCTGTCCATCTTTGCCTGAGAAGGGGCAACTTTCGCCGGAGGGGGTGGCGTGCTAGATTCATCTGCGAGGCTTTCATCGGGATGGAGCCGTGTGTGGAATTTCTCCGGTGGATCTTCATCGGGCGAGCCTTGTCGGAGGGGAGTTTGCTTAGGATCGTGCCGGTGGAGGGTTCTGCGCCTGCAGCTGCTCAGGTAGTCCAGTTCATAAAATTCGATGAGATCTCTTTCAGCCATGGTGGCCATACCTCGGTGGCCGCGTTCCTACCCAGGAGTTGCCTCGACTGCATGAGAAGGCCAGGAGCTCCATGCTCTTCTGCTGAGCATCTATGGGTGCGACGCCCTTGAGGTACCCATTGCGCTTGTTGAAGTCGAGGGAGCGGAACCGGGTAGGTCCCTTGAGGTACCCATTGCGCTCGCCGAAGTCGAGGGAGCAGAACTGGGTGGGGCCTCAGCGGTGGTGGTTATGTCCGGTGGTGTGTGCCGTGGTTTCTCCTTTGGCGTTCAGGCGATGTCGTCGAGCGACCGCAGTAGTATTTGGAGTAGTAATAGAAAATGTAATAGTTGAGTTCATGGGTGAGTCCCCGTGTGAACAGTTTTTTGTATCGATGAATACATCAGTACTTCTCTTGTGATAGAATCACTATCCGTTCCTTGTTTTTATCCTAGCATAGGTATTGTTTTTGTCCTTTCTTTTTCACACCTGCCCATTAGTTCCGTAGGATACAGCTTTTTTAAGAGCCTGGGCATGGCCCGCGGGGCTCGACTGCTCATAACCGTAGGTCGTGGCGGGGTGCGCTCGGTTAGGAGTAGGAACAAAAGTTACGTAGGGCAATCAAAGGAAAAGGAATGCGCTTCCATTCGGGGATGAAGTTGTTTACCATGTGATAATAAAAAAGAGAGTAAAAACAAGAGGTAGTATTCAGTATTGTACCCTTATGGAGCCCCCGAGCAACCCGGGCTGAAAGTGTTCGGGCTGGGGTGCTTTACAGGGGCAAGTGTTGACTAAAATGCGGTTAGACCAATATTTAGGGGAAAACGACGTAGATGTTCAATGTTCCAAGTGTTGGTGAGAACATTGCCGTTGTTGTCCTCCAGACGGTAGGTGCCCGGCCGGATTACTTCGGTCACCGTATAGGGCCCTTCCCATGGTGGAGAGAGCATGCGTTTTTTCTTCGTTGATTAGGTCCTCTGGAGTACAAGATCTCCGACTTCGAGTATCCTCCCTCTGATCTTCCTTTCGTGGTACCTACGGAGCGTTTGTTGGTAGCGAGCAGAGCGGATGATGGTCGTCTCATGGGCTTCTTCGAGCAGGTTGACTGCGTCTTGTTGAGCCTCTATGGCTCGGTCGCGGTCAAAAGCCTTCACTCTTGGGGCGCCGTGGTCGAGGTCAGAGGGCAGCACTGCCTCAGCTCCGTAGGCCAGGAAGAAGGGTGTGAACCCTGTGGATCGGTTTGGGGTCGTTCTTAGGCTCCAGAGGATCGTTGGGACCTCTGCAACCCATCGCCCGGCGTACTTGTTGAGTTGGTCGAAGATGCGTGATTTAAGTCCTTGGAGGACCATACCATTGGCTCGTTCAACCTGACCGTTAGTTCATGGATGTTCGACCGAGGCCCAGTCGATCCTGATGCCGTATCCATCACTAAAGTCTAGAAACTTCTTTCTAGTGAAGTTAGTCCAATGGTCAGTGATGATACAGTTAGTAACGCCAAACCGATAGATGATGTCGAGGATAATTTAACTGCCTCTTTTGAACGGATGTTGGTGATGGGCTTGGCCTCTATCCACTTGGTGAATTTGTCGACTGCTATGAGTAGGTGAGTGAAACCGCCTGGGCCCTTTTTGAGGGGTCCCACCATGTCGAGGCCCCATACCATGAATGGCCAGGTGATGGGGATGGTTTGGAGCTCCTATGTCGGCAAATGGGTTTACCAAGCGTAGAACTGGCATCCTTCACACCTGCGGACGACCTCCTTGGCATCTCGTAGCACGGTGGGCCAATAAAAACCTTGGCGAAAGGCTTTAGCGACCAGCGACCTTGGGGCCACGTGATGTTCACAAATCCCAGCATGCACCTCGAGGAGGAGCTGCTTCCCTTGGTTGGTGGGGACGCACTTCATGAGCACCCCTGATGGACTCTGTTTGTAGAGCTTGTCACCGAGCGCGACGAAGGTCTTGGCGCGTCGAGCGATCCGTCGAGCTTTAGTCCTTTTGGGCAGGAGAACCTCCTCGAGGAGGTAGGCGAGTAGCGGCGCTCGCTAGTCGGTTTGATCGAGTGCCAATACGGCAACATTGGTGGGTGACATCATCATGAGGGTACTGGGATCGGAGCCCCCGAGCGTCGGCTTGGTGTTGGGGTCGGAGCCCCCGGGTGCTGGTCTGGCATCGGGGTCGGAGCCCCCGAGCGCCAGCTAGGCGTCGGGGTGTGTCTGGATCGAACCTTCCAGGATGAGGGCAGACGACTCATGGACGTCGTTGATGAAGACCCTGCTAGGGGATGGATCCCGCCTGGCAGCCAATTTTGCAAGAAAATCGGCGGCATCGTTGTCCCTTCGAGGGACAAGATGTAGCTTGATCCCCTAGAATTTATCCCCGAGCTTGCGCACCTCTTGGCAGTATGCTGCCATGAGGGGGCTTTTGCAGGAGGACTCCTTCATGACCTGATCAACGACTAGCTCTGAGTCGCCGCGAACGTAGAGTCGCGTAGCACCGAGCTCGATGGCGATGCGTAGTCCGTTGATGAGGGCCTCATACTCCGCGGTGTTGTTTGAGGCTGAAAAGTAGAGGCGGATGGCATAGCAGAGCCTACTCCCGTCTGGGGAGATCAGAACCACTCCAGCCCCCGAGCCAGGCGCCATAACGGACCCGTCGAAGTACATTGTCTAGTACTCGTGGGTGACGTCCGGGGTCGGTAGCTGCACCTCTATCCATTCGGCGACAAAATCTATGAGAGCCTGAGATTTAAAGGCAGTACGGGGGGTGTACCTCATGTCGTGGCCCATGAGTTCGAGTGCCCACTTAGAGATTCATCCCGCGGCGTCGCGGTTGTGGATGATTTCTCCGAGCGGGTATGAAGTGACGACCGTGACTTCGTGGTCGGTGAAGTAGTGCAGGAGCTTCGGGTCACCATCAGCACGGTGTATAGGAGTTTCTGCATCTGAGGGTACCGGACCTTGGGGTCAGTGAGTACTTCCCCGACGAAGTATACGGGCCGCTGGACTTTAAGTTGGTATCCTGGCTCCTCCCTTTCAACGACCAGCTGGCGCTTACCACATGGTTGCTGGCGACGATGTAGAGGAGAAGGGGTTCTCCCCGTTCGGGAGCGACGAGGATCGGGGCTGACATCAGGGACATTTTGAGGCTCTCTAGGGCCTGCTGAGCTTCCTCGTTCTAGATGAAAGTGTCCATCTTTTTGAGGAGCTTGTAAAGTGGCATCCCCCGTTCGCCGAGCCAGGAGATGAATCGACTTAGAGCAGCCAGGCAGCCGGTGAGCCTTTGTACACCCTTGATGTTGCGTATGGGACCCATGTTGGAGATGGCCATGATTTTTTTGGGGTTGGCCTCGATGCCATGCTCGGACACAATATATCCTAGCAGCTAGCCCTTCGGAACCCCGAAAACACATTTTTTGGGATTCAGCCTGATGTTGAATCTTTTGAGGTTCGCGAATGTTGTGGCTAAGTTTGCGATCAGGTCACAGGCTTGAGTCGTTTTGACCACTATGTCATCAACATATACGGCGATCATTGGTCTTGGCCGCTCGGCTTGATCAGGTTGATTGAGCTGGTCGATTTGGTCGGTGAAGCACTGCTGCATGCACCTTTGATAGGTGGTGCCAGCGTTCTTCAAGCTGAACGGCATGGTTACGTAGTAGTACGAACCATACAGGGTGATGAACGATGTTGCGAGCTGATCGGACTCTTTCATCGTGATCTGGTGATAGCCCGAGTAGGCATCCAGAAAGGAGAGGATCTCGCAACCCGAGGTGGAGTTGACTATCTGGTCTATGCATGGCAAAGGGAAGTTATCCTTTGGACACACGTTGTTGAGGTCAGTATAATCAACGCACATTCTCCATTTTCCGGTCTTCCTTTTAACAAGAACAGGATTGGCAAGCTAGTCAGAGTGGAATACCTCTCTGATAAATTCGGCTGCCAGGAGTTTGGTGATCTCTTCGCCTATGGCCCTGCGCCTTTCATCGTCGAAATGGCGTAGGCGTTGCTTGGCTGGCTTCGAGCCCGGGATGAGGCACAGTGCGTGCTCGGTGACCTCCCGCGGTACGCCTGGTATGTCAGAGGGCTGCCATACAAAGACATCGCGATTGGCGCGCAGGAAGTTGATGAGCTCGCATTCCTATTTGGTCGGGAGCTAGGTCTCGATCCGCACCATCTTGGCCGGGTCGGTGGGGTCGACCCCCACCACCTTGGTTTCCTCGAGCGGACGGAAGGCCATCGAAGAGGTTGGTTTGTTGCAGTCTGGGACTACCGGGATCGACGATTCCCCAAGCCGCGGGAGCTCAGACAAGTTGACGACCGCAGTGGCGAGCTCGTAGTGCTCGCGGTCGCACATGAAGGCGTGCGAGAAGGTGCTGCTCATGGTGATGACGCCGTTTCGTCCTGGCATCTTTAGCTTGAGGTAGGTGTAGTTGGGGATCACCATGAATTTGGCGTAGCATGGCTGCCCCAAGATGGCATGGTAGGACCCTGTAAAGTCCACAACTTTGAAGGTGAGGACCTCCGAGCGAAAGTTGGCTCGGCTACCGAACATGATGGACAGGTCGATTTGCCCGAGCGGGTATGCCTGCGCTCCCGGGATCACTTCGTGGAAGGGAGAGCCCGCCAGGCGGAGCTCCGATGGCGGGATGCGCATGGCGTCGAGGGTGTCGACGTAGAGGATGTTGAGGCCGCTGCCTCTATCCATCAGCACCTTTGTGAGGCACTTTTTGTGAACGATGGGATCAACAATGAGCGGGTAGCATCCCGGTCTCATGACGTGGGAGGGATGGTCCCTCTAATCGAAGGTGATCGGAGATTCCGACCAGCTGAGGAAGGAGGGGACGGCCGTCTCGGCGGTGCATGCCTCCCTATAGCGTACCTTGTGCTGGCGCTTGGACTAGATGACGTCGGATCCGCCAAAGATCATGATGCATTCATCAGCGTTGGGGAAACCGTCTCTGTCCTTGCCCGCCGTGCCTCCTTTCTTGGCTACAGCCTCTTTGCCATCCCCTTCTTTCGGCCCGCTGGCCTATCATAGGAAATGTTTGAGGAGCTTGCAGTCCTTGTAGAGGTGTTTGATGGGGTAGGCGTGGTTGGTGCATAGGCTATCCATGAGTTTGTTGAAATGGTCAGGCAGGCCCTGTTAGGGCTGCTTGCCCGTGCGGTCAGTTGCGGCGACCAATGCGGTGTTGTCCGGTTAGTGCCGGTCCTTTTTGTTCTTCTTGCCCCTCTATGTGGAGGGGCCCTTGTCTTGGTCTATGCACTTGGCCTTGGCTTTGTCCTGGCCCCCATTGAAGACCGCTCCGACTGCTTCCTCGCTGGAGGCGTGGTTAGTGGCGACGTCGAGCAGGTTGCGGGTGGTATGGGGTTTCAGGCATCCAAGCTTGTGGATCAGGGACTCGCATGTCGTCCTAGAGAGGAATGCGCTGATGACGTCTGCATCGATGACATCAGGGAGGGAGTTGTATCATTGGGAGAACCTGCGGATGTAGTCCCGCAGGGACTCGCTGGGCTCCTGCTGGCAACTCTTGAGGTCCTAGGAGTTCCCAGGGCGGACATACGTCTCCTAGAAATTTTCGACGAAGACCCTCTTGAGGTCCGCCCAGTCGCGGATGCTGTCGTGTGGGAGGAATTCAAGCCATGCCCGAACATGTTCCCCGACGTAGATGGGGAGATATTGAATGATGAAATAGTCATCATCCACCCCTCCGGCTCGGTAGGCGAGCTAGAAATCTTCAAGCCAAATACCAGGGTTTGTCTCCCTGGTGTACTTGGTAATGTTGGTGGGTGGTCGGAAGCACTGTGGGAACGGCGCTCTCCGGATACGCCGGTTAAAGGCCCGTGGCCCCAGGCCTTTAGGGCTGGGGCTTCGGTCGTCCGGCCGGCGATCGTGCCTGGGGCGCATTTCATCGCTCCCCTTGATGGTTTGGCCAAGATCCGTGTCGCCTGCTCTCGTCGTCACTCGGTGGACGTCATCATTGTGTCGGGCCCGATGTCGGTTGCTGATGATGCTACGAGTGTCCTGGTGCGGACTAGGCCGCTCGTGTACCGGCGGTCGGTGTGGAGCAGGCGCCAGGTCGGACCGAGGCACGGCTACTGCCTCCCGAGCCACACTTGGCGGCTGTAGCGGCGAGCGGATGGAACGATCTGTCTGGCGTGTCCTCGTCCCCTTGGTGGGGAGAGAGGGCGCGTGTCGGAGTCGCGACGCGGAGCTTTCCGCCTGTTGAACAGCGGTGGCTTCTACTAGAACCCGGAGGTTCCAGTAGACTGCCCGCTCTTGGGGGTCGACGGGCTCGGGAACGATGCGCAGAAGCATTGCTGCAGCAGCGATGTTCTGGCTAGCCCAAGCGAACTGTGGGAGATCGTTTCCCTAGTTCATGATGTCGTGTTGGACCTGGCAGGCGTGACCCCAGGCGCCACCCGCCAGGCCATGTTGTCGTAGTTCCTCGGTGTGCGCTTGCCATGCTCGGACACAATATGCGCAACTTGTTGTACCGAGCACGCCGATGCAGGCGGCGGCTGGTTCTGCCGCCGTTGTCGTAGTTCCTCGGTGTGCGCTTGCGCAGACACGAGGGCCCCCGCACGTGGGTCCGGAGGGGTGTGAGTCTACGCATATTCCACAACCACCGGTGGCTGTCCCAGAGCGTCCACCATAGCGCACTCCTGGGACGAACGGTGGCGAGGTGCCACGTCGCCGATGCTGGAGCCGTCGCTCTCACCCTCGTCATCTGGGAGTTCGTGGAAAGTGGCAGGAGCATAGCTCACCATTCCCACATATTCGGATGTATGGGTGGATGGCGCCAGCATCCTTCGGAGCCCCCGAGCGTACGCATCTGCGGAGGATGCGAGGCCGTAGGGGAACCGATCATACGGTGTTCGTGGCGTGGGCAATACGGTCCCTCCGGATGATCGGCGGGAGATAGTGAATAAAGAGTAAATAACAGTACGCATATTACTTATAGCAGGGTTTGAGCAAAGAGTTTGCTTGGAATGAAGCACGGATGTCGCGTCGTCGAAGTCGTTGTGCGTCCCGGAGCCGATGGAGGGTGCCCCTTCGATGAGCACCGGAACGGGTGCCTCCTCACGGAGGTGTAGTACGCCTAGCCGATCAGCGAAGAAGTCCAGGCTTCCAAAGCAGAAGGCCTGGGACGGCTCAAAGATAGATGGAACCCACATCCCAACCGGTGGGAGTGCGGGAGACTCTAGTGAGCCGAAGAGAATCGTATCGCTAGAGCCCGTCATGGCAAAGGTGGTGGAAAAGTGGGCCATCCGATGACCAAAAAGTGTTGAACGTACAGCGTCTTCCCCACGGACGGCGCCAACTGTCGGTGCAGAAAGTGACCAACAAGTAAATATTTGTAATTTTGCCGTACGTTGTGATCGGAGGTGGCCTAGCACTCAATGACACAGGGTTTATTCTGGTTCAGACAACGTGCCCTACATCCAGTTTGAGTCAGTCGGTGACTTTATTCCTGAGCCCAGGTGCTCGAAGTTTGCAGTGGGGTTACAAACGAGAAGGAAAAAGATGGGGTGTATGAGAGATCCGATCGGAAGGGCCGAGAGCGACAGGAGCTCCGCTATGAGCTAAGTGCGCAAGCGTGTGCCTAAGGTCCGAACCTGGTGGTTCTGTGGTTGTGAGCTAGTGAGCTTGGTCGATCGAATGAGTCTAGAATAACTTGTATGAACTTGAATCCACTTGGATTGACTTAGTTTCTTGGGAGAGAGCGCATCCCCTTTTATAGATGAAGGGGATGACCTTACAAGTGAGAGGGAGAGAGTACTTATGTTTCTAAACCTTGCTGCCCACGCCGGCAGGTACAGGATGATGGTAGGTGCCCACAACACTATTGGATGTTGGATGCATGTGGGAGGTTACGTCGTCTTGTTTTGGGTATGTCAGATGTCAGTACCTGCATGTACTGTTGATGCCCAGAGGCATGTGAGGAGTTTCACCATGTTCGCTCGGTACGGTAAATTTCAGTGCCCACAACACTATCGATGCCCAGAGGCATATGGGGGGCCTTACCGTGTGGGAGTTAATGGCGCCCACAATACTATAGAGGAAAATGTCGATGCCTACAACATTGTTTGTGTCAGGGCGGTTGCAGAGTACTGTTCCTGCAGGTGTACAGGGTACGGTCACTGGTATCGTGTTTTGACTCGTGCGCCTTGTCTTGCTTTTCTCCGTTTGTTCCCTGGTCCTTTTCGGGCGGGCGGGCGTCCCTAGTCGGTTGGTCCCAGTCGGCTCTGGTTGTGCTAGTCAGAGAAGAGTAGTGAGCAGGGTTTTTGCATTCCTTGGTCGGAGACATGGGGTCGGAGTCGGAAGTAGTGCTTTGGCTAGGTCTTCCAGTCGGAGAGGCTGTCCAGAGGCGGCTAGAGTCGGAGCGAGCGCTCTGGTCAGAGAGACGGGCCGGAGTCAGAAAAGCGGGTGCCGCTCCTCGGCCAGACCTTCCGGTCGATGATTGGATCACCCTTCTGGCCTGTTGTTCAGATACTTGGGTCGGGCCATGAGTTGCACGCTGTCTGCTTAGGCTGAGCCCTTACGGGGAAGCCGGTCCACGAGGGACCCCGGGTTTATGAACCCGACAGGTCTTGTGCCTTCTCTAGCGGAGCGCCAAAGGCAACTCTAGTAAATTGCTCGTGTCATTGAGCTACCTCACTTGTGGGTAAGTTCTTACGGAGTCCAATTGTGTGGACGAGGTTTGTGCAACACCTCTTAGCCGCGGAACCACCAAGTGTTGGTCAACACAATGGGGACTAGTGTGCCGGCAAGCACGTGAACCTTAGGAGAAAAATCTTGTGTCTCTTGTGTGATTGGATTTCTCCCGGTGATTGGATTGTCTTCATCTTGTGATTGGTTCATTCCTCAACGCGGCAGTATAATCACCATACTCACTCTTTTATACTCCTTGCGAACTAGTTGCTAAGCACTTTAGTGTAATTAGTTTTGAGAGCTTGTCTTGTTTGCTAGTTTAGTATCACCTAGTGGAGCTCTTTAGTGTAGACTTGTTGAGAGCTCTTAGTGAGTAGCGATATAGCCATTGTTTGTGCCTAGTGATCATAGCAACTAGAATTGATGAATAGGTGGCTTGCAACCCTCGTAGAGCTAGAGCAAAATTGCATTTAGCCATTTAGTGTACTAACCTCTTACTCTAGTGTATTTGTAGAAATATTTATAGGCTATTCACCCCCCTCTAGCCATTTAGGACCTTTCATCGGGTCTTTGGTTGCAAATGCTATATATTGAAGAAAGGCACTAGATTGGGCAAGTTTGACAAGAAGTGTGATGAATGATTCTTGCTTGGATACTCAACCACTAGCAAAGCATATAGAGTTTGGAATTTGGCAAGTGGTACTCTCGAAGAAGTTCATGATGTTAAATTTGATGAAACCAAGGGATTCCCAAGATGAGAATGAGAACTTGGAAGATGTTAGAGGCATTCAACTTTCAAATGCCATGAAGAACATGGATGTTGGTGAATTGAGGCCTAGGCAAGTGAATGATGAAGAAGATGATCAAGTGCAAGTGCTCTCTAACTCAAATGTGCAAATTGACACTAATCAAGCAAGTACAAGTGGCTCTCATGACAATGTGCAAGATTAAGGGGCTAGTACATCATCTCAACCCAATGATCAAGCAAGTGCAAGCAATCAAGTTCTAATTCTCCAACCAACCAATATTGCAAGAGATCATCCATTGATACTATAATTGGAGATATTTCTAGAGGTGTACAAACAAGATCAAGATTGGCCTCATTTTGTGAGCATTTCTGATTTGTGTCATCCATTGAACCAAAGAAGATAGATAAAGCATTGAAGGATGTTGATTGGGTGAATGTTATGCATGAAGAATTGAACAACTTCACATGAAATCAAGTATGGAATTAGTTGAGAGACCAAAGAACCACAATATGATTGGAACCAAATGGGTCTATAGAAACAAGTAAGATCAAGATGGGATAGTTGTAAGGAACAAAGCAAGATTGGTAGTACAAGGTTAGACTCAAGTGGAAGGTCTTGACTTTGGAGAAACATATGCTTCGGTTGCTAGATTGGAAGCAATTAGAATCTTGCTAGCCTATGCTTGTGCTCACAACATCAAGCTCTATTAAATGGATGTCAAGAGTGCATTTCTCAATGGCTACATCAATGAAGAAGTTTATGATGAGCAACCTCCTGGTTTTGAACATGATAAGAAGTCTGACCATGTGTACATGTTGAAGAAGGCATTGTATGGCCTAAAACAAGCACCTAGAGCATGGTATGAGAGGTTGAGGGACTTCCTACTCTCTAAAGGGTTCATAATGGGCAAGGTTGACACCACTCTTTTCACCAAGAAGATCGGCAAGGACTTGTTTATGTTGCAAATCTATGTTGATGACATTATATTTGGATCAACCAATCAAGACTTTTGTGAAGAGTTTGGAAAGATCATGGCTAACGAGTTTGAGATGTCCATGATTGGAGAGTTGACTTACTTCCTTGGTCTTCAAATCAAGCAATTGAAGAGTGGTACATTTGTGAGTCAAGGCAAGTACATCAAAGACATGCTCAAAAAGTTTGGTATGAGTGATAGCAAAGCCATTAGTACACCAATGGGAATAAATGGTAATTTGGATATTGATGCAAGTGGCAACATGATGGATCAAAAGTTGTATCGGTCTATGATTGGAAGCCTACTCTACGTGACCGCATCAAGGGCGAATGTCATGTTTAGTGTGTGCATGTGTGCAAGATTTCAAGCCTCACCAAGAGAAAGTCATTTGAAGGCAACAAAGAGAATATTGAGGTACTTGAAGCATACACAAAATATTGGTTTGTGGTATTCCAAAGGAGCAAAGTTTTAACTTGTTGGATATTCGGACTCCGACTATGCAGGATGCAAGGTTGAGAGGAATAGCACATTGGGCACTTGTCAATTGCTGGGAATATCACTTGTTTCATGGTCATCAAAGAAGCAAAATAGTGTTGCATTATCAACCGCCGAAGCCGAATACATATCCGCCGGTAGTTGTTGTACACAAATTCTTTGGATGAAGGCCACCTTAAATGACTTTGGAATCAAGTTTAAAAAAGTGCCATTGCTATGTGATAATGAGAGTGCTATCAAGCTAACCAATAATCCGGTTCAACATGTAAGAACAAAGCATATAGATGTCCGCCACCATTTCATTAGAGATCATCAACAAAAAAGGGACATTTCAATTGAGAGTGTGGGCACCGAAGATCAACTTGCCGATATTTTTACCAAGCCACTTGATGAGAAGAGGTTTTGCAAGCTAAGGATTGAGTTGAACATATTAGATTTCTCAAATATGTGTTGATGCACCCCCCCCACACACACTTATATGACATGCCTCTCCTTCGAGCAACCAAGGTAAGAGTTGATTGGCATGCATACATCCTTTGCTAAGGACTTGTTTTAGTGCATCTAGTCATTCCTCATGTCAAAGGTTGAATGACAAAGGGGAAGAGAAATATGAAAGTAAGGGGATCAATTAAAATTTGAGCACACAAGTAGGGGGAGCAAGCTCATGAACTTGTATGATGCATTTGAATGTGCATTCTCCTATGCTTGCTTGCATTTGAAAAGTTTCAATCCAATATACATGCTTGTGTGGTGTATGCTAGTTGTAGGTTTGAATGATGAAATGAGAAACTAGCATGCATAGGTGGTAGTTAGATATGCCTTGCTTTGTTTTCACAAGTGGTACTAGAATCTTGCATATAATGTTGATCTCACGAGGTATCTAGTTCTTGTTTTTGCAAGTGGTATCTAACTAACAATGGTGCTAAGGATGCTATATTTGGTACACTCCGATCGGTATCACGCTTCAAAGGTCCATCTCTTATATCTTAGCATCATTTAGTAGACATTGCCCTCCCACTTTTCAATCTATGCATATGTGCAAGCTTCAATCCAAACTCTTAGCACATATGTAGGGGGAGCTAATGCTACCAATTTGGGTTCATGAAACTTATCCATATCCTTTTACACATGGTAAATATGCTTGGGCAAGCAACAAGGTTTCAATTAAAATTCAATTTATATCTTTGTGAAAGGGTTGTCATCAATTACCAAAAAGGGAGAGATTAAAAGCTCTAGTTTGGTTTTGGTGAATTGATGAAACCATAAGTGCTAATCTATTTGCTCTAGTGATCATGAGGTAGGTAGCACTATTCCAAGTGATGGAGCAAATGAAGATCATGTTGATGGTAGTGATGGCCATGGGATCAAGTGTTCGGCCTAGAAAAGAAGAAAGAGAAAAATAAAAAACTCAAGGTAAAGGTGAAACTTGATAGGAACTTTTTGGTTTGGTGATCAAGACACTTAGCGAATATGATCACATTTAGGATCAATAGCCGTGCTATTAAGAGCGGTGAAACTCATCGTGAAATACGATTATCAAAGTGTCACTAGATATTTTAACTCATTGCATATGCATTTAGATCTAGTCAAGAGCTAACACCCTTGAAAATGTTTATGAAAATATGCTAACACACGTGCACAGGGTGATACACTTGGTGGTTGGCACATTTGATTAAGGGTGGCGAAGTTTGTGAAGTCGAGGAGGTCACTAGGAGTGACCGAACGCAGGACTTGACCCTAGACCTGCGCGTCCTGTTAGCTCTGCAGTGAAGGGCGCGGCGTCGATGTGATGCAGGCACAAGAAGTGACCTGACGCAATGGAGGTGCGTCCGGTCAGCCGTGACGTACGCTGACATAAGCATGGAGGCGACGAAGAAGCGAGCGGACGCGGGGCGCATTCGGTCATGCTTGATCTGACGCGTCCGATCATGTTTGGGCGGCTCTGGAACCTCTCTAGAGTTGACCTCACGCGTGGTGGCGCTGCGTCAGGTGAAGGGAATAGCGCGTCCGGTCGCAACGTTGGGTGCTTGGGTGCTTGCTTGATCTGATGCAGTGGCGGTGCATTCGGTCGCCCTTCGGGTGAGTCCGGTCGTCATTTACTCAAGCGCGTGATCCAGTTGACCGTTGGAGATCAATGAACGACGTTGAACGCGGGGGACATGTGGACGGCAGTGTGTGACTAGACGTTGGGGCGTCTGAGTCTGGTCGTTTGGACCTGTGTGTCTGGTCACCCCGAGTTGGGCTGCAGTGAGAGCCCAACGGCTCTATTTCATGGGGGATTCTATTTAAGCTCCATGGCCGGCTCAAACTCACTCTCTTGGCTATTTGTATTGACATAGCAACCTTGTGAGTTTAGCCAAAGCCTTTCCACTCATCTCCATCACTGATTCATCATCTTTGTTAGATTGGGAGTGAATCCAAATGCATTGCTTGAGTGATTGCATCTAGAGACACTTGGTGATTGTGTTTCGTTGCGGAATTCGCTTGTTTCTTTTGGTGGTTGCTGCCACCTAGACGGCTTGGTGCAGCGAGGATCGTCGAGCGGAGGAAGGTGATTGTCTCTGGCTCCAATCGTGGTGATTGCGAGGGGTTCTTGATCTTTCCCCGACGGAGAGTCAAAATGGGGGTTCTTGATCTTTCCCCGACGGAGAGTCAAAATGTATTCTAGTGGATTACTCGTGGCTTGTGTGATCCTCATCTTGTGTTGGTTGCGCGTCACCCGATTGCGGGTTAGGCGTGTGATGCCTATTAGCGCATGAACTTTGAAGTGAGTGAATCACCACAACAGGGACTAACTTGTCGGCAAGCAAGTGAACCAAAATCATTGTGTCATCTTGTCCCAAGAATTTCTTGGTGTTCATTGTGATTGATTGACTTCATCCTCTTGTGATTGGCTTATTCCCCTACACGGCGGTATAACTCACTATCCATCTCATGTATTTACATTCTTAGTGTAGCTAAGCTCTTTAGTATAATTAATTTTGAGAGCTAGCTTGTGTCGTGTCTAGTGGTTAGTGAGGCTCTTTAGTTAGTCTTTGAGAGCTCACTAACTTAGTGTAGTGACATAGCCTTTGTGTGTCTAGAGACTATAGAGACTAGAATTATGGTAGGTACCTTGCATTTTTAGTAGGCTAGCGTAACATTCGTTTCGTCTCATATTTGTCTAACCGTCTTGTTTAGTGTTGTTGTAAAAAAATTTATAGGTTATTCACGCCCCTCTAGCCATTAGGACCTTTCACCCACAAGACCACTTTTAGCTCTCGTTAGTCCATCTTGGAGGGGTTAATGGAAAAGGGGTGGGCTAAAGTTTTAGCCCCCACTTTTAGCCCTCATATTTGAATCCATGACGGCAAAAAGATGACTAAAAGAGGTGGACTAAACTTTAGCCCCATGGATCAAGCAGAGCTTTAGTCCATTGTTTTTGCTCGTCCAAACAAAACAGTATCTGGCAAAGGTGCAAAAGGCTTGTTCAACCCATTTTCTTGCTCGACTAGACAAAACAGTATCTGGCAAAGATTCCAAACACGTTCTAGTACTCTGTACTAGCGTAATTGAGATTGATCTTACCCTCCAGTTCTCCATGGCGCTCTATAGATTACATGACTGCGAGAGCGTAGAAAGAGGCTCTGATCATTATTAGTCAAATATACATATGTAACCAGGGGCCAAGCTATGTTATAGCTAGGGGGTGCAAATGCCTCCGTCAAAAATGGGAAAACAGTTATTTTATCTAAAATTTCATCATATATATACCCTTAGACACATATTTATGCACCAACAAGATAAATGCCGGTGCTGTCAGACTCCATCGCCTTTTCTTGGGTGATTTTGGTACGGCTCCCTTTTTGTGCTCAAGTATTTGATTTATAAATGTGGTCTTTCCTCCTGTTTTGTGTAATATTGCTTGCCTGCGTAAAGCTCTACTCTGTGATGTGCCTTGTACTAATCAATAGAGCTGAATGGTGGTGTGAGAGCTAAATTTGTGCAATGTTGCTTGTCTACTCCCAGCTGCTCCCCTCTTCACGCAAGGCCATGCTTGCAGTCCGGTCTGGGGCTTGGCATCCGGTTCTTGCAGGCACTTATCGTTGGCACAGTCTCGGCGTTTATATGTTCCCCCACCAGACCCTGAATTCAGGTAAGTTTTAGATGGCAATACTTTCCCATGCAACCAAAAGCAAATCAAGCAGTGCAAAATATATTGCATAGACATGCCTAACCTGGATCTTTATCTTTCTGTGCAAATTATACTACGCGGCAACCTAAAGTAGTATCTTCAATTTTTTTGCACAAATGGCTTGTACTAGCAGCTATGGTGCAGCTTGTTTGGAGTTTGTCATTGTGGTTTATTTGTTGATGTATATGCTTGTCTCTTTTGCAGGCATAGTCGGTTAGTGTAATGTGGTGGAGGTCCCCTCTCGTGTTTTCTTGTTGTTTGTTTGTGTTTTGGGGACTCCGCGGGTAATCCGAGGATTACTTGTGAGTCATTTGTATCCGTGTTCCAGTCTTTCTTTTGGTCTTTCCTCTTAATGAAAAACGGGTAAAAGACTCGATCGCGGAAAAAATAGGCCACTTTGTAAACGTTGGTTACTCCTTTTGTATACCATCGGTGATGGTGTAAGCAACTCATCTTAGCCTTTTCTAATGCTGTTTAGTTTATTCCACCAAAATGTTAGAATAATATTCTATCAAGTTGAATTGAAAATATCAGTATTTGTGTGTTAAATTGTAGATCATAAACTGCTGAAAATATCAGTATTTGTGTGTTAAATTGTAGATCACAAACTGCCTAGCATGTGTCATAGCGTGGGCATCGTAGGGGGGCTTGAGCCCCCATAGCCCGAAGTCCCCCACGCTAGATCTGCCCGTAAATTTTTATTGCTGTCGATCTCAGGGTATGCGGTTCAAATGATTCTCCCACTTACATGGGGCAACAACAATGGGATTCATTAATGCCATTGTGGTTTCTTGGTTTAAGTTGTATGTATGGTTTCCTTGTTGGACCTTTGTGGTCTAATTAATATCACGTCAAATCTTGATGTAATTTACTATCACGTCAAATCTTGATGTTGTTTCCGTAAGAAATTGACCACACGACACCACTATAACTATCGATCTTTCGCGATGACGAGCGACTAGCACTACTACAAAATTAATTTTAGGAGATAGACCATTTCACTAATGAAGGCATTACAAAATGTTGTTGTCTCCTAAAATTTTATACGACCATGTCATGGTAAAATTTTAGGATGTCAAAGTCAATGATAATTTATGGTTATGGTCCAATTCAGAGGTGGGCGCCATGATTCATGGAGCCATAAACCGTGGCGCCAACCTCTGGCCACGTCTCCAGCCACGCCAGCCACGGCACCGAGCTCAAGGTCCAAAGATGTGTCTTTGACACCCAGGGGTATTAATGTGAAATTTTGACGTAAAAAGGGCTAAATTAAAAAAATCGATATCCACCGCTAATGCCTACATCGGCCTGCATCTCCCTATCTCACACCTATACATGGCCAAAAGGGCGGCACGACACTGGCCCGGACCTAGCACAATTCGGCACAACACGGCATGGCTCTACACTATCCGTGTCGTCGTGCCCATGTCGTGGCCTAGGCACAACACTATGGCACCATGTCGGTGGTCATGAAGTTATTCATGTAGGCCACCTCTAACTGAATTTTATTTTTTTTAAGAAAGCCCTCACTTATATGTGGCATTGGTGCCCTTTTTGATACCGATGTAGATACAGATATGACGTCGATACGTATTTATGGAGTACCACCACCCTCTGTCCTAAATTATAGGTGGTCTTGTCTTTTCTACATACATAGCTTTTTCTATAAACCTAGATGTACGATATGTCTAATAATTTTTTTAATAAAAAAGAGATATACGATATGTCTAGAAAAATCAAACTGATATAAAAAAAAATTTAAACTACACCGATATAAATTGGAACAGATGGAGTATCAAATTTTTTATTAATTTTTAGCAATTATGAATACGTGGGCCGATATGTATCTACTGGTTTGATACGGCCCAACCAGCCCAACAAGCAGCGGTCAGCACGGCAGAAACCTGCCCAGTACCCACCCCGACCAAGTCTCCGGCCAAGTCGCCCCGACTCCGACTACTTCGCGCCGCCTGCCGCACTCGCGCAGCACCGAACCGCCGACGAAGCAGCGGGAGGAGCGAGGGCCGCAGCTTGCCGGCCGCCGGCGACGAGCCTCCGCGGAAGCCAGCGAACACACGGGCGAGTTCTTCCGTCTCCTCCAAACTGCCGCTCCGCGCGTGAAAGCCACCACGGCACCTGCGGGACTGGGGACAGGGGAGAAAACCGGCGGCACAGCATGGATCCGGCGACCTCTGGGCTCCGCCGAGTGGTGATCGTTGAGTTTATCGCCTTCCGGCCTTCCTCATTCTTGGTCTACTCCGTTTCTTTAGTACGGACGAGGAGGTGAGGACTACGGAAGACGATGGAGTGGCCGCCGCCGTCGACGTCACCGTCACCGTCGCTGGTGGTGCGCAGTCCCAGGCAGACGGTCAGCCTGATCCGCAACCGCCGACCCCACCGTGATTGGGCCCCCTGCACCAGGTCCTCCTCCTTCGCCGCCCGCGACCACGGCCCCAAGCCATCGGAGGTGTACGGCTTCGTCGGATCCATCACCACCGTCATCGCCACCGCCGTCTACCTCGCCTGGGCATACACGCCCGAGCCCGTCCTCCGGTCTGTCGGCATCACCTACTACCCTAGCAAGTATGACACACTTCTCTTTTCCCCATCGCCCCTTACTGTCCATGACCTTTTCTTCTTTCGTTTTTGGTCCTTGTTCTTGTTCATTCCGAATAAAAATCTATATCATCAGCAAATGGTTGCAATTCTGTTAAAATCAAATGAAACCTGAATTTCATTAATGCTTGGCATTGATAACTTTGCTGCTTGTATATTATATTATAGCTTAAAAAACTGCTCGATTTGGATGGGTGTCTCTTGCTGTAGCTGATTGCAAGGCTTGCTTTCGTTCAGGTATTGGGCACTGGCGGTGCCATCCTTCTTGATTGTGGCCGTGGTGCTGTCCATGGGTATCTACATGGGCCTCAACTTCGTTGCCACTCCTCCACCGACTTCCTGCGGTACTATCTTCGGTGAGACTGAATCCCCTTCCTCCTTCAACTGATTGTATTGTTTATTTGTTTTGCAAATTCTTGTTTTTACATATTGCCCTTTTCATCTTGTTGCAATGATTTGGTTCGCAGATGAAAATAGTCGGGAGCGCACAACGTTTTCTCCTGCGATTGATGAGATGCCCATTGAACCCATATCAGACATTAGTATTGATCAGATCAACAATCTTATGTTTGGTGATATATGATTTCTCCAGGTGGAATATGAGAGTTTACCATGGAGCTCCAGGTGGAATATGAGAGTTTACCATGGAGCTCCAGGTTGGAAAGAGTAGCAACACGAAGAAAGATTCCATGACAATGAACTGAACTTTCGTATTGCCTGCACAAGCGATTGAGAGCCCCATCAAACACATTTTCAGACATTATTATTGATCAGATGAGATGATTACTCTAGATGGAGTGTGAGTTTACAGCAGAGCGCCAGATTGGAAACAATGGAAACATGAAGAAAGAATCCACATCACGTGAACTTTCATATTGCCTGCAAGCATAACCAACCGAGGAATTCGATCCTTTGGCTTTTCTTTTCTTTTTTCATGAAGGAATCCTTTGTGTTGTGGTAATGTGATACACTGTATTAGACTAGTAGTGCTTTTTTTTTGTTGTTGTTGCTGTGGTGGAGCTTGCATTTGCGTGCACAAACTCTTGTTTTTTTTTTAATTGAAAGGCTTCGTCCGCGTCTATGATGTCTTAGGGGCTATTGGTTTGTTCGCTGTAGTCTACCATTTTTCCACACTTTTTTGTTTGATTGTGGATGGAATAAGTTAGCCCATCACTACTTCATTTCTCATAAGTTAATAAAATATGTGGTGATGCATCACCTCATCTAGGATTTGCGTTGATGTATTCTTGGACGATGATATGACGGGGCATTCCTAGACATACGCTATTGTACAGCATGCCTCAAAAAATATTTAAGTTGACACTCCAACTAGCATAAATCAGACTGTTTTCTTTAACAATTAAATGACCCAAATGCTTTGATAAAATAAATCTCCACACTCAATTTCCACGGGCAATCTCCACTCGGTTTAAAAATATTTATTTAAAAGTTTTGACTCATCAAAAAGTGAGATATGTGTTTATTTTGTGACGGAGGAAGTAATTGCAAGTTGCAACCATAGATAATGGATTTTCATTAATTCAGCCTCTATATCCACGAATAGGTAATAACTATTGTTGGTCATCAACCTTAGCTTTGAGATCTAACAAAACAGTTTTACAGATCAAAACATAACTGATTCATAATTTGAACAGACCTTGGTCATGTTTTAAATAATTTTGAGATTTAAAATATTTGGGTCAAATTTTGGCCCCGTAACCGAGCATGCCAGCTGTACTGGCAGATTCTTTCTTTCACCAAGAAGGTTTTGCGGAACGAATATCCAACATTGGAGTGTGCAGCCATTGTGCTGCCGTCGATCAGCAAGATGGCTTGAGCATAGGCCGTGATGAAGATCAAGTCTCGTCATTTTGTTTCACCATTGGCAGCAGCAGCAGGAGGAGCAGTGGATTCCTTGCCCAGCTCTTCATCCGTGGGCACAGCACGAGCAGGTGCAGCAGCAGCTTCTTTCTCCTGTGCTTCTCTCGCTTTGCCCCAGAGCACCATGTACAGCCCAGCCACGATCAGGACCGCGCCGAGCACGCTGCAGAGACGGGAGAAGCAAAGTAAAGGCGAGGCACAGCAGCAAGCAAGGGCGCAGGCATCGCGTACTACGCACATCCCGAGGTGCAAGGTCTCGTCGAGGAAAATGGAGCTGAGCACCGCGACGAAGACGATGATGAGCGGGCCAAACATGGCCACGTAGAGCGGCCCCCGCTTCCGCAGGCACCACGACATGAGCGGGAACGCGAAGCCCGACGCCACGATGCCCTGCACGCAGCAGAGCCTCCCAGGAATCAATCAAGAAACCATGTCCTGTAACTGTAGATCGATCGATCAACCATCACTTGTCTTCTCACCGCGTAGGCTGACGAGTAGAGCCTGACGTTGAGGCCGAGCCTCCAGTGCGGCGCGTCCCTGTGGAAGCAGAGCGCGAGCAGCGTCGACTGCACCGCGCCGAAGAGGCACACCAGCGCGGCGATGGAGTAGTGGCACGGGAACACCTCGCCGACGCGCGCCTGGATGGACAGCCAGATGGCGTAGCTGAAGCAGCTGGCGATGGCGAGGAACGAGCCCACCGTCCGGGCGGCGGCAGACGACGTCCCGTGGAACAGGACGTCGCCGTCGTCGTGCTGGTGGGCCTGGGCATGGGCGGCGTCTCTGAGCCCGGCCGTGCGCGCGAGCCGGTGCATGAACCCGATCGAAGGGCCCCTGTAGAAGGTGACTAGCATCGCGCCGCCGAGGCCGACCAGGGTGCCCGCCAGCTTCGCTCGCCCACTGGACTTGCCAAGCTTCACCATCTCCTGTCTGTTTTACAAAGATACACTACATGATGGTGAGATCGGTGTGCATGTGAAAATGGGTGGGAGGTGGGGGCGGTACGGTGACCTGGTCAAGATCGCGACGATGAATGTGGACTGAGGAATGAGGTTGCTGAGAGCAGCTACGCCATACAGGAGCTTTGCCGAGTGTCAGCACCCCCAAAATACTTAGTAAACCATTTGCCGAGTGTTATGCTCAGCAAACAGTTTAACGGCAAACGCTATTTTGCCGAGTATTTTTTGTCGGACACTCGGCGAAGACTTTGCCGAGTGCACCAAAAACACTCGGCAAACATTTTTTGAAAAAAAAAACACCAGCCACCGGCCGCCACCACCACCCATGCCGCCTCCCCGCAGCTGCGTCGTCCTCCCCGCGACGCCCGACGCAGCCGCGCCACCTCCCCACGGTCCCGCCGTCCTCCCATGCTGGATCTGCCGCTCCCGTGCTGGATCCCGCCGTGTCTGCCGTTGTCGAAGCCACCGAGCCAGATCCGCGCCGCCACCGAGCGAGGGAGGGAGTATGGGCCCGCGCCGCCGTGCGCCACCGCGAGTGGGGGTCGCCCCGCCATGGATCCGCACCGCCAACGCTGGTGGGGGTCGGCCCGCCCTGGATCCGCGTCGCGGGAGACAGCTGCCGCGAGGACCCGTGCTCGCCGGCCACCGCCTCCGCCCGCTGCCACCGTGGATTTGAGCACCGGCGAGGGAGAGACGCCACGCCACGCCACGCCATGGATCTGAGTGCCCGAGGGTGAGAGGCAGCTCCACCGCGCCACACCACGCCCCGCCCACAAAGCCACGCCGCCGTGCCGCGACCGCAACACCGGGCCACCCCTCCACTCGCCTGTGAAGCAGCCCTGGTGTGCCCGCGCCGCCGTGCCCTCCACCGAGAGAAGTGAGGGAGAGGAAAGAGTGAGAGAGGTGACGGAGAGATGGGGAGACGGGGAGAGAAGTGAGGGCGTGACTGGGAGACGCGAGGGGTGGGTTAAGTATGATATTTTTTTGTTTGCCGAGTGTCCTAGATCGGAGCACTCGGCAAAGTTTTTTTTCATTTTTTTTCTTCTCATTCTTTTCCAGAAAAAAGATTTTATTTCTTTGCCGAGTGTTCTAGATCTGTGCACTCAACAAAGTTTTTTTTATTTTTTTTTTCTTCTCCTTTTCCAGAAAAATTTTATTATTTATTTGCCGAGTGTTCTTTTTTGACACTCGGAAAACCTCCTCTTTGCCGAGTGTTTTTTTTACACTCGGCAAACCACATCTTTGCCAAGTTTTTTTTTTTGACGAGTGTTTTTAGCGCAGCACTCGGAAAAAATCATATTCGCTGAGTATCCAAAGGAATACACTCGGCATAGAAACACTCCGTAAATTTTGAGGATGGATTCCGGTAGTGAGCTGTGCCGATGGTCGTGGAGTTCGTCAGCTTCATGGCAAGCACTAGCAAGTTCTGGTTTATTGCGATTCTGCATTTGTGTCAACAAAAAGGTTATGCATGCACGTGCAAGTCATGCTTGTAGTTGAAATGATAATGATGATTTTTTTTTTGGGGGTGGGGGGGTGTAGTTCAACATTTCTTAGAAGAAAACTGACAACAAATTCTAGAGCTGGTACAAGCGTATAACAAATCACTACCAGAATCGAAGGCTTTGCCGAGTGTCATATTCTTTGTCGAGTGTATTTTATCGGACACTCGGCAAACCATCTCTTTGCTGAGTGCCAAACTAAAAACACTCGGCAAAAATTCTGACACTCGGCAAACTCTCTGTTTGCCGAGTACCTTACTAAAAAATACTCGGCAAACATTCTGACACTCGGCAATTCTACTGAAAAACACTCGGCAAACTCCGGCACTCGGCAAATATGGGAAAAACACTCGGCAAATTACGGCACTCAGCAAACATCGTGCCACGTGTCCCTCCATAAAAAGAGAAAAATAAATAAATAATAAAAAAATCCTTTGCTGAGTGTCTAATATCTAACACTCGGCAAACTCAGATCTAGGACACTCGGCAAATTCGGGCTTATAGGCCCACGCGCGCGTCTCCCCTTATCTATTTCAGCCGCCGGCCGCAAGCCTCTCCCCGCGCTCCCTTCCCTCCTCTCCCCCCGCGCCGCCTCTCCTCTGCGCCCCCTCCCCCCACCCCACCCAGCGCCGCCTGGCCACCTGCGCCCAAGATGCCAGCGCCACCGCAGCACACACGACCGCCGCCGCCGCCCACGGCAGCGCCTCTCCTCTCCCGCACCACACTTCCCCCTCCCATCTCAGATCTGCGCACTCGTCCTCCGGCAACCCCAACGGCGACGGCTCGGGCAGCCTCGGCCTGCGAGACAGGGCAGCCACGTTAGGGTGCGCCCCTCCTGCACGTGGGTTCCAGCTCCCTGCTCTCGTAGGTGAGCGTGCTGCCACTGCAGGTGGACCTCCTGCAGCTACC
Source organism: Miscanthus lutarioriparius (assembly GCA_904845875.1). NCBI lineage: Eukaryota > Viridiplantae > Streptophyta > Magnoliopsida > Poales > Poaceae > Miscanthus > Miscanthus lutarioriparius. Next base: position 41,473,962 of record CAJGYO010000012.1, read on the forward strand.
GCCGGGGGAGCCCACGCTGCGCGGCGTCCTCGACCGCATCTTCATTCACTGGCTCTCGCTTTCGGACACCGCCGCGCTGGGGAGGACCTACACAGAAGGCCAAGGCGAGCGGCGGTGGGGCGGTGGGGGCCGCGATGCTGCCCTCGATGATGTTGTAGGGGGCGCCGCTGTGCTGCCGCTCTCCCCGAGGTCGCCGCCAGCCAGCACAACCTTTCCACGTCGCCGCTCCGCCCGGCCGTCGTTCCGTGCTCCAGCGAAGGTGTGGTGCCCCTCTCTCGCTCAATCTCTCATTGCGGAGTGTGGCGATGGTGACTAGGGAACCGCTGCCCCATTCCCAGGACGTCCATGGTGAGCTCTCCCTCACAATTCCCATGTCTTTTATTCTGCTGCTTTGGATGTGCATATCTTGATGGATTGCTGCAAAGATAAAAATACCTATATGGTGTGCGAGAACCGGGCATGTAAAAAATACTCCTTTAGTTCTTTTGGATGTCGAGGCCTCAAGTTAAGAAATCACCGACCTGGATTTGGATTGAGCTGTCTATGTTACATTCCGATCCATTATTGATTTGCTTTTACATTAACTCTGTTAATTAATTAAGCAGAGTATGGGGGTGCCCAGGCAAACAACTAAGCACACATCAGCTTACATTTTGCAGAAGATGTAATGCGCAAATAGAAAATTCTGTTTAATCTGCTGCTTCCAGTTTTGGCATTATGGATTCCATGCACATTAACTCCCTAATCTATTTTTTTGGTTCTCAACTAAATAAAGTTTGTTGTGCGAACTCATCGGTAAAACCTCTAAATCTGACTACTAATGTAAGAAAAATATACCGTAATGTAAGAAATATACATGGATGGACCACTCAAATAATGTCATTATATTTGAATTTGAGGGAGCAATGTAATAAGAAGATTTTACTGCAAAGTCAAAATACAATTTCCTTGTATGTTTTGTTACCCTGATTGCTTTTAGGGTTAGATGATGTTATACATATAACTTCAAAGCTACGTTTTAACCTTGCACATAATCAAAAGGAATTTAATATTTCCTAAATCTGGTATGTGAACACATCACCTGGTATTTGGTGCATTGGATGTCAGGTGAGATGCTATGAAAACAGTGTCTTTAATATCTTGCATATATCAACCTGATCAATCATTTTGATATGTGATATTTGCGGAGCTGAGATGATATGGAATCCTAGTCTCGTGCCGTGCTGCTCTCCCCTTCCCTAACTATGCATTGTGACTTTTTTTGTTTTGTACTACTCTTGAGTGGCTGTGATGAATCAAGTTTCCATTAGAGAACTTCTGCACTTTAGCACATTATTAGCTGGTACTTGGGATATTTTGTTCTGTTTGCTGCTTAACTAGGATGGCTTGTACCAGTAAAGCAACCAGTTCTGTGGCCAATTCAATTCCCATTAGAGAGAGAGAATTAAATTAAGCTCCAGGTGAAATTAAGTTGCAGTTGTCATTCTGATAATGGGTAAATCTGAGCCATTTCTCGAGTTTTTTTTTCCTCTTGTTCTTTTGCTCCAAGTGAGGAAGGAGAAGCTAGGGGATCAAAAATGTTCTTCTAATAGAAAAGGTTCTTCTCACACAACTTATGCTTCTTTAAATTTCTCACACATAGTTCTGTAAGCCAACAATCCATCACTGAAATGGTAGCTCAAGAAAACAACAACAACAACAACAACAAAGTCTTTAAGTCCCAAACAAGTTGGGATAGGTTAGAGTTGAAACCCAGCAGAAGCAATCAAGGTTCAGGCACGTGAATAGCTGTCTTCCAAGCATTCCTATCTAAGGTTAAGTCTTTAGGTATATTCTATCCTTTCAAGGCTCCTTTTATTGCCGCTACTCAAGTCAACTTCGGTTTTCCTCTGCCTCTCTTCACGCTACTATCCTGGACTTTAGCACCTTTTTCTAGCAAATAGATGTTTTCCTAGCACCTTTTTCTAGAAAACCTTTTTCTGCATACATAAACTTTTATCTTCTGTTTGCGATGGCCTCTTTTTTGCCTAAGAGGTGGGTGTCCAGTTCATGGCTATATAGAAAAATCAAGTCATTGTCCTATTTTTTTTAGGAAAAGTAAATAAAAGAATAACTATTGGAGTTGGCCGTGCACTGGTTGCTGCTGCAAGGTCGAAGTTCACAGTGAATTTGAATGATATAGTTAGTTATCAGTGTGTAAACATGTGGTTATTTCTATACCTAAGGGTGAGACAACAAACTATGTTCACATTTCTTCCTTCTTGCAGCAGTGAAGAAGCCAGTTTCATAAAGAATGGAGTAGAAGACATGTCTACTGGGGTGCTGATGGTTTTACCTTCACTATTTTGGTATCATAGTTTTTGATTTTTTTCTGGATGTTGATTCTTCTGAACTTATACCTGTCATTAGTCTCTTAAATTTGTCATCTTCATTTCTATGTCTATGTGGTTATTATGAGAATTATGTTGCCAGGAGCATGATGTGCATGCAGATATGGTGTATTAAGAGTGTTTTGTATGGCAGCTATTAAACTGAAATATGCTGAGAAAAAAATTATTATTTTTCTTTGGAAAATAGGTTTGCCGAGTGTAATTTCCAAAAACACTCGGCAAACAATAATGGTATGCTGAGAAATTTTTTTTCTTTAGAAAATATGTTTGCCGAGTGTAATTCCCAAAAACACTCGTCAAACAATAATCCTTTGCCGAGTGTATTTTGAAAAAACACTCGACAAACCACTTTGTTTGCCGAGTGTCAAATTTGATACTCGGCAAACCATTTGTCGAGTGCGCGATAAAAACACTCGGTAAATAGCTATTTGCCGACACTGTAGATGTCGTGTGCTGTTTGCCGAGTGTTACACTCGACAAAGCCTTTGCCGAGTATTTTTTGATCTTTGCCGAGTGCCTAAGTCACTGTTTCCGGTAGTGAATTGTAAAATCTAGCTCAAATACATAGGGCAGTTTACAACTGACAACAAAAATCACCCAAAGAAATGATGGCAGCACTTACCCAAAAAGTCCACACAGGAACAACCCTAGCACCACCTTCAGGGTTAGTGGTGGCCGTTTCTTCCTGCAGGAAGTACACACAAGGCGCTTGCTTATTGCTACAAGTAAAAATACACCTATGAAAACAAAGTATTCGAAGTGGACATTTCCAAATTAAGGCCATGATCAATTGTTTGTCTCGTTTTTTTTTTTTTGTCTGTGGGAGGAAAGTGTCTAAATGCATGGTTTTAGGAATTGAAATAAAGTAACACTAAAGACAAAAAGGCTGCCGCATGTATACACTGTGGGCCTGTTTGGCAGGGCTTCTCCCTAGCTTCGGCTCTGACTCCTACGGATGAGCCCTGCCAAACGTTTTCGAGCAGAGGAGCCGAAGCCGTTTTGGCTGCTCGGGAGGAGCTCCTCGAGAGAAGCTGTGCCAAACACTGAAACACCCCCTAATACACATGTTAGCGCATGCACTTGTTGGCAGCACGTTCCCATGCACGTTACCTCTCGAGGAGGAAGGCGAGCGGGCATAGGAAGGCGGTGGCGAGCATGAGGCGGTAGGCGACGAGGACGCGGACGTCCATGCCGTCGTCCAGCGCGAGCTTGGTGAAGATCTGCAGCGCCGAGAAGACGAACTCCACCGCGACCATGGGCACCGCCGGCTTCGTGCCGTGCACCACCACGCAGCCACCACCGGTCCCCATGCCACCACCACCAGCTCGATCGGCTGTCGGCTCAAACACACCACGCACCCTCTGCTACCACGACTATCGACTCAAGTGCAGGTGAGGTGATAACAAGGCTGGCCACCAAGTGCACGACCCATATAATGACACGACCAGTGGTTGGCACGAGACCAACCAAGCAGAGCAGCTGGCCGGGTGCCCGGGTATATGTGTCCAGTCCTAAGAAGCTGCGGCGGTAGGTGCCAGGCGCCGATTTTCTCGGTGTCGTCGGGAACGAGGCGGAGGCACGGCATGGCATGTCGCGAGAACCGATGGCTGCACACTGCAGAGGATGGATCGATGACGAGCCTGCTGGTGTGACTGCCCGGTGTCGCTCGCAGTGCGTCGATCAGTACGTAGACTCGGCTAGTCTGCTGGCTTCAGAATCGATCGTTCTGAGGGCAGGGTCGTCATGTCGCGCTCGCTGCCTGTGTGTGCCTACTGCCTAGGCTAAGGACAGCGCTTAATTGGCGGTTTCTGTCGCACAACTCGGCAGGGCAGCTCGATGTGCGTCCTATTCGCTTAGCTTATAAATCGTACTTTTTTAACCAACGAAGAGTATTTTTCTTTCACAATAAATTAATCTTTTTCAGCCAACGAAGAGTATTTTTCTTTCATAACAAATTAACCTACAGTATTTTCAGTCATAGCTTATCAGCCAAACAAACATAGCACCAATCGATATTGTTCATTTTTGCTTCATTAATTTAGAGCCTTGTCCTTGCTAGGACTAGTATTTCTTATAATAAATACATTATATATTATATATATAGGACACTGCAAGGCAGAACATACAGTAAAGTTCTAGGAATCTGTTCGCCTAGTGATCACTTCAGACGACAGGAACAACAACAGCACCAACAGCAACGAAAATACTTGAGCAAGTATGTTTCGAGCTGTACACTCATTACACTATGCCTTACAAGGACGAATATAGTTAAGTTGAACCATGGCATGCTTCAAAATACAACAGCTGTTTGCTTCCTAATGTTGATCCATTTCCCATTTCTCTATATCAAGGATAATATATAGTTTGCATAATCCTTTTTCAGAGAACGCATATGCTGCTCTTCTATGCTCTTAATAAAAACTCACAAAAAAAAAACGGCCTGTGTCTGTGTGTATATTTGAGAAGAAAAGATTTTTTTTACTTCCAGTAGATTGTCTGCATCGAACTGTCAATAACCAATAGGAGTGCTAGCTGTAGGATCTATATGCAAAGCTATCTTTTCCGCGCGTCGCACTCCTTGTCACAAAATTATGAAGAACCGCCTGTGCGGCTGTGCCCATAAACTGCATGAGGCAGCAGTTTGTCAAACTTCTGATGGGTCTGCTCTCTCTAGCACAAATATGTTTTCTTTGTCATCTCTTCCAATCCGTAAAGATTCATCAACATATCTATTCAAAAAAATTGAGGAAGACATGTGTATAGTATATCTCTGCTGCCATCTTATTAATTAATCGACACTAAATTATTTTTGCAGCGATCGGTCGAATAGCTAGTAGACATACAAAAAGAACAAAGAATTTGCAATACAGCAATAGCAAATTATTAGTAATCCACATAAAAAATAAAATTTAAGGATACGTTATCTCCAGCCAACCCTCTGGATTGAATATGTCCAGGAGCATGTCGTAGTTCTTCTGAAATATGTTCATCAGCTGCATATATATCCAAATGTGACAATCAATTAAGATTGAAGACAAACAGTAGACTTAACACTATGAAAATTCATGGTATCATTCATGACCTGGAAGTAGATAGTAGTACGCAGTTTTACCTGCTCAGGAGTGATAGTTGAACTCTGCAGCTTGATATCCACCCTCTGAAACAAGAAGCCACAGGTTGTGAGGAAGTCTGCCCAAAACAGTCTCTAACCAAGATCGTGAGCCAATACCAGGAAAAAAAAAACTTACTGTTTGGCTAGCAACAGTGTACGAAGCTTCGATGGTGAGCTTCCCCGAAAATATCTTGAATGCTCTCGCGCTGAACTCTATCACATTTGCCGCCTTTTCCTTTTGGGTGTAGAGAAGTGACGCTAAATCTCCATTTATTTCAAGTATAGCACATATCAAAACTTACTTTGTATGCAATTAGAATATCCAGACAACACTCAATTTAGATATAGTTCATTGACCCAGTGTGATTAGTTTATGTATCAAGAAATCAAGTTTACGGTAGTATTAAAGGTATATTAAGTTGGAGCAGATGAAGCGTGACACGCGACCGGTCAGGAGAGGATCAGAATTCAGAACAACATAGCATATGCATTGTATGCATGCACGAGTACAACACATTGCCTCCACAAGCAGGGGGGGAGGGCGCGGGCTAGGAGAGGCAAATGTTTGCAACAAAATCGTACAGGGTGGCTTCATCTGCTCATGGATGCAATGCATACAACGCCGGCTGGTAGCGCGGTGATTAGGAGAGTATCACAAATTCAGAACTCACAGACACTAGACAAAAACATTGACATGAGAAAAAAAATTTACAGCAGGTAGCCTATACTGACCTCTTTGACGTCAATTATCTGGAGGAAGTCCCCTAAGCTGATGAAATCTCGCAGTCCTAACTTGGTTCTCTTCTTCCCCAGTATTGAGATGGTAGTGTAGATGAGCTTCCAGCATCCATCCACCTTCCACCACCCAAACAAAACACCCCCACTGTACATGTCAGTACTTTCCTGAACAAGCAGTTGGCATACACCCTTCGAACGGCACAGCTAGCATTCCGCTATATATCAGGTGGCTAAAACGTACGGTAGCTAGTTATAAGAATGAAAAGGTGCAATCCGCGCATTTCAAGGCTTTCAAATGCTCTGTTTCTTGCATCTAGCATTATATCCCTAGTTGGCAGTAGTGATGATAAGGATAAGCTATTAGTACAAGTTACACTCGCCGTAGGTACCTTGTCCTGCAGCTTGGCGGTGGGCTCCGGAGTGGGGTTGCTGGACTCGAGCAGCTCCACCAGGCCATGGATCTCCGACCGCTTGGCGGACGTCATCCCGAATATCCCTCGGTTGGCGCCTTCCAGCGCTCCGTACAGCGCCGCCTTGACGTCGCCAGCAGTCCCATACACAGCCGCCGCTGCCGCTGGCGCCTGCTCGGGAGGCACGGCCGCAGCCGCCGTCACCGATCCCCGGCGCCGATGCCGAGGGGGCAGCAGTGCGCAATGCGAGGGGGCGCCCTGCCCGCTCGTCGTCGCGGTAGCGCGGTGGCACTGCGCCGGTGGGAAGAGAACGGTGGCTGCCATGGCCAGCCACCCAGCCGGCCGGCCGGCTCGGCTGGCTAGAGAGCGTGCTCACGGTCGCAGGGCGGCCTCAGCTCCATGCTCCTGCTGCTTCGCTACGCACTACGCTCGCCCGGGAGGCGTTTTGTTAATACGTGGGGTGGGAGGTGGGAGGTGGCCGGCGCTCTCTTGGCTGCAAAAACTCTGGCCACATATACGAGGATAACGTTGTGGCCGGGCAGGAGCAGGAGCAGCAGCAGCTGGAGCGCCGCGCTAGCAATTGCCTATCACACGCTTGCACCTGCAGTCTTGCACCGCTCTTCTTGACTTCTTGTTCCACAGCAAGACATCAATCGCCACGTGAACCTGGTTACTCGGTGACTCGCTCCACATGCGGGGGGTAGCTCACTAGCTCGGATCTTCGAGCCTGCGATCGCGGGCAGGAGACACGTGCGAGCGGCCAATTCAAGGACAGGTGCACCCGTGGAACACGCACAGGCACACAGCACAGAGACGGAGAGGAGGAATCCTGAATAAACAAGGGCGAGGAGGGAGTGCGCGTAACATGGGCTGCTACTTGAGACAGACAACATGCCCACGTGCAGTTAATGACAGTTTGATATAAGATGACTATCCCGATGCTAGTTGAATCTCATATACGATTCACGGCCTGTTCAGGATTATTTACTGCTGGTTTGATATGAAAAAAAAAAAACTGTTTCCGGTTGAAAATTTACGATCGTTTACGAGCAAGCGAACAGGCTGTCAGCCGCTGCGGATTCAAATTCGGGGATGAAAGCGAGTCGGTAACGCACTCCATCCAACATTTCGGATCTTTCTTTAAGCTTCGATTTGATACAGCTGGGCATTTCAAAGAACAATAGCTTTAGTACCCATCTTCAACTATATGCCTATAACGATACAGCATGAACTTTTGCAGTAGCACGATAATTACCTCCACAAAGCACGCAGACTTGGATACCAATAACCATGAACCACCTGATACAACATTAACAAATGTCGGGATACACAAACTGTCCAAGTGAATGAATATACAAACAAGCGGTGACGACCGCAGGAGGCTGGCGCAGACCAACAATCTGTGGTGACATTTGACTCGTGGAGATTATACAATTAGATGGTCGCGTGCAGCAGCACCTGTACCCCCCTTTTTATCTTACAACACCAAAAGAATGGATCAAAATTCATAACACATGACAACAGGATGATAATTACAAGAAATAAAAAAACAAAACCCACATGAGGGGGAAAAAGAAGGAAATTCCAGGGAAGAGGCTACGCCAATGATTGAAAGATGCACTAAGCTCACCGGCGGCGCCTGGAGACTACAGGAGAACTTGTACCAGTCTGCTGCCTTCTAAAACTAGGCGACGACGTTTGAACGGGGGCATGCTGTGGTACTTGTGCTTGGTAAGAAGAATATGCAGCAGGCTTTGAGCCTGCTGGCGCAGCTGTTGATTGAAGGGTTGACTCCATGAAGCAGGCTATGTTCAATCGAGTCCTCTCCAACTCCCCTTGCAGCAGATCGCTACTGTACTGTTGAGCAAGCACCTGGAAAGAAAATTATATTTTGTTTTGGTTGTGAAAATAGCAACAGAAACTGAAACTTTCAGAAGACAGCAGAAAACTCTGCTTTCACAAAATTGATGTCACACTACACTGACAGATGTGTTTTCCATCTATCATCAATTTGAAAATCCATAAGTAGAATATTTCTGTGCACTTACAAGCAAATCATCTGGTGATACCGATGGTTGTCTATCATCTGATGCTGCATCTTCACTGCCACGGGTTGGTCGACGTTGGTGTCCAGGATTTTCCATGGCTTCTGCAACACTTTCACAGGCCTTTTCCAACAAATTCTCTTGTAAGGATTTCATAGCCTGTTGCGCCTCGGGTGAGAAGTATGTTTGTAGTACAGTCTCAAAATACTCAAGCTGCAGGAATATAACACAAAAGGTAGTAAACCAAGCAGAGTACTTGAGCCGTTAGCCCTTAGCATAGCTATGACTTGAGAAGAATCTAGTGGCAAATAAAAATAACAAACATTTACCTCAAGCATGAGTTGACAAAAACCATTAGCATCCAACATTCTAATATCTTTGGTCTTATTCTCATGAAAAACACTAAGAAAGATGTCGACCAAACCCTCAACCAAAATTTTCATTGTCTTCTCCAACAAAGGCCGAGCACCAGAGTATACCTGAAAGTAAAAGGTGAGAATTGCATCTACTCTTTTCATATATAGATGAGGATACATAGTCAAATTGTACTCGTAAGACAGACAATGCTGATGACATAATAAGATATATGTAACAATCAGAAACGAAATACATGCCGTAAAAGGATGGCCATTCACAAAATGAACAGCATAGGAGGCTGGGACTTTCATTAGCATTTCTTTATCTAAGTAATGAATAACTCAAACAAACTTTGAAAGAATGCTAAGTATTTTTTTTCTTATTATGCACAATATTTCATATATTAGAAGGTGAAAAGCACATAAATAACTGATCTTTCCAGACACCCATCCTAAGAGTAAAATTTGTGAGTTGTCACCAACCAGATGGACAAACACTGTACCCAGTACTACAAAAATACTAAAATTTCAGCTACTTCACTTAGCATTGGGGCTTTTTGCTGATGCAAATATGAATACAACAGTATTGACATAGAACCTGTGGGCCCAAAAATCACACCAAAACTCCAGTAAAAGTGTTTGTTCTTATGCCAATTTCAAGCATTTCAGGAAAGACAATGATGTCATGACAAGGTTTAATAAATAATCAAAATAAGAAAATAAATTGATGGAAACCTCTGCATGTACTGCTACAAGGATGTGCAGCAAGTCAAGAGTTGCATCTCGAATGCCCTGCAACGAGAAAGCAATAACATTGATGAGATTGTAGTTTCACAAGACAACAAGAGACATTGGTACAACAACAAACACAAGGATGCCAAGCCATTTCCATAAATGTACCCAAACGGCAGTCACAGTTGTAATCCACAACATATTCTGAATGTAACTGATCTTGCAGTAAATAGCAAGATGTTACAAAGTTTGAACTAAATCGCATGATGGAGATTCAAGATCCATCATACCTTTCATTGTTTCAATTTTTTTGGAACACATACAGTGCCACAACATAAATGGACTTTGTGTTTTAAATTTATACTACATACCTTTACCATTGGTGCTGCTCCCCAATAAATCCCAGAATCCAAAAGATAACTTTGTGCAGCACTTCTGATCAAGTTTGACTAATCAAACAACAACAAAATATCAGGATTAGTAAAGCAAAGGTAAACACCATAATGTGCAAAAAGTTAAAATATTGATATTCAAGAAAACATTTCTCTAGCATCAAGTAGGGCCTATGGAATTTCATAACACATCAGATTTACAATTGTCCCTAGCATTCACAAGATCAGTGAAACTTCCTAGCGCTTCATTAAGTGCTATGGACCTGTGACAACTATTCTAAACTGCTATATGCAGTTGTCCAAGGCACAAAACAGTATGATATAACAATATATCAAAGCAAACAAAATAGCTCCAGTATTTATCACAATAACTGGAACTTCCAAAAAAATTGCTGTGCTCTTACAAAAAGTAAGTAATTATGAAGCTACACTAAAACAAAGTTTGTTAGTTCTCCCAGTTCATTTCATGTGCTTTAGTAAGTTTTCAGAAATTATTTGTACTATTTGAGGAATGGCCGAAAGGAGAACACTATATCTGTATCAGATTCTCACCTATAAGAAAGGAAGATACTGGGGTTAATCAACTTTGCTAAATCATGCATTCGTAGTTAATCAACTCTATGTCCTGAATTGTGTATCATACCTTTGCAAAAGTATATTGGTCCAGGACTTTCTCTTCAAGTGCAGAGAAAGAAGTCATCAGATCTCGCATGTCAGAACTTCGCTCATCATTATTCCTGTGACAAAATTTTCATTGAATAGATTAGACATACCTTGAGAACAGCTTCTATAATGAGTACATGCTTTCCAACACACAGGGAAGGAGGGGGAGACTTCATGAATGCTATCAGGTACCTGACTGGAGACCAAATGTGTCTATATTTGGTGTACAGTTCTTCTGAAAGTTCAGCTTTACAATACCCAATGTTACTCAAAACAACCAGCAGCTTTTTGTGCAAATCTCCATCTGTGTTAGCAGATGTTTCTCTAGTACCATTTATGTATCCGTTTTGGACATAATTGTTTTCTTTGTTTGGTCTGTTCTCAGTTAGTTCACCTCCAAACCTCTCCAGATAACCTAAAGCAATTACAAAGATTTTCAGAGACCATAACTAGAGAATGATGCTAAAAAGGTTCCTCTACCTACTTCTTAGAGAAATTCATACCAGCAAAATCCAGAAAGGAATTCAAAAATGCAAGTCTGACAGACTCATTAATTTCCTGAAGTGGTTGAGAAATGTCAAATGACTTCGCAGTCTCGCTCATCAGATTAAGAATCATACTGAAATAAACAAACACAGATTAGAAACCTGTTCAGCACTACCAAAAATGAAGGCAGGAAAGTACTTGACATTCCCAAATTTTGCAGCGCGGGGATAGAGAGAGAGAGAGGGGGGGAGGGGGCTTAGAACTTAGAATATACTGAACATAGAGCCTGGAGACTGATGTGTCATCACTTTAGAAGGTTGCACTCAAGACAAATTTCAGATTTTGCAGAGCAAGAGACAAGAGAGACACAAACCTTGAAACTCAGATGAAAGGATTCATTCATAGTTAAGACAGGATAACCAGAAACATGTAGCACAAAAGGCACAAACCTTTAGGTTATTAATGGCAAAAGCTTAGCTTGATCGTTACAACAATTAAAGCTAGACTGCTGTAGCAATAAAATTTATACAACACAGTACGGCAAATTCCTTCCTGAATCCTGACTGTAAAAACTATACTTAGTTACTTACTGCCAAAAAGGAATACTGCTTAAGTGCAACAAAAGCAATAGTTATCTATTAGCAAATACTCCCTCCGTTCCAAATTATAAGACGTTTTGGTTTTTTAGATACATTGCTCTTACTATGTATCTAGACATGGTGTATATCTAAGTGCATAGTGAAATCTAAGAATCTAGAAAAGCCAAAATGTCTTATAATTTGGAATGGAGGGAGTATATTAAAAAAGATGGCCAATTGCTAAGTAACAATGCAACAAAACAACTTTCACAGGGCTTTGGAAACAATGCAGCATAAGAAACTGCAAAAAGATGTAATACATAGAAATAAAGCAGTCTTACGTATCAATCCGGTCCATTGCTGAAATTGTTATGTCACGGAACTCCAGGGGCATGCATGAAATTGTATACGGAGACTTGTTTCTCTCAAGGGTGGATAAAGTAACCCAAGTCTCATCTTTTGATATCTCCTTAGTTGTTGCCCGCATCCATGAACAGAGCCGTAGAATGTAAAGCTTTGTCATTTCAAAATGAAGGGTGCGCAACATTTTTACTGGCATAATTGTTAACACATTCAGGATACAAGACGAATTTTGCAGATTTTGGAAAAGCTCTAATTAAGAAGCCATACCAGCAGTTGGAGACGAATCCTTCCCTTCAAGAGTCTGACAGGCCTTAGCTATTTCTTTTATAGTGTCACTCATGTATGGACAAAGAATGTTGCATTCCTCGAAATCACGGAAGGTACTCTGAACCTGTTGTTGTCAAAGCATGTTTAATTACTAATGCAATCAAATGTTTACTGCTAACAATCACGTTCGATGTTAAAATTCCAAAGAACACACTAATTGCACCTTAGTGTCAAAAGCCGATATAGTAGCCCGAACCATACTAGCAACTTCATCGAGAGTGTGGTTTGTGTACTTTACTTCACCTTTGTCATCGTTCTTATTTGCAGCTGGCTTTGCATTCATGTCAGAATCAGAAACTACATTACCAGAAGCTGCCTGAAAATAAATAATACATATAATTAGCAAATCCATGTAAATCTCTCTTTTCAAAACAAAAATAAGTACAAGAAGGATCATTCTCATCTTCTTCACGATGAGTAAAGCAGGCATAATTATTCAGACAGATATTATCAGAAATACCCTTTAATTTCAGTTTACTATTGCACAACCATAGGGGCGGAAGAGTTTATAGGTTTCTGTGGTTCAGCAGAGCTATATGCTTTGTGAGAAAAACTTATTAGTGTCGCAAGCCATATAGTTACACTGTCAACTATTTACATTTTTCTTGTAAATTGTAATGCAACTGGTAAGGTTCTTACCTTGGCAAATTTTCCACTGAAAACAGATAAAGCTAATCTCCAGAAAGCTGGAACATGCTGGATAAGTACAGAAGTTAGCCTACGAATGTAGGTGGCCCTTAAACTATCAGCTTCCTCAGCCATAAAGTTTGTTGACAACTGATCAGCTCGAGGAGAATCACCAATGGCAGAATCAACTTCCAGCTAAACAAAAAGGTCTACATTAACATAGGGAAGACACAAAATAGCATGTAAATATGATATGCTGAACTACAGAAGATATGCTCACAGATTTATTTGAATCTTGTTGCAGCTGCCTCCACTTTGAATCAGAGAGCACTTTTTCACGAATTTTATTTTGCAAAACTTCCATTCTCGATTCATGATCTTGAGTACACTTTTCAAACAATCCATGAATCCTGCTATTCTGATAAGAAATATTATGATATAAGTAAAAAGATAATACAAACAGAAGTCACAGAATTGAAAAGCTCAGTTAGATTACAGCACACATATTTAGATTATATAAAATTCAACCTGAATATTTAGATAATGCCACACTGGATCTGTTTCAGGTTCCAACTCCAACAGTAGACGAACAATGTTCTCAAGCTGAATGGTAAAGAACAAAATCAGTAAGCAAACAGAACAAAAACATCAGATAACTTCAATCTTAAAATAGAGTTAAATAGTTTAGTACTAGGAAATCAAGTAGTCCATTTTAAACAAGCAGTGTCATATAATCATCTGCTAACTGTCCTCTATTATGCTTTCCCTATCGGGTAATGTTCAATAATACATAAACTTAAACTTGCAGGCTAAACCATTTTTTGCTGTCAACAAAAGTAGGTAATTTCTAAATGTCTCTAAAGACAGATACTATAGCCATGTTCCGCTAACCTCAGCAAGGTCAAGATGAGGATCCTCCATGGACTTATAAAGCATGCCCCTGAATTCTTGCATCACCTTTTCGACCTCTTCGAGTACACGTTTTAGTATCCCCACCTGCAGGTTGTTCAACATAACAACATATAGTAAACATTTTGAATGCAGAAGATCTATTGTTGTGCCAATATAGTGCCTAACAATGAACGATGGGGCCACAAAACAGTGGAGAAATTTGCACGTGCTATACTTCGGCATGGAATCGGACATAATTTTCTACAGCAAAAAGATACCAAAATCAAACGGTCAAGTGGTCCAAACACAAACAAGTCAGTTCAGAGGATTAAGTATTCATGAGTTACTAGATCGTTAAACCTAGCATTTCCAAGAGATTTGCATGAATCAGCCATGCTCAGTGATTATTGGTCACTTACAGTTAAGGGTGGAGACCATTATTTGACAAGATACATACGTAAGGCATTGTGTATAAAATGGTCAACATAGAATTTATCAATTTAACAAAAATCTGGAACACACAATTAACCTAATTTCATTGAATGCATGAGCTGGACAATGCATGCACAATATCTTGTCAGCTGCACGATACATCATACCATACAGTCAATCATTCATGCATGCTTCACCACCCAATTGGATAAACATATACAGATAAAACAAAATAGGAAGTTGCCATACATGGGAAGGAAGAACAATTGACTTTGCTTTTTGGTACTCTCTGACAGCAAGATCGTATTCTCCTTTTCTAATGTTCCCGCGGATTGCACTTGGTAGGTTAAATAGTGTCCGGAATCTTTGAAGCATTCCCTGAACAGATCTGATCTTTTCAGCTTGGGCCTGTACCAGAAGTTAAGAATTTAGTGCACTCAAGAAGGAATGTTGAAGCAATAACAATAGTTCTAGAGAAAGCTCAGTTTGTATACCTGCCTCTCAAATAGAGGCTCAAATGCCCGATTTGCCACACCACTAATTTTTTGTGTCACTGAATACAAGTGAGCAGTACCTGCACCTTCAGGATCTTCCTCTATCTGTCTCAATTTTGACTCAATGTCTGCAAAAAACTGTGTGTATTACAAGGAGATGCAAAACATTGTCCAGAAACTCAGGATCATGAACATTTATCTGCAATATGGGTGTATCTAATAACTACATAAATACCATCTATTGTAGTTTTGCATGAGACGAAACAATCAAAGTTCTCCTTGACTAACTGTTTTTTCTGCTGTGTTCTCCCTTTGAGATCAGTTTTCAAGGTGAGAGCACCAGCCTCTAAATCAGCAGCGCTTGTGTCTTTGTGGACCCACGAAAGGAAAACTTTGGGATCAAAATTTGGAGACGAATAGATAACTTTATCTGCAGAAGTGCAAAAATAGACCTCTTAATAAGCATGAATCAAATGGAAGAAGAATTCCAGTAAAACCATCAGGCCTACCTCGCATACTGGGGTCCAAACCTTGAGACTTCTCCCTTGAAATTGGAGAACTTACTGAAGCATCAGTGATCAATCGCAAGGATTTATTATCCATGACACTGGTAAGGTAATAAAGCATCAGTGATCAATTGCAGGGATTTATTTTCCATGACACTGGTAAGGTAATAAATATTACCCAATGATGGAAGGGAAATGAGCATGCAATGAGGATAACCTTAACTTGGCTCTATTAATTGAAATTAATTATCTTATTCTAGGGCACAAGGTAATACACGATGCAACACTGCCAGATTGTACAAGATCAATACTTTCTGTTTCCAAGTATATCATACAAAAGAATATGCTCATTTCTTTGATAAGGCTCAGCAGCATGTTTTAAAAGGTACATGGAATAAATTAGCTTTTAAGTGCTATGGACAATCTTTTACGCCCCACTTCTAGCTTCAGTTTCTCTTGCTAAAAGCTAAACAGAGACCAAACAGCTGGCTTCTCCTATGGTTTTTAGAGAACCTGAGGCTGACACCAAGAAAGAAGCCAAGAGTTTTTCCTTCCTAGTTTTTGTCTAGCTTTCCCTCTGTTGCCCACCCACCAACCTACTGGGCTTCTCCCACAAAACAGTTTGGAGTGCCATCCAATAAGAAGCTAGCATCTCCCAACCTAAGAGAAGCAAAATCCAAAAGCAGAAAAACTAGACCACTGCCAAACATGGATACACAGCCACAATCAAAATAGTAAGCAATGAGAAAGAGATGCTAGACCAGCATACAGCGTGCTGCTGAAGAACATGAATGGCGAGGGATCTCCCATAGAGGGAAAAGGTAAACTAATAAAATGGAAGGAAAAAGATGCAACTTATGCTAAATGATGGACTAACAGGTGAGAGTAGTGCACGACAACTAGACAAGGAGTGTATCTTCTTTACAAAATGTTTCTTAAATGGTAAATAATGCATGTACTGATCAAAAGCTTGATGATATAGATAGTTACCCAAGGCCCAATGGATCCAAAACCTCAACTCCTTTGGGTAAAGTCTGTACAGTCGTGAGGGCCTTTCGAGCAGCGGCAGCTGCTGTTGCTGCTTTCTGATCAAGTTCCTGAATGTTAGGAGCCACCTTTGCTTCACGCATCTCTCGAACCCTGCGAGCAAGCTTGAGTGGAGCAAAGGAAGGCAGTGACTAGGCATTTTTAGCATTAGTATGAAAATGCAAAGGTGCAAGATAGCAGGCTAAATAACATATCATTTTTCCAAGTATTTGGCAACCATTATCTGGTGAATGCTGATATACAATATCAAAATACTAACAATTAACAAAATATGCAAAGTCGACGAAAAAATTTGAGAAATTGGAAACAGGACAAACAAGAATACAGAGAAGTAGAGATCCCAATGGACCATTGTATATCATTATATTAGTCATTGGAATATGAAGTTAGAAAAACAAAGGTGTGATTTATTCCCTTGTTCAGAAATTTGTAAACCTAAATTAAACAGTAACGCATGGCATCATAGCTGCAGGTGGGTGGGTGTTGGTGGTGTTTTTGTACTCGAGTAGGGTCTAACCAGACTCGTGCATTTTATTTCTATTTTAATGAAATGACAACCCATGCGTAGTTTGAGAAAAAAAATAGCTGCAGGTAGGTCATAGCAACTTAAAACACTGGTGATAGTTCCATTAATTAA
This sequence comes from Miscanthus lutarioriparius, assembly GCA_904845875.1. Taxonomy (NCBI): domain Eukaryota; kingdom Viridiplantae; phylum Streptophyta; class Magnoliopsida; order Poales; family Poaceae; genus Miscanthus; species Miscanthus lutarioriparius. The sequence goes on from CAJGYO010000012.1 coordinate 41,491,188, forward strand.
CTGTCAACATCCTAATCTCACATTGGTATAGACTTGTGTGGTTACACCACAACAGCATTTGTCATGCCGGTAGCCAGTTTCTAGCATTTAACAATCGGTATAAGTTCACCATGCCAAACAGGCAGGACTACTCAGCAGTGCCACAACTGAACCAACTCACCAAGCACACTAGGTATCACAATTCATAATAGTTAACCACAGTGCCATACACACGATCACATGACAAGCTAAACAAAATGGGCATGATCATCCAACAGCGCTATCTCGAGAAGGGGCCTAAGCTAGCACGGCAACCACCGCAGCCCGAGATCGAGATCTCGGTGATCTCTCACGCGGCCATACCTCTGCCTCGTCGACGCGCTTCCAGCTCCTGGGCTCCTCATCGTCGAAGTCCCCGTCGTCCCGTGACGCGGCCCTCCGCGCGCCAGCGCGCCCACCCCCGCCCCCGCCCCCGCGGGGCGGCGGCGGGCCACGGGCGCGGGGGTTGTCGTCCTCGTCGCCGGAGGAGATGGAGAGCAGCTCGACCTCCGAGTCGTCGTCCTCGTCGCCGCCGCGGCTGGGCTGGCGCGCCTTTGCTGCAGCGCCCCCGGCCCTGGCGTTGCCGCCGCCGCGGGCGTTGGGGGCGGGTGGGCGGACGAGGTTGACGACGGGCTTGTTGGCGGCGGGCGGGCGCTGGTGGCTTAGGTCCCGCGCCGCCTGCTCCTGCAGCGCCATCTGGAGGAGCTCGTCCTCGTCGACGTCGCTGTCGCTCGCCATGGCCTCGGGGCGCGGGGGCTCGGATCTGGGGCGGGAGGGAGGAGGGAAGGGAAGGGAAGGGAAGGAGAGAGCGCGTGTGTGTGTGTTCGATGAAGAGAGAAATTTCGGTCTGGACTTGCGATTTTGATGGTCTTGATTGAATCTGTGTGGATCGGAGTGGGAATGTGGGGCTGGACCCAAAGGCTCGCTCAGCGGCTGCTTGCCGAGCGAGAAGAAGACTTTGAGAGGGCGTTTGCCTGTTTGAGTGTTTGGGTTGGCAGTTGGCACAGCTACTTGGGAGTTGTCAGGCTGTCAACCCACAGGCCACAGCGGATTTCTCACGGATCACAGGATTTGCAGACCAAGCATCTCATGCTTGGGCGATCGTTCGCTTGATTTGAAGCGCTATTGCGTTTAACCAATGAACGGCTGCTTAGTTTAAAAAGTAAGAAGCTAGAAAGAAAAGAGAGAAATATACTTACTTTGCATATATGTCTCGTAGAAGATCCATATACGAGGGAATTTTATATTTTGGGTGCATTTGTAGTTTTGCACTCTCTACCCACAACTCACCGTCCTCGGGCGCCGGCTAGCGGGAACGTCCCCGCTCTCTGCTCTGCCTCGCACCAAAAAAAAGAGTGAAAAAACGTACGTTGTAAGCTCACATTTCAAATATTTTAGATGTTTTAAGATATATATTGTAAACGTTTTATATGGATGTTGCAAAAGTAGATCAGGATGTTGCATATGTTACAATGATTGTACATGTATGTTGCAAGAGTATGTCTTCAATGTTTCATCTGTTTTTTTGACGTATATTGCAAGCGTGTTTATTTAGATGTTGCTATGTTTTCACACATATGTTGAAAGTATTTTATCTGGATGTTACGTATGTTTGCAATGGTTTTTAAGTGTTTTTAAGTATTTTACGAGTGTTTCAAACATATGTTTCAAGTGTTTCATCTGCCTTTTTTTATGTCGCAAGTGTTGCATCTAAATATTTCAAAAGTAGATCGGATATTTGCACTTGGGATGCGTGTGGAAAGCGGGACAAGGCGCGAGCGGTCGCCGCGCGGGCGACGTTCGGCGGCACGGGCCCCCGTGGGCACGCGCGAGACGCAGGCGTGGGTGAGCAATGTTCGGGCAACGCGGGGCCGTGCGTGGAAGCGCGAAAACAGACCGCAGTCGTGGGTGTGTGGATGCGGGCATCCATCTGCATGTTTGGGCACTAGCAGTGCAGTTCCAATTACTACATTTATTTACAGTGACGGATCTAGGATGAAAATCTAGGGGGGGCTTAAGTTCACACGGGGACAAAGGCATTAAGCTCAGCTCAACACTCCAGCATCGTCTTCAACCTCAGCTCAACGCTCAAGCTCCTCCTTTCCATCCTCCAATGGCAGAAAAATTTAGGGAGGGGCTGAGGGGGGCTCCACAGGCTCAGCCACGGTAGGGGGGGCAGCCTCCCTGACAGATCCGCCGCTGTTTATTTATACTCAAGTCGACTCAATTCCTGCATTATAAAATTGTCAAAATACAAATAGCTTCCTATTCTAGAAAACAGAGGGATAAACAAATTTCATATATGCTTTTTGCTATTGCCTTGGTTATTGACTCCTAGTTTTTCCCCACGATGTTGGTTCGTTGGCCATGCGTCCGTCTTGTTTTAACTTGGTGTCTTTGTTGTTCTTTCTCTATCCTCTGTGTCTTCTTACTCTTAATTCTTGCTTCTAGCAAAGGATGGCGAAACTCAGAGCCTGTTTGGTTGCTTGGATGGTCCCGCGACAATTTAGGTATTGATTTTGAGTGCCCAGTGACCAAGATTTATTGCTTGACAATCATTTGCCTACCAAGACAGCAACCAACACAGGTCCATAGAGCATCTCAAAAAACTTTCTTAAACTCTCTCTAAATCATCATTTGGAAAGCCATTTCAATAGAAATCTTTCTCTAAATCTTTTCATTCTCCAACAGCTTTTATATATCTTATACGCACTCTAGAGAGTCAATCTCGTTCTTCATTTTTGGCCAGCGAGAAATCTAAAATAGAGGATGACAATATTTAAAGTTTTGATTAAAGAAGCTGGTGTTTTTTTTATAAATAAGGAAGGATATAGATAGACGTTTGAAGTTGCTCTTAAGTGCTACACAACATGATGGGCTAGTAAGGTGAGGCTTTCTTGTTTGATCCTGACCTTGGCGCGATACTAGTGCTACCCCTCTATGCTCTAGCAACTAGCATACACATGGCACTCTTCGCTAAGTGGTGTAAAAGGCCCTGGTTACTGCATGCTCTAACTAAGCGACGATCCGAGTCAAACTTAAAAAAGTTTTACCAGCACAAATATGACATTTTAAAAAGAACAGAGCGAGTAGACATCACTTTAAACCATCTGTTTAGAGTAAAGTGGTCTAAAAGTTTAGTGGCTATAAACTTTAGACCATAAGGCCAATCCCAACGCGAAAACAGTAGCCAATTTCCATAGCATTAACTCTGTTGCCACGTAGACAAAAATGCTAAGGTGGCGCAGGAGTAAATGAAGAAAGAGAAGAAAATGACATGAAACTATTTCTCATATGAGAACCGACGTCTACTCATGCTCCAAGACACAAAAAAAAATGGTTGTTTCCTCCGACGGACCTACTTGCTCACACGCTCGTCGCCGGAAGATAGTTTGCAATTGCTCGCCGCTCGACTCGCAGTCGCAACATAGGCTGTCGTCGTCCGCGCGCACTAGATCCATCTCCCCATGAACGCGATGCGCACCATCCGCTACTTGCCTCGCCACCGGTAGTTGCTCGCCGCGAGCGGCTCACAGTCGCGTCACAAGCCATCATTGTCCGCGCGCTGGCTCCTGCCCCCACGCCCCATAGCTCCTCCCGTGGCTAGCGGCCACACCACCCGCCCTCACTACAAGCTGCGCCATGCAAGCCTCCCATCTAAGCATGGCGCCTAGCCCTGGGCAAATTTTACCGAGAACCGAACTGAACCAACTGAGAACCGAAATTTCGGTTACTTGTTCGGTTCTCAGTTCTTAGGAATCGAACTTTGTTCGGTTAAATCGATTCCTCCCCTCGGTTAACCGAAATAATCGAAGAACCGAACTTTTTTAAGATGTCTCAGTTTGAGGAGGACATTGACCAAGAGATCAGTAATTGGGTTGTGAACTTGTAATTTGTGAATGTGCTGATGTGTTGATTGTGGTTATTTGGTTGTGACTTATTGATTTGCATATTGTCGGGTTCATAAACCCGGGGTCCCCCGGGGAACGGCTTCCACGCCAGGGCTCGGCCTAAGAAAACAACATGTAGTTCATGGGCCGGCCCAAAAGTCTAAAACACAGCGGGCCAGAAGGACAGTCCGGTCGTCGACCGGAAGGACTACCCGAAAGAACAAGCGCCCGCTCGTCAAATTCTTTAGCCCGCCTCTCCGACCGGAGCACTCGCTTCGGGCACCAGCCGCCTCCGGGCGGTCTCTCCGATCGGAAGGCCTGGTCCAAAACGCTGCTTCCCACTCTGACCCCGCGTCTTCGACCGGGGACCCGTAGGAAGCCTGCTTACCGCTCTTCTCCGACTGGTGCGGCCAGGGCCGATTGGGACCATCCGACCGGGGACACCCGCTCGGAAGGGACCAGGGCAAACGGAGAAGGCAGTGCACAAGTCAAACCACGATACCAGGGAACATGCCTTGTACGCCTGCGGGAACGGTGCTCCACAACCGCCCTGACACAAACAGTATTGTAGGCACCGACATTTGTGTCTACAGTATTGTAGGCGCTATTGGACTCCCATACGGCAAAAAAGCCCCCCACGTACCTCTAGGCATTGATAGTACTGTGGGCGCCAGGGTTCACCATACCTGGTACACGTGGTAGGGCTCCTCACATACCCAAGGTATTTTGCAGGTACCGATGTTCATCCTTCCTGAAGAAGCCAACGTAACCTCTCATGTGCACCTGACATTCTACAGTGACATCAATAGTATTGTGGGCGCCTACCATCATTGCTACCCTCGTCGGCGTGGGCAACAAGGCTTAGAAACATCCGTACTCTCTCCCTCTTACCTGTAAAGCCATCCCCTTTATCTATAAAAGGGGATGCGCTCCCTCCAACAAAGGGGGGTCGACTTCTTCAAGTTAAGATTCACTATATCGATAGCTCACGACCCCTCAAGCTCACGCTCGAACACCTAGCTCATAGCGGAGTTCCGGTCGCCCTCGACCCTTCTGGTTGGACCCGACCGGGCCTCTCGTACACCCCACCTTTCTCCTTCTCATTTGTAACCCCACTATAGACTTTGAGCATCTGGGCTCAGGAATAAAGTCACCGACCGACCCAAACTGGACGTAGGGCACGTTGCCTGAACCAGTATAAATCCTATGTCATTGAGTGCTAGGCCACCTCCGATCACAACGTACAGCAAAACTACAAATATTCACTAGTTGGTCACTTTTTGTACCGACAGTTGGCGCCATCCGTGGGGAAGACGCTGTACGTTCAACACTTTTTAGTCATCGGATGGCCCATTTTTCCACCACCCCCACCGTGGCGGGCTCGGGCGATACGATTCGCTTTAGCTCGCTGGACTTTCCCACACTCTCACCCGCCGGGATGTGGGTTCCACCCGTCCTCGAGCCGTCCTAGGCCTTCCTCCTCGGAAGCCTGGACTTCATCGCCGACCGGCTCGGCGTACTCCACCTCCGCGAGGAGACTCGTGACCCGACACCCGTCGGAGAGACGTTCTCCATCGACTCCAGGACGCGCGACCTCTACGGCGCGGCATCTGCACTTCATTTCGAGCAAACTCTCTGCTCAAATCCCGCCGTGAGTAATATACATGCCGTTCTTTACTTACTACATTCTATCTTCCTCCAAATACCCGAAGGGCCGCCGTTGCCCCCGTCACGGCCACCGTATGACCGGTTCCCCTATGGCCTCGTGTCTCCCATGGACGCGTATGCCCGGGGGCTTCGAAAGATTATGGCGCCGCCTCCTCTCACGTCTGAGTTCATGGGGATGGCGAGCTATGCTCCCACCTGTTTCCTCGACATCATGGACGACGACGTCGGGAGTGACGGCTCCAGCATCGGTGATGTGGCACCCAGCCACCATCCATCCTGGGAATGCGCTATGACGGATGCTCCAGAACAGCCACCAGGAGCAACGCAATCCTCACGGACTCACGCCCCTTCGGGCCCTCATACAGAGGCCCCTGAGCTCACATGTGAGCACGGGGAGGATCTACGACGACAGTGGCCGCATCAGCCACCGACTGCGCCAGCGCGCTCGGCGCGCTACACTGCGCCCCGTGCGCATGGACCGGCAAACGGTGCTCGGGTCGCGCCCATCAGGTCCAGCGCAACACCCCGGATAGGGGGACCGATCCCCCGCAATTCGCTCGGGCCAGTCAGAACATTGCCGCCGCGGCAATGCTCCTGCGCGGCCTGTCCGAGCCGAACGACCCTCGCGAACGGGCGATCCACCAGAACCTCCGGGCACTGGTGGGGACCGCCGCCGTTCAGCAAGTGGAGTGCTCCATATCGCGACGCCAACTCATGACCTCGCTCCCCGTCCGAGGAACAGGGACGCAGCAGATGGGGCAGTACACCCTGTCACCGCAACAACCGCTGAGTGCGGCACATGAGGCCACAACGACACCTCATCTTGGCCTGACAACCGCTTCGCACCAACCGCCTATCTACGCATGGCTCGGACCAAACCGAGGCACATGCAGCCGCGACCGGAGTCCCAGCACTGACGGCCCGAGACCACCGACCTTCGCCCAACTCCCCCGGCAAGCGCTGTTCTTACCACGCTTCAACGGAGGCCACGGCAAAGGGAAGGCCAAGCGCCAGGATCAAGACGAGGGCCCCTCCACGCAAAGGGGGAAAAGAACAAAAAGGATCACCGTCGACTGGCCAACTCCGCGTCGGTCGCCGTGGCCGATCACCTAGGCACGCAGCCCCAGCAGGACCGATCGGGACACTTTCACGAGCTCATGGAGAGCCCGTGCACCAACCACAACTATCCCGTCAATCATCTCTACAAGGACTGCCAGCTCCTCAAGCGCCTGCTGAGGTAGTCTGGCAGGCCAATGAGAGAAAAAGGCGAAGAAGCAGCAGAAGAAGGGGGCACAGCGGGCAAGGATCCAGACAACTGAAGACTGAAGTGATCCGACCGGACGCCCACCGACTGAAACACAATGACAATGACGTTCTCTCCAAACGCTTGGAACAGCTATGTCATTTTTTCCTTTCCCTAAGTTTTAGTTTTACCATTGTTTACTTAGCGAACGCTCCTATAAGAGCACCCCGACCCGAACACTTTTTGGCTCGGGGCGCTCGGGGGCTCCACTAGGGGGCTCCACTACCCCTCTGTTTTGTTTTTACTTTAAATACTCTTTTTCATATGGAGAAAACTCCTTCCCACCTGAATAGAAGGGCAATTCGTTCTTTTGATTTACCTTACGTAGCTTTGCTTTAAAACATTCCGACTGATCGCACCCCGCCTTTTCCTATGGTTACGAGCGGCCAAGCCTCGCGGGCCATGCCCGGGCTCACAACGTTGCAGCCTACAAGACAAACGGGCAAGTGCGAGAAAGAAAGGAATAAAAAACAAAATTATGCTAAGGGAAAACTAAGAAACAAAGGGAATCAGGCTTCCCCGAACGGAGCAACTCCATCACAAAAACAAAAACCGGTTGCAGTCATTAAAACACACGCGAACGTTTTACACAGGGGCTCCCCCATGAACTTAAACTCTTTACGTTTACTAAACTACTTACATTCTGCAAGATATTAAACCGACCCGGCGGCATCGGTTGGTGGCGTGATAGACGAAGGAGCAGGCTGCTCACTCCCCGGTGGCACGACGTTTGGCTCGATCGAGGCCGAGGCAACATTCCCGCCCAAACTAGGCTCCAGGCTATCCCTAGCTCAGAAGCGTACCCCCCACATATGCTTCGGGCCATGTCTTCACGATGAACGTCCATCACCCACTCGGCGAAGACTCACTCTGACACCGACCGCACGTGCGACAGCAAGCTCTCCCTGATTGATTGGATGTCCTCCATGATCAGACCTTCAACATACCCACTGCAGATAGCATGGAAGTCCAAGTTCGGGTGGTGCATCGCCACAGAGGTCAGCACCCTCGATTCTCCATAAAACAGCCCGCTCCTGACAAGGTCCTTGACCGTGTCGGGACCTCCTTCAGCTGGACCGCGGGCGCCTTGGTACCTAGCGTCGACCCGAAGACTTCAGAGACAATGAGCTGGGCAGCATTGCGGATCTAGCCAAGCTCCCCTTTGAGAGCACGTCGCTCTTCACGGGACTTGGCCAGCTCCTCGGCATTCCAGCTGAAGTTCGCCTTGGTCGCCTCCAGGTCTCGCTCCAGCGCCTTCACCTTTTCACCCAGCTCTGGAAGAGGGCAACAAGCTCAGAAATAGGCTGAGGGAAAAATCAACACCACGAGAAAACAAAAAAGGTACGCACCAATGCGAGAGGCCTCAAGGGTAGAGAGATCCTCTGCCCGTTGAGCCACCTGCTCATGCAGCCGGGCACTCGCGTCACCCATCCCCATCACCTGGCCCCGTAGTGCGAGCACCTCCTGATTCGCCTCCGACCGAGCCCTCTGCTCCGCCCCCAGGGCCTTCTGTGCCGACTCCAGGGCGGCCTGCTTCGGCTCAAGGGCCGCCAAGGCCTCTTGAAGCGCTGCCTCGGTGTTCACTAGGGATGCCCGCAGCCCCGCCTCAGTCTCCTCATGGCAGACCTTCGCCGCCTTGGGCCCTTGCTCAGCAGCAATCACCCGCTTCGCCGCACGCTGCCCCTCCGCACGCGTCGCGGCCGCTTAGGCCATCCGGACCTAGAACTCACGACAAGCGGACTCCACCCGGCGCTCAAGCTTGGCCGTCCGGGCATGTTCCGTCCGAAGGAAGTAAGTCTTGCGGGACGACACCTTCCTTATTTCCTGTGAAAAACAAGCATGCTAAAAACAACCAACGAAAGATTCAAAGGGCAAGGATGAGTACCAGAAACTCACCTTCGCGGCGAGCTACAGGTCAACCTCAACCAGCTGCCGAGCAAATTGAGCCTGCTTCTGGGCACTCTCAAGCTTCGTGGATAGCTTGGTGAGCTCAGACACCGCGGCATGCCCTTGCCCCCCAAAAATGCCCTAGAGCTGGCGCTCCCGGGAATCCCGGAGGACGAACCTCGCCTTCGACGAGTCCTCAGGGAAGGGCCACTCTAGGTCACCCTCCGATGAACCACCGGAGGGCCCAGCCTCCAACTAGACCACCGCTAGCTCCCGTGGCGACACCAGCGGCTCCGCCACGGTATCCGCCTCATCGTTAGACGGGATCTCCACCACCTCATTCGCATGGGACGCAGTCGGGCGTCCCAACTCCATCCCGGCCACGCTTCCCTCCGGCGCCTTTGGCTCTGACGGCAAGGATAGGTCATGCAGCCCTCCACCTGGAGAGGTAGGGAGCTCGCCCTCCCTCGTCTCCTCCCCCATGACCGATGGAGGAGGTGCCACGAGAGTTACCTCCGATGCAACCCCCACCATCGGCACTGGGATCGCCTCCAACAACGTCGCCACTGACTGTCACGTTATTAGTAGCCGCCCCGGGGGGCACCACCCCCGGGAGGGAAGGCTTTGTCACCGCCACCCTACTGCCCCCATCGCTCGCTGCAACACGCTGCAGAGTGGGCCTCCAAACCTACTGCACGAGGGTCGGGGCGACGGTCAACCCCGGCATCCCCCGGCTACTGACAAAAACCGTAGGTAAGCCACACTCCAAAAAGACTCGACCAGCAAAAATCGAAGAAGCAACAAAAGGAAACATACCGGGTGGCGAGCGGCACGACCCGGAAGGCAGACTCCGATGACCATGGACCTATGGGATGAGCACCGCTCCCAGGCTACGACCTGCACCCCCTCACTTCAGATGGGGTCAAAGCCGTCCCGGCCGGCTCCTGCCCGGCCTATGGGTCGCTATGACCTCCGGCTCGGGACTCCTCGATCGGAGCAGCAGGTGGGGCATCCTCCGACTACAAGTCACGCGTCGACCGAGCGCCAGTCTGCCCCTCAAACTGCTCGGACTGCTTGATCGCACCCACGGCAGGCGGGGCCTCCTCCGGCTACAAGTCCGGCGTTGACACCAGTCTCGTCGCCGTACAAGCGTCGCTCCGCTCCTCAGACCGCCCAGCTCGCTCAGCCGCGTCCGCCGCAAGCGACGACGGGACCGGTGACACCACCGAGGGGCGCGGTGACCGCGTCTGCTTCACTGCTCACCGCACGCTTCCTCAACACAGGAACCCTCGCACGCCGCGCGGCCTCCTGCTCCTCACTAGCGGACGTCACCGTAGGGTCACGACGCACCACCGAGGTCACAACGACCTCCTGACTCTCCTCCTCATTGGAGAAGACCATGTCGTCCAAGTCCATAGGATCATCCGATGCGAGTTCTGACTCGACGTCGCTCCTACGTTCCTCAGCCCTCACGCGCCGAGCGACCTCCTTCTTCTCTTACTTCCGCTGAACCTCCTTGGTTCTTTTCTTCTTTCGAGTGTCTGCGGCCTCCTTCTGGGCGGCCTGCCTGGCCCAACCCTCTGGTCCCTTAGGGAGGTGCGGCCGGGACTTGTACCTCCCGAGCCCCTACGAAATGATTGAACCAAAATCAAAGAAATGGGAAAAAGCAGAGAAAGAGCACGAACAAAATAAGGAGCATACCAGTGTGGGCACGATCGAGGCATTGAACGGTATGGGTTTCCCACGACCGTCTCTCCGGGCCTCAGCTGTAGCACTCGACCAATGTGGCTCCAGATCTCATCGTCCGGTAGCTCCTCCAGCGACGCGTGGTCCGGGTCCGACTGGCCACCGTACGTCCACATCGGCTGCGTCCTCTCCGCCAATGGCGCAACCCGGCGGTGGTAAAGGGTGTGGAACACCCGCACCCCGTCGAGGCCGCCCCTTATGAGCTTCTGGAGCTCCTCCTCGATGGCCTCCACCTTGTGCCTCTCCGTGTGGGCGCAGCCCCACGACCAACTCTTCTGCTTCACCGGCCTCCCACCGGTGAACGCTGAAAACGGCGCCTTCGCTAGATTCTTGATATAGAACCACTCCCCATGCCATCCCCGGTTGGAGTCACATGGGATGTACGTGGGATATGAACCTCCCACACTTGGCTTCCTCTACAGGGCAAAGCCTCGCACCGGTGCGATCTCGGCCGAACTCCAGTCCGCCATAGCTCTCCCGGAGAAGAAAAGCCGAAAGAGATCCGCGTGCGGCTCCATCCCGAGGAAAGCCTCGCAGACGGTGACAAAACCAGCAATGTGCAGCACCCCCGTCGGATTGAGATGCTGCAGCTCCAGACCCCACTCGTTGAGGAGCCCGCGCAGGAACTAGTGCGCGGGGTATCCTAATCCGCGCTCATGGAAGGTAAGGAAAGAAACCACCTTATCGGGACGAGGCTGCGGGAACTCCTCCCCTCCAGGGACCCTCTAGTGCGCCACCTCCTGCGGCGGTAGAAACCCCTTCTTGATGAAGGCCTCTAGCACCGACTTCCTCACGTTGGACGACCTCCAGTCCGACATCTTCGCTTCGGATCACAAAAGATCAGTGAGTTCCTCTCTTCTCCCTCGCTCTCTCCCCCTTCTTTCCTAGAAACCTCCGCGGCTCTCAGGAATGCTCACGGCAAAAAGGAAGAGAGAAGGCGGCGGTAGATGAAGAACAGGCAAAAGAACGAAACAAAAACTCTCTCCCTGCTCCTACTTAAAGAAAAGGGAACAACGGTTAAGGAAGGACGCGCCGATCGGGGAAGGCAGAACGGCAGAGCAAGAATTTCTCTCTCTTTTCCATTTAATGCAGATAAGACGTGCCTTGAACCAATGAGACGCGCCCTGCTCGATGGAACGGCTCCTGATCAGACGGGACGTGGCCTGGCTGTGGCCCACCACCACCGCACGATCAACCACTACCACACGACGGACACAGGAACCGAAGCGCCACCGCACGCAGGTAGCTCCCCGCTTCTCTAGGCCTGACCCGAGGAAATCAAAAAAACGAAATCTCCACCGGGAGACCAATCGATCCCCCGAGTCGATCGAATCGCTCAGGATAAACACCGAGACATGGGTAGGAAGCGGAGGGACGCCCCATGTGGGCCATGCTGACTCCGTTACGAATGACAAGCATGGGTCCCGGTCGGACGTTTCCGACTGAAGCTCTCCGAGCCCTGTCACTCCAGTCGTCAAGGTAAACATTACCAGAACCCCCTCTATTTCTTTATAAATCATTCATACATCCATACACGCATTCATTTCATACACCCACGCCTCCCGGACGATTCGGGTCCTGAACCGCCCGGGGGCTCGGGAACTAAGCATCGCACGTGCAGTGAAATGCACCAGAACGCTCCGTGTTGCGTCACAAAGTGGCGGTTGCCTCATTCGACATGGGCAACCAACAGAGCCAGGGGAGAAAACCGTAGATGAGCACCGTGCGGCCCTCGCCCGGTCCGGCAGACCGGGTCATCTCAACCTTCTCGTTTGATCCTGAACCTCTCGCTAGGCCCACAGAATCTCCATCGAAGGGGAGGCTGTTAGGCCACCCGGGTCCGTCTCTAGAACGACCTAGGCATCTGTCGGGTTGTAGGTAAAGGGGTAGTGGAATGTCACAAGAGGGCTATGCCGACCCCATCACGAACGACGGACCCAGATTCCACTTGATCACACCCGTTAGCGAACTCACCGAGCTAGTCTTCGAGCCCGAGCGATCAGGACAGGCGATGAAACTCAGCCCCTCTGGTTTGTGAGGAACCGAGGATGGGGTAATGCACAATACTCACATCGACCCCTACGAAGGCTCGATAGGGCTCAGGGGCTCAAGATAAATGCCAAGGATGGCGACCTCGAACTCGCTAGATCCACGACTCTGACTCACCCGGTCCCGCGGCGCGCACCGATGCCAGGATCCGCGAGCATCGCCTCGTCCGATCTTTAACCAAACTAACTACGCTTCGGCTTCAAATGGCTTCACTTCTGACTGCGCTCCAATAAATCCTGGGACCGTGACTCCTAAACTCGCGTAACGGCTTCACTTCCGACTACGCTCCAATAAAACCTGGGACCACGAGTCCTAAACTCGTGTAACAGCTTCACTTCTGACTGCACTCCAATAAAACCTGGGACCGCGACTCCTAAACTCGCGTAACGACTTCACTTCCGACTGCGCTCCCATGATCCATGAGCTCCGGCTCGTCCGATTCCTAAACTAACTAAACTAACTCTCTCGATCCACGGCGCGCACCGACGCCTGGGCCTGTCCACGGCTCCGCCTCGCTCGATCCCAAGGCACGCATCGACGCCGAAGATCAGTGAGCTTTGACACGTTCGAACTGAGCTATCTCCATCCGTGGCGCGCACCGATGCTAGGGTTTGTCCTGAACTAAACCTTCTCACCTGATCCACGGAGCGCACCGACACCGGGATCAGTAAGTTCTGTCTCGTCCCCGTGCCTAAAAAACGCCTCGGCTGTGCAACGACGCCGAGGTTAACAAAAAACCGTCTCAAAACTAAAAACATACACACACGCTCATGGAAACAACACCCCTAGACGGTTCTGCCCGAACCGCCCGGGGGCTATACCCGCGGATGCGCTCGCGCGAACCCGCCGACACAATAGAAAAACCTCCCTCACTGACAACACAGAAAACCCCCCAGCCGGTTCTACCTGAACCACCCGAGGGCTCGGGGACTACACCCGCGGGTGCGCTCGCGCGCACCCGCCGGCAAGACAAAAATCCCCCGGATGATTCTACTCAAATCGCCCGAGGGCTCAGGGGCTCTTGTCGGGTTCATAAACCCGGGGTCCCTCGGGGACCGGCTTCCACGCCAGGGCTCAGCCCAAGAAAACAACATGTAGTTCATGGGCCGGCCCAAAAGTCTAAAACACAGCGGGCCGGAAGGACAGTCCGGTCGCCGACCAGAAGGACTACCCGAAATAACAAGCGCCCGCTCGTCAAATTCTTCGGCCCGCCTCTCCGACCAGAGCACTCGCTTCGGGCACCAGCCGCCTTAGGGCGGTCTCTCCGATCGGAAGGCCTGGCCCAAAATGCTGCTTCCCACTCCGACCCCGCGTCTCCGACCGAGGACCCGTAGGAAGCCTGCTTACCGCTCTTCTCCGATTGGCGTGGCCAGGGCCGACTGGGGCCATCCGACCAGGAACGCCCGCTCGAAAGGGATCAGGGGCAAACGGAGAAGGCAGCGCACAAGTCAAACCACGATACCAGGACCATTCCCTGTACACCTGCGGGAACAGTGCTCCATAACCGCCCTGACACAAACAGTATTATAGGCACCGACATTTATGTCTACAGTATTGTAAGCGCCGTTGGACTCCCATACGGCAAAAAAGCCCCCCACGTACCTCTGGGCATCGATAGTACTGTGGGCGCTATGGTTCACCATACCTGGTACACGTGGTAGGGCTCCTCACATACCCAAGGTATTTTGCAGGTACCGACGTCCATTCTTCCTAAAGAAGCTAACACAACCTCTCATGTGCACCTGACATTCTATAGTGACATCAACAGTATTGTGGGCGCCTACCATCATCGCTACCCTCGTCGGTGTGGGCAACAAGGCTTAGAAACATCCGTACTCTCTCTCTCCCACCTGTAAAATCACCCCCTTTATCTATAAAGGGGCTGCGCTCCCTCCAACAAAGAGGGGGTGACTTCTTCAAGTTAAGATTCACTAGATCGATAGCTCACGGCCCCTCAAGCTCACGCTCGAACACCTAGCTCATAGCGGAGTTCCGGTCGCCCTCGGCCCTTCCGGTTGGACCCGACCTGGGCCTCTCGTACACCCCACCTTTCTCCTTCTCGTTTATAACCCCACTACATATTTCGAGCACCTGGGCTTAGGAATAAAGTCACCGACCGACTCAAACTGGACGTAGGGCACGTTGCTGAACCAGTATAAATCCTGTGTCATTGAGTGATAGGCCACCTCCGATCACAATGTACAACAAAACTACAAATATTCACTAGTTGGTCACTTTCTGTACGGACACATATGTTGCCATGTCATTTATGCCATGAAAACAGTCAAAATGCTGCTGAATTTTTCTACTGTAACCTGTTCAATAATTGAACGGTTAGTTTGGTTAGAACCGAGAATCGAACCGAACTAACCGAAACCGAACTTGGTCGGTACCGAGTTTTTTGAAGAACCGATCGGTACCGAGTTTCCTGAGAACCGAACTTCTTCAAAAACCGAAGAACCGATTGGTTCGGTTTGGTATAACCGAACGCCCAGGCCTAATGGCGCCGGTGAGGATGGAGAGAGAGAAATGAGAGGATACGAGAGCGGACATGGATTGGAAAAGAAAAGCGCTGAACCCACTATGGTTTTCTGAACTAGTTTCTAGCTGACGTGAACCTAAGCTCCAACCAAACTAGAAAGTCCATATCTTGGAGGGATCTATAAATTTGTCTGCAATGACATTTTTATAAACAAAATTTAAACGCTATAATAAATACTCCTTGCAGACCCGGACAATAATTTGCCGGACCGAAGCTATTGGCAGTGGTCGGCTAGGATAAAAAAACACTCTTTATACTGAAAATATTGTTCATACTAAAAATGTTGTAAGAAAAAAATATTGCTCCGGCTAAAAAAAATAAACCGATCCCGGTTTCTTCCCAGCCGAACACTGCCATTATTACCTTCAATTCACACGCATTTGGCTCGAAACAATTTTCACATTCATTCTGCCCGCCCAAGAAGTCGGGATTCGACTCTGCGGTACCGACCGTTACTCAAGATGATGGCAGTGCGTGCACGCACTGTCAAAACCACCTACTATCGCATGGGCCATGATCAAGATCAAGACCCAAGGTTACCCCCAAAGCGGGTAGAAAATTCATTCCATAAACGATTTTGACGGGTATTTTACCCGACGGGTAATTCTTACCCGACAATATACCCCAGTTCACACAGAAAATATAATAGCTTCCAAAGAAGACAAATCAACAATAGAGATATTCAAATCCGAAATATAATATGGTGGAGTGGATGAGGATGAGGATTAGGGGGAGGAGTTCTTGAATATATATATATCATATGCTTATATGGGTCAAATATGGGTTATATGCTTATATGGCTAAAATTGCAGAGGTTGGATATTATTTATCCATCATGTTTTTTGGCATGGTATCTGGTATGGGTAGTATACACCCACACCAGAATCCATGATACCCGACAAATATGAAAATGGTCCAATAACGTGGGTGTGCAAAATGTCTTCCATACCCGTCTCCTTATCGGGTAAAACCCGTCGGTATTTTCCGGGTTTTACCGTTGCCATCTTGAACCGTTACGAAACAAAAACTATCGCATCATGACTAGACAAGACCGGGTGACGACTAGATACCTCGGTTGGAGTTGGAGCGCAGTCCCCGGAGAACCCGTCCCGACGAGTCCTTCGGCCTTCGCATCTCTGACACCCCGACCGCCTCCGTCCCGTCGCCTCGCCGCCGCGACGAGACGACCCCGCCCCTACAAATACGCTGCCACTTTGGCCGCGTCAGCCGCCGCCACTTCCCGGATCCCGATGCCCCGCGCCCAGATTCCATTCTCTTGTTGCATCGCTACCCTGTTCCCAGCTCGGGGCCTCTGACGGGGCCCGAGGCGCAGGCGCCAAACCCCCGGCCCGCCCGCCCTAGGGTTTGGGGCGGATCTATCCGGTTAGGTCTCGGCGGGAGCTGCTCCAATGGGGGATCGGGAGGAGGACGAGGAGCTCCAGATGGCGCTCCGCATGAGCCTCCAGGGCTCCCCGCCGGCGCAGCCCGAGGCCAAGCGCAGCAAGCCCCCGCCCCCCGCTGCGGAGTCGCCGGAGGCGGAGGCGCGCCGGAAGCAGCGTGAGCTCATGGCCGCCGCCGCCGAGAAGCGCCTCCGCGCCGCCGCCTCACCGGCCGCCGTCTCGGTGGCGCGGTCTTCTCCGCAGCCGGTGGTGGTGGAGCCAGCAGCCCCTGCCCTGGAGGCCACCAAAGAGCAGGAGGAGGAGCCGGAACAAGCTGGCGTATCTATGGAGGAAGCGAAAGAGGTGGAGGAGGAGGAGGAAGAAAAAGGGGAGGAGTTGCCTCCAGATGTCGCTGAGAATCTGTGGGCAATGGTGTTTGGGGGAGGGGTTTCAAAGACGGTCTTGGCGCAGTGGAGTAATCAGGGCATAAGGTGAGGTTCTTTTAGTTGCTACTGTCTCTTCCTTATGCGTGTAAGCTATGGCTTGGTTTGATTGTAGATATGAATTTTGGTGGACATTGTAGCTTTCATCTAGTTGTTGGAGCTAATAAAGTAATAAGACATTACTCTGATCAGTATATTTCTGTTCCGATGAAGATGTAGCCAGTCTGTGGTCTGTCACAAGAGTGCAGTTTGCTTGTTCATGCCATTTGTGTTTCTGATGGGCATGCTGATGGGTGTTGAGACCTCTGTTACAATGTTCACGAGGACAGTATTTATATTGCTTGGTGGTGAAAGGATGGTGAGGTGACAGTCTAATAATCTAGGGGCAGTAGTTATTCCTGTGTAGTTTTGCGACAATGGCTGAAGGGTGTGTGTATCTGAGATTTGTTATGGTTCTACCATTGGCATGTAGTAATGCTTAACTGCGCTTAAAGTCTAGGACTTATAGTGTAGACTGTTTGAGTTAGAATCGGTTGAGAACAGAGCTGTTGCATGTCAATAACCACTCCCTGCATTGCTAAACTATGAGGCACGCATACGTTACTGCTTTACCCTTAACTGCATCGGCATTTATATAGGCTAGTACTGTAAAAAAAAGGCAATTTTGGTTCCTGTTTGCAGTATGTAATGGACTACTTACTGAGCTGCTATTAGTTTAATATTTTTATCTTGTATCACTGCAAATACACGGTGTCCGCACGAATGGAAACTGATTTTACTTCTTTGCCCTTTTTTATTGTTCTCTGCATCACAATTACTATGTGCCTAGTATCTCTTATTCTGTTAATAAAGGTGATTACGTTGGATGGTTTCCATTTTTTTCATTAGCCTCCTTCCTGTTAGAACCAAAACACATGTTTGGGGCTGAATTTCAGATTTCATTAGCCATGCCACAACTATGGCAGGTTGGGCATACATATAGGATAGCTTGCTTGAGCCTTAAGAAAGCTACAACATATTCTAGAGATGCTAAAGTAGATGCTAGGGATAAAGATAAAGGCTGACATAGCCACCAACTACTCTAGATAAGTATCATAAGTAGATAAGGACAAGACTTATAGCTGTCATTCTCCCCCTAAGTCTTGTGTGGCGCCTTCTGGGGAATTTGAACCATCCCAATCTTGGCGCGAAGCTCCTGGAACTTGACCCGCCCAAGGGACTTGGTGAGAAGATCGGCGAGCTGATCCTGGGTGTTGATGTAGCCGGCCTTGATACTCCCCTCATCCAAACAGCTCCTGATGAAGTTGTACTTGATGCGGATATGCTTACTGCGCTTATGGAAGACGAGGTTCTTCGTCAAAGCCAAGGCGGACTTGCTGTCCACCCTAAGCTCCACTGCTTCTGTGTCCCTGCCCAGGAGATCGCCTAGCAGCCGAGCCAACCAGAGAGCTTGAGTCGAAGCGGTTGTGGCAGCGATGTACTCCGCCTCGCAACTGGACAGAGCCACCACTTGCTGCTTGACCGACTGCCAGCTGATTAGACACTTGCCAAGGAAGAATAGCGTCCCGCTGGTGCTCTTGCTTGTGTCAATGTCGCTGGCGACGTCATTGTCGCTGTACCCGATGAAGTGCTCCGCACCGGGACACCTCAGGTAGTGCAAGCCGTAGTCGGAAGTGCCCGCGACGTAGCGGAGGATGCTCTTAGACGGCCTGCTCGTGCTCCGTCGTCGGTCGCTGCATGAACCGACTGACGTAGCCAACGGCGAACGTCAGGTCCGGCCGTGTGTGGACGAGGTAGCGAAGGTTGCCCACAATGCGTCGGTACCGCGTGGCGTCGACCTCCTTCGCCGTGCTGTCGCGGCTCAGCTTCAGCCTCTCCATGGGAGTGTGTGCTGGGTTGTAGCCGGTGAGCCTGCCCAACTCGACGATGCGCTTGGCGTAGACGGTCTGGCGAAGGGAGATGCCGGAGCTGTCCTGGTGGACCTCGATCCCCAGGTAGAAGGAGAGAAGGCCCAAGTCGCTCATCTGGAAGGTCGCCTTCGTCTCCTCCTTGAATGACTCCACCTCGGCCTCCTTGGTGCCGGTGATCACCAAGTCGTCGACGTAGACGCCTACCAACAGGGCATTGCCTCCCTTGCCCCGCCGGTAGACTGCAGCCTCGTGAGGACTTTGCTGGAACCCCATTTGCTTGAGAGTGGAGTCCAGCTTGGCATTCCAAGCTCGGGGTGCCTGCCGCAAGCCGTAGAGGGCCTTGCGTAGGTGAAGAACCTTGTTCTCCTTGCCGGGGATGACGAATACCGGCGGCTGGTGGACGTAGACCTCCTCCTTCAGGTCACCGTTGAGGAAGGCGAATTTGACGTCCATGTGGTGCACACGCCAACCCTCCTGGGCCGCCAGTGCGAGGAGACGGACGGACTCCATCCGCGCAACGGGCGCGAAGGCGTCGTCGAAGTCTACTCCCTCCTGCTGAACGAATCCGCGCGCCACCAGACGCGCCTTGTGCTTGATCACCGCTCTGGCCTCATCCTTCTTAAGCTTGTAGACCCACTTAAGGGTGATGGCGCGGTGGCCGGCAGGAAGATCCGCCAGCTCCCACGTCCGGTTCCGCTCGACCGCGTCCATCTCCTGCTGCATCGCGGCGCGCCATGCCGCGTCTGCCTCCGCCTCAGCGAAGGAGCGGGACTCGCCGTCCTCGTGCGCCAGGTGCAGCTCCACCTCGAAGTCGTGCACCGCCAGTCCAGGGACGGGCTGATCACCGAATATGTTGTCCAGGGTGCGGTAGCGCAGAGGCTCGTCGTCGTGGTAGGCATCGACGCGATCCTCGTCGTCGGACGGCGGAGTGGCGAATTCCACCGTGCGCTGCTCGTCACGGACCAAGGCTGCTGGTGCCGATCTCGGAGGTGTGGGCGCCGATGCAGGAGATTGGGGAGCCAGTGTAGGAGAGTAGGGCGTAGCCGGTGGTACAGGTGGTGGAGGACTTGCTGGTGGTGTAGGCGGTGGAGTACTCGCCGGAGCTGATGGCGAGCCGGGTGCTGAGGTAGACGAGCTCGATGAAGATGAGCTGCTAGCTCCCCCGGCTCCCTCGAAGTGGACGTAGTCGACGACGAAGCCTTTGAGAGTCGAAGTCGAGCCGTCGTCCACCGCCTTGTCCCAGGCCCAGCCTCGCCCTTCATCGAACACGACGTCCCGGGAGATGCGGACACGCTGTGTTGCAGGGTCGAGGATGCGGTCGGCCTTGACGCCCAACGTGTAGCCGATGAAGACCCCTGGCGTGCTCCGGTCGTCGAGCTTGCCGACGTGGTTGAGCTCCTTGGCGAAGGCGAGACATCCGAAGACGCGGAGGTGGCTCACCATCGGCTTGCGCCCATGCCAGGCCTCGTACGGCGTCTTGCTGTCAAGGGCCTTGGTGGGCAAGCGGTTGAGATGGACGGCAGTCATCACCGCCTCCCCCCAGTAGATGGCCGGCATCCCTCTCTGCTTGAGGAGGGCGCGGGCGGTGGCCACCACCGTCTGGGTGCGGCGCTCAACGACGCCGTTCTGCTGCGGGGTGTACGGCGCGGAGAAGTGGCGCTGGATCCCCTCGTCGGCGTAGTACGCCGTGAACTCACCGCCGTTGTTGGTGCGTAGCACCCGAAGCTTGCGGCCGCACTCCTCCGCAGCAGCTTGATGGCGCTTGATGGCGTCCGCAGCCGCCGCCTTGGTGTCGAGCAGGACCACCCACATGTAGCGGGACACGTTGTCGACGAGGAGCAGGAAGAAACGCCAGCCTCCAGGTGTGGCCAGTGTCACGGGGCCGCAGAGGTCACCGTGCACGAGCTCCAGCTTCTCCTTGGCGCGAAAACTCGCCTGGCGGGGGAAGGGGAGCCGCCGCTGCTTGGTGAGGACGCAGGTGTCGCAGAACTGCTCCACGTGCTCGACTCGGGGCATGCCCGGCACCATCTTCTTGTTGCTGAGCTGCTTCAGGGGCTCGAAGTTGAGGTGCCCAAAGCGCTCGTGCCACCTCTAGGAGTCGTCGTCGTGGCGGGCTGCAAGACACACGGGCTGCGCCACCTGCACGTGGAGGACGTAAAGGCAGTTGACGCCTCTATTCACCTTGACGAGAAGGCGACGACGGCGATCCCAGATACGTAAGACCCCGTGCTCGATCTCCACGCGCGAGCCGTTCTCATCTAGCTGTCCCAGGCTGATGATGGAGTTCCTCAGCGCGGGGATGTAGTAGATACCGGTGAGCAGCCGGTGCTCGCCGGTCTTGGCGTTGAAGACGACGGAGCCGACGCCCTTGATCTCCACGGCGGAGGCCTCCCCGAACTTGATGGATCCTCAAACGCCGGAGTCGAGCTCGGAGAAGAACTCCCGCCGCCCGGTCATGTGGTGGGTGGCGCCGGTGTCAAGGTACCACCCGTCGATCTTGTCGCCGCCGGACCCGTTGCCGAGGAAGACGTGAGCCCGCGGCTCGTCGAGGTGGAGGAGCGCGGCGGCGGCCGACGCGGGAGAGGAGTGCGGCTCGATGCACCGTGTACGAAGAATAGAGCTGGCTCGTCACCCTCCTGCGCTTGCGCGACGTGTTCTTGACCGCCGCGCTTCGCCTGCCGGCAGTCCTTGGCCCAGTGGCCGGACCTCCCGCAGGTGTCGTCACGGGTAGCCTTGCGCTCGTCGTCGGCGTCGCCAGGAGCGCCACCACGCGCCTTGTCCCGCTTGCGCAGCCGATGCTTGCGGCTGCTCGACGAACCTGAAGCCGAAGAACCCGAGGCCTCCCCCTTCTTCCACTCCCGCTGGCGGGCGAGCCACTGCTCCTCGGTGAAGAGAAGCTTGCCACCGATGGTGACCGGCTTTGAGGGAGGTCGCTGCTCGCGGTTGTCGACGGCCTTGAGGCGACCCGTCACTTCCTCGATCGACAGCTCGGAGAAGTCCAGCAACATCTCGATCGCGATGGCGACCTGCGAGTACTTCTTGGGGACGACGCGGAGGAACTTCTCGACAGCTCTCTCCTCATCGATGTCGTTGTCGCCGTACCACGCCAACTGCTGCATCAGGGTGTTGAGGCAGAGAGTGAAGTCATCGACGTCCTCACCCGGCTTGAAAGCTAGGTTCTCCCACTCCTGACGCAGCTTCTGAAGCGTGGACCTGCGGGCGCGGGCGCTGCCGATGCGTGCCGCGGCGATGGCGTCCCAGGCGTCCTTGGCGGTCCGCTTGTTCGCGAGGGAGGATTGCATCTCCGTCGAAACAGCAGCAAGAAGCGCCTCCAGTGCCCGCCGATCCTCGTCGAAGTCGGCGTCGCCGTACCGTACCGCATCCCACATGCGCCGCGCCTGCATCTTCACCTTCATCACCATGGACCACTCGGCGTAGTTGGTCTTGGTGAGCATGGGCCATCCGCCGCCGGCGTCCTTGACGACGGTCTGCATGACGGGAGGGGAGCCGGGCCGGCCACGGCGACCACGGCGCCGGTCCGGGGAAGGGGAGGCACGCTACCTGTGAGGGCTCCGCACGCCAGCGTCCCGTCTGCCCAGGTCCCGCGCCTCGCGCCGCTCCTCCCGCTCCAGCCAGGCGTTGGCGCCGCGTGCCGCCCGCTCGTCTCGGTCCCGTGCGTCCCGGTCGAAGTCGCGGCGTCGTCCGTCGAAGCGGCCCGCGTCGCGTCCGCGTCGGTCGTCGAAGCCGTCGCGGTCGCTAGCCTCACGTCCACCGCGTCCGCCCAGGCCGCCCGCGTCGGGCCAGGCCCGCTCGGCGTCCGCTCCGCGGCGCAGAGCCGCCGCCGCCGCCGCTCCTGCATCCGACACGCCCGCTCGGGCGCCGTAGTCCTCCTGCTCGCCCGCATCCGCGTCCGCCTCCGCACGGAGCGCAGCCGCTGCTGCTGCAGCCTCCCGCGCCTCCGCTGCTGCCTGGTGGGCGGCTTCATCCGCACGCGCCGCAGCAAGCTCCGCCTGGGCGATGCGAGCCGCCCGCTCCGCTGCTGCTGCACGCTCGGCCGCCGCCTCCTCGCGCCTGGCTGCTGCAGCCGCTGCAGCACGTATGCTGGAGGTGGTGGAACGGTTGGAGGAAGAGGATGAGGAGTGGAGAGACATGACGACGGATTGGGATGGGGTAAGGGTAGATCCCAGATGAACTTAGGCTCTAGATATCATTTGTTAGAACCAAAACACAGGTTTGGGGTTGAATTTCAGATTTCATTAGCCATGCCACAACTATGGCAGGTTGGGGATACATATAGGATAGCTTGCTTGAGCCTTAAGAAAGCTACAACATATTCTAGAGATGCTAAAGTAGATGCTAGGGATAAAGATAAGGGCTGACACAGCCACCAACTACTCTAGGTAAGTATCCTAAGTAGATAAGGACAAGACTTATAGCTGTCACTTCCCTTATCTGGAAATATGTTCCTGATGTATGAGCTGCTATTAGTTTAAGATTCCTTCTTTGAATATGATCTTGGAGCACAAGGCCATGCTTGATAGTTCCCGACATGGTTCTTGGGCTAGCAAGCTCAAACTAACGTGAGATGTTCAAGGCAACTCTGTTAGTGTTTCTGAAGACCAGAATTAGGGTTTTCAAAGTAGCATTTCTAATTTTCTGTATTTTCTTTTGGTGATATTTTATCCAAAGTATATTGAGTAAAGAGCTGTTTTATATTAATGAAGGTCCTGGCACACCAATTTTAGGTTCTAAGTCAACAACACCTTTTGATAGAGTTAGTTTGTTGTATATCTAGGATTATGGTTCTGGAGCCTAGAGAGAGCAAGATATAGGGAAGTTAACCGAAGCATCTCGAATGTTGTTTGGTAACATTTAAACAAGGATGGCTAGCGGCCTACCATGGATTGTCTTCACAGACCAAAGAAACTGTTTGATGTGTATATTTTGTTGTTACAGATGTTACAAGTGTTTTTGGAAAATGGCGCTTGGTGCTAATGATAGATCAAATGTAGACTCATGTCATGATCGCTGCTTAGGGAACACAAGAAGGTGCTATAATTAATTTATTTGTCATCGTGGGCTGTGGCTTGCTCTAGTCATTTACTAGAAACTTCTTCGGATTGACAAGGCCAAGGCCAAGTACCAAGTACCAACATTTACAATCTTGCACTATTTGTTGCATGTGCACAAAGTTGCTTGGATATAAAAACAGTGCCAAACATATTATGCTTTTCACTACAAGAACTGAAGGACAGATATTTTTCTTTGTCTTACTGTTGTTTAAAACAACTGCAGGTTTAGCTCCGACCCAGAAACAACTATGGGGCTTGTACAACATGAAGGAGGTCCTTGTGGTGTCTTAGCAACCGTGCAGGTATGTGACATTCCTTCATTTTTTTTTTTGACAGAGGTAAACCCTGCTTCTATAAAGCAAACAAGTATCCGATACATAGTGGCTGGGGATACCAGCTTACAACGAAAGCATAGAAACCTGAAAGCGCCGTTCATAACACCGGCCAAAACAGAGAAAAAACAAGAACACCCTGAAGATAGAAGACCCCTGACTTGCTACAAGCAAGCAAACGACCTTCGCAAGCTAAAAAGGTAACAGGTCCACAGGACCCAGAGAAGACTAAGCTAAAAAGGAAAAACTAATGATGCTCCTTTCTGCAACTCCATCGGCATCAGGATAGCGCCCTCCTTCCTGGTGCTTCAAGGCCTTCGGTTCCAAAGAAGAGAGCAAAGCAAACACATAGATCAGACCACAGAACAGTTTCACTCCCCACACAGAAATTTTTTTTAGATGATCCCTTCAATCTCCATATTCTCAGTTTGCTGCCAGAAATTCCACTCTTTCACCTTGTCGACCATGTTTTCCAAGATCTTGACATCTCCCCCCTTCATTAGTTTGCACCATTTATACAATAAAGCAAAGATCTTATAAAAAGCCTGATTGGATGACCCCAGAAAACGTTTTTCTATTACCATTTTGTTTCGGATTGTCCAAATTCCCCACATCACAATAGAAAATAAAAATAAAAAGTTTAATCTGATAATTCTTGTCATGAAGGGCTATAAACTGATCAAAGATTTCCTGGACATGTGTAGGTGTCTTATCCCATCCTAAGGCCTCTTTGAAAACATTCCTTCATTTTCTTAAGGGTCAAATTCACCAGTGGCTCATGAAATTGTTTACCGGTGCTATCTAGGCCCCTAAACTTTTTAGTGGTGCTATCTAGGTTCCTAAACTTTTAATATGGAGATGTTGGTTCTTAACTTATTAAGTGTGCCACTTGATGTTCAAATGCTTGCCTACTCTGTCTGTAGCCTGCCTCAAGAACTGCTAAATCAGCATTAACATAGGTAGATACTTGCTAATTAAGGAGATCTGAATCTCAAGTATCACACTTAACAAGTTAAGGTACCAAAATCTTCATTTTGTAAGCTTTCAGGGAGTAGGTACAGGTTTAAGGACCATCGGTGCATCTTACACTTTTCCTAGTTCTAACTACTTGAATGTAGTTTGTGGCATATATTGGGGGCAGAAAGCTTCCCATTCCCTGATCTTCTGCTCAAACTTTCATTTGTGCCTTAAAATGTGAACTTCTAAGGTTCTGTTTCTAGTTTCTGACCATGTGTTATCAATGCCATTCTAGATATCATTTAAATTGATAAAATGGTAACTGCTAATATTCCCCTTCTGCCAAGTGGAAGCTGCAACACCAAAATCATTTGGCTTAACTACCTTGAAGAACGTTCACATTGGTATAATCTTTTTCTTTCAACTTCGTAGTATCATTTAGAGCCATCCTGATGAAAGAAATCCTTTTTTTATAATCTGAAGTCCAGAAAGACATGCTTTGAGGAGATAAGGTTGGTGTATCCAATTGTTGCATCAATTTTTTTTAAAAAGCTAAGATAGCTTATCAAATATATACCCTTTTGTATGCATGAAGTCCCCATCTGATTTTAAAGTTTCTTGGTTTTTCAATAATCTAACTATCTACTTCATTGCCTGTTGCTAAATTCCTTTTGCTCTCTGCAAGCTTAACATTTCTGATGGTAGCTTATAATTGGTTTGCAGGCTTATGTCCTTAAATATCTTCTGTTTTTTTCTGATGACTTGAGTAATCCAGAGTTTAGTAACCCGCTGTATACTCTGGGACAAAGACGTTTTTATCAGAGTTCTTTTGCTGCAGGGGATGATTTTTCGTCCCTGACTGATGATAGAAAGACAAGGTGGTTTCTCGTTCCTTACAAATGGTGCTGATTTCAGTATTTTAATGTTATTATTTATTTATTAAGTGTTTTGTGGCCTGGTGCAAGTGGTAGAGTCTTACCGCCTGTGACCGGAAGGTCCCGGATTCGAGTCGCGGTCTCCTCGCACTGCACAGGCGAGGGTAAGGCTTGCCACTGACACCCTTCCCCAGACCCTGCACAGAGCGGGAGCTCTCTGCACTGGGTACGCCCTTTTTTTTTGTATGAGCCACTATTCTTATGGAATGCTAAAATATTGGCATTTTGGATTCAATGAATGCACGCAATTTTTGAATTATTACTCTACAGAAACCATATACATGTATTTGTTGGAGAGAGCAAATGATTCCATATCTGTTTTGTGTTATATAATAATATTATACACTCCATAGGATATACATCAATGTACACTTGATATTTTTCTTTAAGCTAAATAACTGTCACTGATGATGTTCTTTGTAGAGCATTGGTTCATGCTATGGTGGAGATTCTTTTTTTATGTGGAACTGAGAAAAGAGCTGTTGTAGCATCTGTTGCGCGTGCCAATCATGGAGTAAGTGGATGTGGTGGTGATCAGTTGATTATAAGCTTTGATTATTTGGATGTGGCTAATGCTCTTATGAAACTTATTGCAGAAAATCGATGCAGTTTTGGAAGATCTTTCTGTCGAATCAGCAATGGATCTGCAGAAAGTTCTTAGAACAAGTACATTTACTTCAAGGAAGGATGCATTCAACACCCTTTTGGCTAACATTCCTTTGTTTGAAAGTCGACTGGGAGCCATGCTATTTCTTATCTCTGCTTTGCTTTCACGAGGATTGGTATGTGTTTATCAGTACTTAAGTTCTCAACTTGCTTTCATGAGGATTGTCCCCTCTTGACCCAATCTTATGTTCTAGTCGAAAACAAAGTTTTTCAATCTTAAGTTCTAGTGGTAAACAAAGTTTTCATTTGTTAAGTGCCCATCAACCTGTTTGTTGAACCATGTCAACACTATCTTCATTTTCTGACCATGTATAATTGTCCTTCTAAGTACAGGAAGATATCCAAGCTGACAGGGATGATCCAAGCCAGCCATTGGTCACTGCTCCATTTGGCCATGCTTCACAGGTATAGATATCATTGTCATAAACATACTCGGTTGTCCCAAAACATTAGGCTGCACATATGTCAAAATTCAAACTTTGTTATCTTATTATGACATCAAATAGGTATACTATGAAAATATAATTAATGAAGAATCTAATGATATTTATTTGGTATCATAAATATTATTTTTTATTATATAAATTTGGTCAAACTGGAGATGCTTTGACTCTTCACGAAAGTTGGAATGACTTATAATTTGAGATGGAGGGAGTAAAAGAGAAATCCACGGTCAAAGTGTGACCTTGAAGACTGCATAAAGTCAAACTGCACCTTATATTTTGAGATGGAGTATTTTCTTTAGCAGATGTGACATAGACATGTCATAGCAGTTAATAATGTGGCTTCTCTTGGATATGTCAATATTAAATGTCATAACAGATACAACAACAACAAAGCCTGTCAGTCCCAAACAAGTTGGGGTAGGCTAGAGTTGAAACCCATCAAGAGCCCCTAGTCACGGTTCAGGCACATCAATAGCTGCTTTCCAAGCACTCCTATTCAAACATAGATCTCTAGGTATATCCCAAGCTTTCAAATATTTTTTTATTGCCTTCCCATGTCAATTTCGGTCTACCTCTACCTCTCCTCACATTATTAGCTTGGCTTAGGACTCCACAATGCACTGGTGCCTCTCTGATGGTCTCCTTTGGACATGGCCAAACCACCTCAACCGATGTTGGACAAGCTTTTCTTCAATTGGTGCTACCCCTAGGCGGTCACGTATATCATCGTTCCTAACTCGGTCCATTCTTGTGTGGCCATAAATCCATCGCAACATACGCATTTCTGCAACACTCAGTTGTTGAACATGACGAATCTTTGTAGGCCAACATTCTGCTCCATACAACATAGCCGGTCTAATCGTCGTTCTATAAAACTTGCCTTTTAGCTTTTGTGGTACTCTCTTGTCACAAAGAACGCCATAAGCTTATCGCCACTTGATCCGCCCTGCTTTAATTCTATGGCTAATGTCCGCCTCAATATCTCCATCATTTCTGTAACATCGATCCTAGATAGGCACTACTTGACCTTCCAAACTCACATCTCCCTCCTCCTGTGCAGCTCCGCCAAAGTCACATCTCATGTATTTGGTTTTAATTCTGCTTAATCTAAAACATTTTGACTCAAGGGTCTGCCGCCACAACTCTAGTTTCCTATTTACTCCCGCTTGGCTTTCATCCACTAACACTACATCATCAGCGAACAACATATACCAAGGGATATCTCCTTGAATGTTCCTGGTAACCTCATCCATTACCAAAGCAAAGAGGTACGGGCTCAAGGCTCACCCTTGATGAAATCCTATTTTAATCGGGAAATAAGCTGTGTTACCATCATTTGTTCGAACAAATGTCATAACAGATATAAGATATTATTTGCCAGTACTATGTTTATTAAAATATAGTAACATTTTATTCTCTATTTATTTTCCACACTGTTCATCATTATTAATACAATTCTGGTCAAATAAGATATATCGATTTAATTTTCTTTTCAGGAAATTGTGAATTTATTACTCTGTGGAGAGGCTGTTCCAAATGTATTTGATGGCAAGATGGACCTTGGTGGTGGCATGTCCTTGAAGGGCATACCAAACAGTGTTGAAGTTGGTTTTCTTACCCTCCTGGAATCACTAAATCTCTGCAAGGTTGGTCAGTACTTGAAGTGCCCAAAGTGGCCAATATGGGTTGTGGGAAGTGAAAGTCACTACACTGTCCTTTTTGCCCTGAACCCCAACGTTCAAGAGGAGAATGAGCTGGAAGAGCGCGAATCAAAAATAAGACGGGCTTTCGATGCCCAAGATCAAAGTGGAGGTGGAGGCTTTATCAGCGTTGAGGGCTTCCAACAAGTCCTCAGGGATACTGACATAAATTTTCCTTCGGATAAACTCGAGGACCTTTGTAATGCTGGCATTATAGTATGGAGTGAATTCTGGCAGGCATTGCTACAGTTGGATAAAAGGGCCGGAGGCATGAAGGATCCAACTGGCCTTATGGGCAAGAAGCAATTCACCATCTTCCACTTCAATGGAATTGCCAAGTCTGTGCTGAATGGGAATGCAAGTGCAGGTGGCTCATCCCCTATACAGAGACCCAGGTTATGCAAGCTAAATGTCACTGTCCCCCCAAGGTGGACTCAAGATGAGTATCTGGCTGATGTTGTAAGCGCATCAACCAGCAGCAGCAAGGATGACAGTATTCTTTCTCTAGCTCCCCCAGTTCAGACTAATCAGCATGCACCATTGGTGGACTGCATTAGGACACGGTGGCCACGAGCTGTTTGTAGCTGGGCTGGAGATGTTCCAAGTATTGTCTGACACAGTGGATGTGTGCGCCAGTCACTCTAGCTATGTTGCTCATAACCCCGTTCCGAAGAATCTGCTCAGAGCAAGCCACTTGGAGCTTCCCGATTGTTCATGCCCTGCAAAAAGGAATCGCTCAAGTACATGGTTTTTTTTCCCCGTCAAAATGAGTGATGTTTTAATGTGTGATTTTTATCAAGGGCCTGTATATTCTTTTTGCCTTTATTGACATTAGATGTATACTTGATTTATGGATATGTTTTCAGTCTTGGGGTTACATTCTTTTTTGTACACAGTTTTGTTGTGTTTTTCATTTCATCTGACACAGTGAGTTGTCTAGGCAGAAGGCTGCTGAGTAAACGAGGATCAAACAATCAAACTATAATGATCACATCATGCCATTATACCCTTTGATTTTATGTTTGGGTTAGTTTGAATCTGCTTATGCACTTTCTGTGTTTACGTCAATGCATTACAATGATCATATCATGTCATATTCCCTCTAATTTGTTTTTTTGTTTGGGTTCACAGTCTGAATCTGCTTATGCACTTCCCTTGTTTACGTCAAATGCTGCTAGTGCTTCACTGGTGGCTGCTAGTGCTTCACTGGTTCGCTATACCATGGCGTGCTTTACTGTTTGGTACTTCCTCCATTCTATGTTTAATCTATTCTAAGTCAGATTTTTCTTACTTTCAAAGTTTCTTGGTTTATCAATTTTTGTACTTAAGAGCCAATATATTTATTTATAATACCAAATAATTGAATTAGTGTAACACCCATGAACACATAGGGAATAAATATGTGTTTTAAAGATTGATTAAGTTTTTTTTTTGTAAGTTCCAACCGAGCACTTCAAAGGGAGTTCAAAAATTGACTTATTTATCCATTTAAATGGATGATCAGAGGCTATGGGCGCATAGGGCTCGTTGAATCTGTTTGAGCCACAGGTTTTGTCTAGAATTTGGGTGACAGGTGTTTTAGGCACGAAGGCTGGCGGAAAAGCTACAGTAACCACATGCTACAGTAATAAATCCAGACTATTCTTCTCTTGCTTTGAGTTGAAATCCTTCCCCTATCTGAGTCAAGCCCCACAAATCTAGAGCCGTTGCTCCTCTCACTCGTGCTCGGGAGAAATAACCGGAGAAAGAGAAGATGGGGAGGAGAGAAGCTAGGCTTACCGTTATCTGTCGTCGTGCTCATCCCTCCTACAAAACCAATACATCTTCTACTCTTTATATTTGTCCTAAATTTCTGTTTCCTCTTGCTGTCCATGATGACTTTGTTACGTTTAGTCTAGATTGAAACGACGGGAGGGTCGTAGCGGCGAGAATTGCCCTGAGTTGGAGAAGGGAAGGAAGGAGTGGAACACTAGGTGTTTGTCACCGTATTCGCTGCGGTTGCCCTACGTGAGTGGCAAATATTAATTCACATCTTTTGGTTAAGTTTTATGGATTAAATCATTTCATTAGAGGAGGTTTAGTTGGAGTAATCCTCAAAATTAATCTCATTGTGCAGTCTCAGTTAATCTTCGTTTTTAGGCATTTTAGTGACCTTAATAAATTTTGTCACCGTAAACAAAGTTATATAGCACTTCAATACCTTTCTTCTGACACCAAGATCACCCACACAAACCCTATATTTTGGGAGATATGACCGTTATAAGATGATTGTTGTTCAGTGACGAGAATATGGAGTTCTGTAGAATGTAGATCTAATCCATTTTTGGCCATCTTAATGGAAGAATTTGAACTTTAGATCCGAAAAAGTTGTAGGGTTTGTTTTAAGCTTTCTAGATTGATAAAGTACATAGTTTCTGGATCATATATCATCAATTATGATTTTTTGGAAGTATGTTATCCTGTTTTGGTTGTCAGAATATTAAGTTCAGTGGTTGTTTATGCCATTTTGAAGATATCATATGGCAAATCTCGCTATGTCAATGTCATAGATAATGAAGTTTCTAGTCGAAAAAAGTTAATGAAGTTTCTATGATTTGATAATGTTTGAGATTTTTTTGATATATGGTTAAAAGTCTATGAAAAAGAGAATAAAAAGTGGTATTATCATGAACAATGGTGATTGCTTGAACGACGGGTTTTGGATGACATTGTAGTGCGTTGTTCATTATTTTTAGTTACTTGTATGGTAGTGTTGGTAATAAGGATTTCTTGTGGTCAGATGGTTTTTCTTTAGAGTGTGCCTAGATCTTTTGCTCAATCCTCGGTGAAGGCAAGTCAACGTAGCATTGTGATCCACACGCTTAATTCTGTTATTTGAATTGCTTCAACTAAATTTCAATACCTCACGCTAGTCATATAAACTGAAATTTGAAGTTATTGTTTTACTTTGAAGAATGCATTTTTTCCATTTTTTGTGGTGCTACTTGAATTATAAATTATGAAGTATGTAAAGTGCATACATTGCAGTATTGCATTTGCACTTCCAATTTGAGATGCATTTGAAGAAACTGTAGCCAGATTAATGCTGTAAGTACCCTTACAACTACACACTTGAAGTGAGCAATGTGGTTGCAACTCTTACTCTCCCTCCTTAGGACGCGTGGGTAGAAATAAAGTCGTATGTTGCAACTCATGAAGTATTTGTTGTTTTATTATTGTTGTTTAAATTTGTTGATTAATCGAACTGTAGTTTGAATAGCTTAGTTAAGGCAGTTTGCTTGCTGAGATTTTTCATAAACCTCACACACTTGTTCCCAATCTTAGATACATGAACTTCTCGGATGCTTGGCGGGATGAGAGTAGCGTACAAGTGCATATTTGTTGATATATACCACAAATAAACTCTTCTTTTGTAATAATAGAGATGGTCTATGTTGGAGCTTATATTATGGTTATGGCTTGTTATGTTAGTTTTAGAAACAATAAAGTCTCTACCATCTAATCTATATGGTCTCTGATGTTCAATGTTCTTGTTGAAGTATGGTGTGGTAATACTTAAGAAGGCTATAGTCTTTTCTCTTCTGGGGTGTTACAACTAGAAAGACAAATATTATGATAAATTTATTGAAAATAACTGGCAAAATTGTATATTCCACGTCTGATAAGTTTTATAAAAAGAGGTTCGGTACTGTGCTATGGAGGAACAGGTGGTTCCACCCTGCGTAACTATTATCGGCCGTTGATGATGTAGAAAGTTAATTAATTATATTTGATTTGAGGTTATTTTGGTACTTTGACTTTATATTCTCTAATGAAGCAATGGTTTTCTTCTAAACGCACGGCTGCCGCTCGCGATACGCCATTTTGCCCCCATTGCCGCTGGCGGCCTGCCTGTAGCCCATTGCCACCTGCCTACTCAGAGTCGTCGTCGCCCACCTGGTAAAGGTCACCGTGGCTTGCCTTCCTAGAGCCCACTAGCGGACGCATGCATGCCGCCCTTGTCACTGCCGCTTGCCTGCCCGCAGACCATCGCACGCCCACCTGCCCAGAGTTGCCGGTGCCCACCTGCTCGGCTTCGGATAGATGGGGAAAGATGGCAGGGACGGGAGGCGATCGCGAGAGGCCGATGCGCTCCCCAGGGTCGGCATGGTTGCATAAGAAAAGGGAAGGGAGCGCCAGCAAGAAAGGGGATTGACGGCCGCCGCTGAGAAGACAACTGTTGGCCCACAGGATCACCGACTCAGGTGAGTTGACCACTCATCAGTCTTGCCGAGCATCCGCTAGTGTTGCCGAGCACTCACTAGCCGTGCCGACCACGAACAAGCATTATCCGTCTCCACACACTATGGCTAGAGGTTGAGGAAGAGGGAGAACAGAGCATACACACACAGTACAAGACACCAGCGTTGGCCGAAGCCCTGTATGGGAGATGGCAAATCTAAACTCTCTTTACTGAGTTGCCATGGCAGTCTATTTATACAACTCTATCCATCTAGTCCTAGTACAGCTGCCATGCTGCAACAGTGACTAGATAACACAGCAGGTCTGTCTCTGCGCCGGCCTCTGCATGTGGCTACAGTGTTGCAGGTGAGCCGTGCGGCGCCTGCACTTGCAGCGGCTACAGTATCACAGCAGGGGGCCTTTTCGGCACCGCCTTCCCTTGCTGTGTTCACACAAGGTAGCAGTAGATTATCTAACAATTTTTCCCTAATCCTACTGCTAACCCTTGCACCCCCTCCATGTCGATCATCTCCTTCAACTCCATGAGTTGAAGACGCCCGAGCGGCTTGGTGAGGACGTCCGCGAGTTGCCGACCAGTTTCGACGAACTCGATGACGATCTGCCCTCTATCGACACAGTCTCTGAGGAAGTGGAACTTCACGTTGATGTGTTTACTCCGGTCATGCAGAACTAGATTCTTCGCGAGGGCGATGGCGGGCTGGTTGTCCACCATCAGCGCTGGTGGGTGAGCTTCCACGTCGGTCAGCTCACCCAGCAGCCGGCGCAGCCACACAACTTGGCACGCTGCTGTGGTCACCGCTACATACTCTGCCTCGTAAGTAGAAAGCGCCACCACCTTCTGTTTCAGCGATAGTCATGAAATTGGAGCCGACCCGAGGATGACGAGCATGCTAGAGGTGCTCCGTTGTCCGTCGATGTCTCCCACCATGTTTGCATCGCTGAAGATAGTGAGCTGCAGCCTACTTCCGCCATTCTTGGGGAAGACGATCCCTTGATCCACCGTCCCCTTGATGTAGCGCAGTAGCCGCTTCACTGCAGCCCAGTGATCCTCTCTAGGATCCTCCATGAAGCGACTAAAGTAGCCCACGACGAACGCAATGTCCGCCTTGTGTGGACTAGGTAGCACAGACCACCGACGATGCTCCGGTAGAGTATTGCATCCACCTTCGCCACGGTGCTAGCCTTCGTCAGCTTCAGTCGCTCCTCCATTGGAGTCACACATGACTTGCACTCAGCCATGCCGCTCCGCTCCAACAGTTTCGAGGTATACGCGCTCTGTCCGAGCGTGAGTGCCTCCCTCCCCTGTCTCACCTCAATGCCGAGGTAGTAGGAAAGTACCCTGAGATCGCTCATTTGAAAACGAGCCGCCATCTCCCGCTTGAAGCTATTGATGTCCTCCATGCGCGCGCCGGTGACGATTAAGTTATCCACATACACGCCGACGACGAGCTCCTCCTTGCCCCATCATCGTGTGTAGAGCGCATGCTCGGTTGCGCACCTCGTGAACCCAAGCTCGCCCAGCGTGGCGTCAAGCTTGGCATTCCATGCTCGTGGGGCCTACCGTAGCCCGTAGAGCGCCTTGCGTAGTCAGAGCACCCTGTGCTCCTCTCCCTTGATGGCGAAACCTGGAGGTTGCCTGATGAAGACCGTTTCCACCAGCTCGCCATTGAGGAAGGCCGATTTAACGTCCAGGTGATGGACGCGCCAGTCCTTTGCTGCTGCCAAGGCTAGTAGCAAATGAACATACTCCATGTGCACTACTGGCTCAAAGACTTCCTCGACATCTATGCCCTCGCGCTGAACAAAGCCTCGGGCGATGAGGCACGCCTTGTGCTTGACAATGGCGCTGAGCTCGTCTCGCTTGACTTTGTACACCCACTTCAGGCTGATCGGACAGCATCTTGGAGGTGGATTGATGAGCTGCTAGCTCTTGTTTTCCTCGATCGCCTTCATCTCCTCCAGCATCGCTCGTCGCCAGTTTCCGTCGCGCTCGGCCAGCGCGAACGTGGGTGGTTCCTCTGCACTGACGAGCAGTAGCTCAGGATCACTGAGTAACCTACCCGCCAAACCTGAGGGTTCGTTGTCGCCGCTGATGTCGTCTAGCCTATGGAACCGCACCTCCTCACCTTCGTGGTAGGCGTCCACGAACTCAGTGATGTCACTTGGAGGTGAGGCGAACTCGATCAGCGTTGATGGAGTTCTCTGTTCCGTCAGAGTGCTCGGTATAGCACCCGGACTGCTCGGCACCCCGGATGTAGTGCTCGGCACTACTCCTGGACAGCTCATCTCAACTCCAGCAGTGCTCGGCACGACTGCAGGAGTGCTCAGCCTCAGTCTTGGAGTGGTCGGCACCACTACAAGACGTCTTGGCTCCTCTATGGGAGTGCTCGGCACCCATCCTAAAGTGGTCGCCGCCACTGCAGAATCTCCTGGCACCACTCCTAGCGTGCTCGGCATCCCTCTAGAAGTGCTCGGCATCCCTCCCGAAGTGCTCGACACTGCCCCAGGAGTGCTTGGCTCTATCGCTGGAGTGCTCGGCACCCCTCCCGGAGCGCTCGACACCTCTTCCCCAACGTCTCCACTCCTATGGATGACCAAGTGCTCAACGACGAAGGTGCTGGTGAAGCCGCTAGCTTCCCCCGTGCTCGGACTGCTCCAGTCCCAAGTCGCCTTCTCATCGAACACGACATCGCGCGAGACAAGCACCTTATCTCCGCGTGGGTCGTAGAGCCGGTACACCTTGGTACCCTCCGCGTAGCCTAGGAACATCATCGGTGTGCTCCTGTCCTCCAGCTTGGTGAGGATCGGCTTTGTCTTCCTGACGTGGCCGATGCAGCCGAATGTCTAGAGGAAGGACACGCTTGGCTTCTGCCCATACCAAGCCTCGAACGGTGTCTTGCCCGCTAGGGCCTTGGTGGGAGCGCGGTTGAGAATGAACACCACAGTGGTCACCGCCTCACCCCAGAACCTTGCCAGCATGCCTTTGGCTTTCATCATGGATCGAGCCATGCCGACCACCGTCTGGTTCCATCGCTCCACCATGCCATTCTACTGTGGCGAGTGC
Organism: Miscanthus lutarioriparius; assembly: GCA_904845875.1. NCBI lineage: Eukaryota > Viridiplantae > Streptophyta > Magnoliopsida > Poales > Poaceae > Miscanthus > Miscanthus lutarioriparius. The sequence continues at coordinate 41,527,437 of CAJGYO010000012.1, forward strand.
GGCGTGGTGTGGTGTCACACCACACCCTGATCCGCGCAGTACACAGTGAACTCCACCGAAGTGAATTCGCCGCCTCAATCAGTCCTCAGCACGCGGAGCTTCTTGCCGCTCTCGGCCTCCGCGCGTGTCTTGAACTTCTTTATCGCCGCCGCCGCTTCGTCCTTGCTCGTCAGGAGTTGCAGCCACATGTAGCGACTGCAATCATCCATGAGCAGGAGGAAGTACCGCCGACCACCATTTGTAGCAGGTGTGATCGGCCCGCAGAGGTCGCCGTGGACGAGCTCAAGAGCGTCCTTCGTGCGATACTTGGCCGCCTTTGGGAATGGTAGCCTCCTCTGCTTCTCGGCCAGGCAGCTGTCACACAGCTCACCTCCGTGCTTGATGTGGGGTAGCCCTCGGACCATCTTCTCCAGCCGACCAAGCGCGTCGAAGCTGAGATGTTCGAACCAGGCATGCCACATCCACGGTTCCTCGGTGTGCCTTGCCGCCAGGCACACCGGTTGCTCCACCTTTAGGTCGAGCAGGTACAACCGGTTCAGGGACCTCTTCACCTTGGCAAGAAGGCGTTGCTCCTGGTCTCTGATCCTTAGGACTCCGTCCTTGATCAGAACCTCGCTACCGCGCTCATCCAACTGACCAATGCTGATGATGCTGGAACGCAGCTGCGGGATGTAATCTACATCCATTAGCACGTGGTGCTCCCCATTCTGGCACCTGAAGATGAAGGTGCCATGCCTTGGATTGCCACCTTTGAGCCGTCACCAGACTTCACCGTACCGGTAACATCGTCGTCGAGCTCGGAGAAGGCTTCCTTGGAGCCCGTCATATGGTTGCTGGCGCCAGAGTCTAGGTACCATCGCTACTCCAACTCGCCGTCCACTCATCCAAGGTGGACTTGGGCGCACGGTTGGTCGAGGTTGACGGCCTTCAGGGCCTTTCCAGACCCTTCCACCGCCATCACCTCCACCTTCTCCTCGGCCTCGACGTCGTGCAGTGCATAGAACATCGCCATCAGGATAGTGGCCTCATCCTCATCATCGGCTTGCGCGAGATGAGTCTGGGCCTTCTTCTCCTGCTTGTGGTTTGGGCACTCCCGTGTCCAATGGCCTATCTTCCCGCAACGCCGGCAGGCGTTGGGGTCGACCTGCTTCTTCCTCTTCGAAGAAGCCTTGCCGCGGCGCTTGCCATCGCCACCGCAGCTGGAGGAGGCTGCCTTCCCGGAGTTCCTCCGAGCAGCCCACTCCTCTTCTGTCAGCAGCAGTTTGTCGCTGTCCTTCGTTGCTGTCGGCTGCTCTAGGCGCTCATCCACCGCCCGCAGATGGCCTGTCACATCATCAATGGTGAGGGTGGACAAGTCCAGCATCGTCTCTATGGAGAGAGCGATCTGGATGTACTTTGCCGGCACGGAGTGGAGGTACTCGGAGACCGCCTCCTCTTCGTCAATGGTGACGCCGTGGCTCTTCAGCTTGCTGATGAGCGTCTGCAGGCGGAGAGAGAAATCCTCCACCGTTTCACCATCCTTGAACTTCAGAAGCTGGGTCGTCGCCTTCTTTGCTCCGTCGGAACCGACGCGCATCGCCGCAATAGCCTCCCACACCTCTTTAGCAGAGCTCTTCGCCGCCAACGGCTCCCTGTACTCCACCGGTACAGCAGCAAGGATAGTCTCCAACTCTGACATGTCATCTTCTTCATTGTCGGTGCCTTTGTCAACAGCATTTCAGAGCCGTTGGGCTCTGAGCTTGATCTTCATGGTCACCGACCACTCTCCATAGTTGGTGCGAGTCAGCGTCGACCAACTGGTGCCGCTGACCTCCCGCACCGTGCGAACAACGACCTCCGCTCGTGGCTGGGCAGCCACAGCAGTGCCATTGCTGTCGCCCATCTCCGAACCATCCGTCATCGCCAGTGATTAGTCTGGCGACGGCATTTGTACGGCTCCGATACCACTTGTTGGCCCATTGGATCACCAGCTCAGGTGAGTTGACCACTCACAAGTCTTGCTGATCACCCGCTAGTGTTGCCGAGCACCCGCTAGCCGTGCCGAGCACGAACAAACGTTGTTCGTCCCCACACACTATGGCTAGAGGTTGAGGAAGAGGGAGAACAGAGCATACACACACAGTACAAGACACTAGCGTTGGTCGAAGCCCTGTATCGGAGATGGCAAATCTGAACTCTCTTTACTGAGTTGCCGTGACAGTCTATTTATACAACTCTATTCATCCAGTCCTAGTACAGCTGCCATACTGCAACAATGACTAAATAACACAGCAGGGCTGACTCTGCGTCAGCCTCTGCATGTGGCTACAGTGCTGTAGGTGAGCCGTGCGGCGCCTGCACCTGCAGTGTTACAGTATCACAGCAGGAGGCCTTTTCGGCGCCACCTTCCCTTGCTGTGTTCACACAAGGTAGCAATAGATTATCTAACAACAACGTCCATGGCTAGTGAATCGGGTTCAACTTTGCATTGTTTGAGTTGGATCGAAGAAGATAAACCAAGTTATGTAAGTACAATTATACCCTTTAAAATACATTTGTAATTAATTCCTAGTCCATTAATTTATGGTTTCGGCCCACAAAGTTCTTTTCAATGAGTTTCTCCTATTTTCCACCTTTCGATCTTGTTGAATGAATGGTTGTCATTTTTTCCGAGCACCATAAAATTTCTCTTATAAAAAACAACATAAATGCTAATCCTGTCACAGCTAATGAAAAGTTTAGTGAACCCTTGGAATTTAAAAGTTTTTTCTCCGGTAAATAAAAACTACGCTCACGCCGAATGAGAACCTCCGATAGCTTGAAGTAGCCTTGGCATTGGAGGAATGTCTAATTCTATTAAACCCTCAAGAACTTGAACCACTTCACCCATTGTCGGTCGATTGAGCTCATTGTCTTGAATGCACCAGCAAGCAACCTTACAAACTCTTTCATCTTCGTTTAGATTGACATCGCCATGTAATTTGTGATCCACCAAGCTTCCAATATCTCCCAAAAGAAGCTTGCTTGCAACTTGCACAGGGAAATAAGTATCATCATCACCAGCAGTGGTACATTCTCTATGTGTGTTCTTCCTTCCTGAAACAATTTCCAATAAAAGCATTCCATAGCTGTAAACATCAACTTTTGGTGTGATTGCCCCTCCGCTTATCCATTCAGGTGCAAGGTATCCTATGGTTCCTCTTATTGTAGTTAAAGCCCTGCTGAACTCCCTACCTAAGAACTTTGCCATTCCGAAGTCTGCAATTTTGGGGATGAATGATTCGTCTAGAAGTATGTTTTGAGGTTTCACGTCACAGTGTATAATACAATCTCGACAGCTCTCATGCAAATAGGCTAGTCCTCTAGCAATTCCTAGAGCTACTTGGTACCTAGTATTCCAATTCAAGATTTCAGCATCACCTGAGAATAGATGAATGTCAAGGGAACGGTGGGGCATATATTCATAGACAAGCAATTTGCTGTCACTTCTGCTGCAAAACCCAATTAGCTTAATTAAATTTATATGTTGGGTAAGTCCAATTGAGGTAACTTCAGCCCTGAATTGTTTCCCTCTTTGATATGCACCAGCAAGCCTTTTCACTGCTATTGTTGTTGAGTCAGCCAGAACTCCCTTGAATACTGAACCAAACCCACCTTCACCTAGCTTTTCTGTGAAGTTTCTTGTAGCATGCTGCAAATCAGTATATCTAAAAGGAACAATTCCACTACCACCTTGAGCAGTTTCCAGTGTGAAGTTGTACCTTTTCCTCTTGTTCCTCCAAATCATTAGTACCAGACTATGGATTTGGTGGCTTGGTCACTATCAGAGATTTTGAGCTCAGATGTGGTGTGATCTGTGAGTGGGTTGTCACCATTTGCAACCCATACTTGAGTGAAATTGGGAACTTTGTTAAACCAAATACCTACACCAGTTCAGTGTGTTGTTGGAGGACTTACTGCCTGTCTGGAAGAAGCCAAGTGCATACTTGCCATTGCTGGAGACGAGCTTGTCACTGTCGACAAGTGCTTGACCAGATGCAATGGTGTCTGTGGCAGCACAATCTTGTAGGATGTATAGGAACAAGAGAAATCTGCAGAGGGAGGGGAAGAGAGGCATGGTGAAGTGAAGGACAAGGGAAGCTGGAACAGATAGAACAATATATATGTAGCACTCAGCAACACAGTGGGTGAAGTTGAGGCTTCTTCACAGCTGGTTTCGGAAGACCGTAACTACAGAATATAGTCACAGTTGGTGAAGCAGAGGCTTCCCAGTTGGTTCTGGAACTACAAAATAATATGGTGATGCGTGCTGATAGTGTTACATATCCTTAATTTACTTGTCAAGAGGTGTCATATCATTGCTAGACTAAACATACTGCATCAAGCTTTCCCATCATCAATTCATCAGTATTCAAAAAACTCGTCAGTATTCAACACACTGCATGCCACCAGCAGCTCAAGCTGCGCAGAGAAGGGTTGGATTTTAATAACAATATAATTGTTGATCTCACCATCTCCCATCCCAATTGACAGTCGAAGTGGCATACATAGAGGCCCGTTTATGGCACGGTTATATTACTACATTTATTTGTATGACAGGACCTATTGGCACATACTAATATTAGGGTACACAGAAATATTGTAGGTTACAGAAAACAGATTTATTTTTACACTACAAGACAAAATATTACATGTGACAGAAAACAAATTTATTTGTACACTACAAGACAAATTTATTTGCCATCCCAACTGACATACTTCTCATGGGTTGTTAGATTTGCCGAAAAGCTATAGAGATCACACTCTCGTCTGATGTGGGCTGCTTCCTGCAATAGCACTGAGTAGCCTTGGCATTGGAGGCATTTCTAGTTCGCATATTCCCTCGAGAAACTGTACCACCTCAATCATCGTGGGCCGATCAGACTCAAGATCTTGGATGCACCAACATGCAACTTTGCAAGCTCTTTCAGCTTCCTCTATGTTCACGACGCCATGCAAGGTTTGCATCGACAATGCTCAGAATGTCTCCATGGAGAAGCTTGTGTGCAACTTGCACAGGTAAATAGTCTCCTTGGCCTTCAGTATGACCGGACGAATGTTCAATACAGTTCCTCTTTCCCGATACGATCTCTAGCAAGACCATCCCGTAGCTATAAACATCGATTTTGGGAGTAATAGGCGTTCCACTGATCCATTCTGGAGCAAGATATCCGACGGTTCCTCGCATTGTAGTCACAACACGGCTGAACTCCCTCCCAAGTAACTTGGCCATCCCAAAATCTGCAATTTTTGGAACAAAAGATGCATCCAGAAGTATATTCTGTGGTTTGATATCACAGTGTATGATGCAGTCTCGGCAGCCATGGTGCAAGTATCCTAGACCTCTAGCAACTCCAAGAGCTATTTGGTATCTCATGTTCCAATCTAAAATTGTACCATAACTTTGGAACAGGTGAGAATCCAGGGAGCCGTTTGGCATGTGCTCGTACACGAGTAACCTCCTATCACCTTCGCAGCAAAACCCGATCAATTTCACTAAGTTTACATGCTGGATGACTCCAATTGAATTTACTTCTGCCCTGAATTGTTTCTCTCCTTGTCGGGCGCCATCGAGCCTTTTCACTGCTATGGCAATCGAGTCACTCAGGCACCCCTTAAATACAGAACCAAAACCACCTGCGCCTAGCTTCTCTGAGAATTTTTTGGTTGCGTCTTGCAAGTCAACATATTTGAACGCAATTATGCCAACGCTACCTTGATCATTGTCTACTATGGGTCTAGACCACTTCCCATTTCTCCTCCAAATCACCATGAGGAGAATAAAAACCAAAACGGCAATGCTTGTGCCAACGGCAACACCAATTATCATGGCACTCCTATTGCCTTTCCCACTCTCTAACTCTTTTGCAGCAAGGCGAAGGTAAATCATTTCTTCATTACCGTCAGTAGCTACATTAAGTAACTCATCATGCCAGATAGAGCAACCATCTTTACCATAAGAATATGCAGTGCAAGAGCAATTACTCAAACAAACTTGTGCACATTCTTTCGTGCTTGATGCATTTGGCATGATTTTGCCATTCTGGGGCAACCTAATGCCTGGCATAGAGTAGAATTTGTCTGCCATACCTGTTTTGTTTCCATCGTCAGCGCCGCAGTTCAGTGGGGTGTTTCTGATGCACCCGCCTGTTCTGTCCTCAATCTCCCAATCCGCAGGTGATCTCACAGAGAATCCCTTCATGCAACTGCAATAAGGATCTGCACTAGAAGTGCAGACAGTGAAAGGGCCACAGACAGCATACACATCACACTGATGTGCTGGTTGATTGTCCACTGCCATCCAATCCTGCCCGGTCCAAACACGCACTTGGTTTTGACCAGAGACATCCAGCGTAGTGAGTGTGATTATGCTCTCATCAAATATGTTGTAGGTGAAGTAAAGCTCTTGGTCGTTGTTGACGAACGTAAAATTGGCGTTTGGGGAACCTGCAGACATCTCCGGTACCGAACCGAAGAATCTACCATTCCACGTGCTAGACCAATACACAGCAGATGAGTTCCATAGCATCCTGGCAACCCCATCGTGATCCAGCCTCGAGGAGTACATACCAGAAGATAGATCGATGGAATTCTTCCTCGAAACAAGTCGACGGTTCAAGCCTGTGACCTTGTTCCATCCAATCTTTACACCAGGTAGCTGGGTGTCTGTTGGGTAGTCGAAGCTTTCCCAGAATGTGAGCGAAGAGTTGGAGGAGCTCCTTAGAACAAGGTTGCCATTGCCCAAGAGCACAGCGACAGTGTCATTGGTTGTTGTGTTTGCCCGGGTAGACCAGATGGTGTTGCCCTGAGCTGAGACAACCATGTTGCCGTCGCCGGAAATGATGAGCTCCGGCGAAGTGGAATTGGAGACCGGATTGTCCCTGTTGGCTGTCCACACAGGGGTCAGCACGGGGACTTTGTCGAGCCATATGCCGAGGTAGGAGATATTAGAGGACGAGCTCCCTGTTTGGAGTTGGAAGAAGCCGAGCGCGAACTTGCCATTGGCCGAGACAAGCTTGTCTCTGCCGGCAAGCGCATGGCCGGGTCGGAGCGTGTCTGTGGCGGCGGAGGGCGGGGGTGCGTGCAGGATGACGAAAAGGAGCACAGAGAGAACAAAAGGACGGAGAAGATGCATGGCAGAGATAAATGGCGGAGCTGCCGGGGAGATCGACCAACGGGATCGGAGAGAACCAAGTTTTGTTTGAGGAAAAGGGAGAGAACGAATTGAAGCTGCCCGCTAGCTTGCCAGTGCCCTGTCCGGTGCCCGGTGGTGGGGGGCTAAATAGTAGTGACCAATCTTAGATTCTTAGTGCTGTCGCTATTTTTGACGACTTGCTCAGTCAAGAGTCAAGAGTCAAGAGTCAAGAGATAGTACTATTGGCGTTCAATGCACGTTACCGGTCTTTCTTCCTTTTCTCTCTAGATAGAGCATCTCTTAGACTTTTTTTTACATTTCTTGAGAAAGGCACTTATAATTAACTTCGGTCAATTTTTCGGCCCTCTATCGATAAAGATTGATGCGCAAAAGTTTTTTTGTGTGTTAGTGAGACAAAATATCTAGTGATAAGCCTGATGACTGAAGAGTGGACTCAGGCTTTGATGATCAATTGATGCCGCTAGTAATGAGAGGCTCAACGAAAGCATCACATTAATTCTCATCAAACATGTTAGAAAAAAAATCCTAAAAATTCTCATAATAATCAGAAGTATCTAGACTAGAGCCTGTTTGAGATAGCTCCAAGTTGTCTAGATCCATAAAAATCAGCTCTGGATCCTATTTTTTTACCCAAACACTTCCCCCACCATCAGATGAAGTCAACAAAAATCTATATTTGGGGCCAGACCCATGGATTCCATGGAGCACTGCAAGGGGTGCTCATGAAGTTGGGGGAGGTTAATTACTCACCAATGCTACTCATTACATAGAAAAAATGGTTCGTTTCTTTTCTTTCCTCACGACACCCGACCCACGTCGTGCGGCGCCTGCACCTGCAGCGGCTACAATATCACAGCAGGGGGTCTTTTCGGCGTCGTCTTCCCTTGCTGTGTTCACACAAGGTAGCAATAGATTATCTAACAACAACGTCCATGGCTAGTGAATCGGGTTCAACTTTGCATTGTTTGAGTTGGATCGAATCAGATAAACCAAGTTATGTAAGTACAATTATACCCTTTAAAATACATTTGTAATTAATTCCTAGTCCATTAATTTATGGTTTCGGCCCACAAAGTTCTTTTCAATGAGTTTCTCCTATTTTCCACCTTTCGATCTTGTTGAATGAATGGTTGTCATTTTTTCCAAGCACCATAAAATTTCTCTTATAAAAAACAACATAAATGCTAATCCTGTCACAGCTAATGAAAAGTTTAGTGGACCCTTGGAATTTAAAAGTTTTTTCTCCGGTAAATAAAAACTACGCTCACGCCGAATGAGAACCTCCGATAGCTTGAAGTAGCCTTGGCATTGGAGGAATGTCTAATTCTATTAAACCCTCAAGAACTTGAACCACTTCACCCATTGTCGGTCGATTGAGCTCATTGTCTTGAATGCACCAGCAAGCAACCTTACAAACTCTTTCAGCTTCGTTTAGATTGACATCGCCATGTAATTTGTGATCCACCAAGCTTCCAATATCTCCCAAAAGAAGATTGCTTGCAACTTGCACAGGGAAATAAGTATCATCATCACTAGTAGTGGTACATTCTCTATGTGTGTTCTTCCTTCCTGAAACAATTTCCAATAAAAGCATTCCATAGCTGTAAACATCAACTTTTGGTGTGATTGCCCCTCCGCTTATCCATTCAGGTGCAAGGTATCCTATGGTTCCTCTTATTGTAGTTAAAGCCCTGCTGAACTCCCTACCTAAGAACTTTGCCATTCCAAAGTCTGCAATTTTGGGGATGAATGATTCGTCTAGAAGTATGTTTTGAGGTTTCACGTCACAGTGTATAATACAATCTCGACAGCTCTCATGCAAATAGGCTAGTCCTCTAGCAATTCCTAGAGCTACTTGGTACCTAGTATTCCAATTCAAGATTTCAGCATCACCTGAGAATAGATGAATGTCAAGGGAACGGTGGGGCATATATTCATAGACAAGCAATTTGCTATCACTTCTGCTGCAAAACCCAATTAGCCTAATTAAATTTATATGTTGGATAAGTTCAATTGAGCTAACTTCAGCCCTGAATTGTTTCTCTCTTTGATATGCACCAGCAAGCCTTTTCACTGCTATTGTTGTTGAGTCAGCCAGAACTCCCTTGAATACTGAACCAAACCCACCTTCACCTAGCTTTTCTGTGAAGTTTCTTGTAGCATGCTGCAAATCAGTGTATCTAAAAGGAATAATTCCACCACCACCTTGAGCAGTTTCCAGTGTGAATCTGTACCTTTTCCTCTTGTTCCACCAAATCATTAGTAGTACCAGTGCCAGTGACAAGATGGCAAAGCTTACAGCAAGGCTAATGGCAATCCTCATTCTTGCACTGCTTTTCTGACTAAGCTCCTCTTTCGCAGATAGGCTAAGGAATAGAGTTCCTCCACTAGTATCAGTTACGTCATTACACTGCTGCTGCTGCTTTACACTGAGTAATTCGTCGTACCATACTAAGCAGCCTCCATTGCGCCAGGAATATGCAGTACAAGAACAATTACTTAAGCAAACTGATTTGCATTTATCTGAACTGGTAGCAGCTTCTATGTTGTAGGCATTATGACGTAGCCTAACACATTGCATTGAATAGAACTTGTCGGTTGAAATTTCTGTGCTTTTGTGGCTCTCACAATCTAATGGACTATTTCTCATGCACCCACCTGTTCGATCATCCAACTCCCAATCCTAATTGGGTGATCTGATGGAGAAACCCTTCATGCAGTCGCAGAAATGAAGCTCATTATCATTACAAACTGTGAAAGGTCCACATACAGCATAGACATCACACTGAGCTTTGGGTTGACCATAGCTCATTAACCAATTCTCTGAGCTCTCAAGCCACATGAATGTCTTTGTTCGACCGGAGACATCCAATATATCACTATTTAGAAGTATAGCTACAGTGTTATTGGTTGTGGTATTTGCTTGTGTGGACCAGACTATGGATTTGGTGGCTTGGTTCAAGATGACAAGGTTGCCATTATCAGAGATTTTGAGCTCGGATGTGTTGTGATCTGTGAGCGGGTTGTCACCATTTGCAACCCATACTTGAGTGAAATTGGGAACTTTGTTAAACCAAATACCAAGGTACCAGTTCAGTGTGTTGTTGGAGGACTTACTGCCTGTCTGGAATATAATAAGCCAAGTGCATACTTGCCATTGCTGGAGACGAGCTTGTCGCTGCCGACAAGTGCTTGACCAGGTGCGATGGTGTCTCTGGCAGCACAATCTTTCAGGATGTATAAGAACAAGAGAAATCTGGAAAGGGTGAGGAAGAGAGGCATGGCTAAACCAAGGACTGGGGAGGCTGGAACAAATAAAGGACTGGGTAAACCAAATTGTGGAAAGGGGAGAGGGAACGAATTGACGCTGCTAGCTAGCTTGCCGCCTTGCTGGTGCCCGGTGGTGGCAAGAGGCTAAATAGGAGCAGTGGCCAATCTTAGTGCTGTCGCTATCTTCAACGACTTGCTCAAGAAATAGAAAAATACTGTTGGCGTTCAATGCAAGATAATGGCCTTTCTTCCTTCTCTTTTTAGATAATAGAGCATCTCCTACAATCTTCTTTTTACATTTCTTGAGTAACACGGTATATATGTAATTAATTTTGGTCAATTTTGAGACCCTCTACCTCTATCAGTAAAAATTGATGTGCAAAGCTTTCATATGTTTGTGAGAGAAAAAATATTCCCCGTCCTAGAAATAAATCAACTCTAAGTGTTGTCCTAAGGTAATCTATTTTAAATTTGACCCATTTTATATAGAAGAGTACTAATATCTATAACACCAAATAAGTACGCTAAGAAAATATATTTTATGATGTATTTAATGGCATTATTTTGGTGTCATATTGTGCTCTTTTCTATGAATCTGGACAAACTTAATATAGTTTAACTTTAGATAAGTCTAGAAAATATATTTATTTTGGGAGTAGGAGCCCGATGGCTGATGAGTGAAGTCACGCTTTTGTGATCAATTGATGCTGCTTGTCCTCTTCGAGGTGGTGCCCATGCTACTAATGAGAATGAAAATAACAGCAAATAATTATTAGTTGTTTCTTTTCCCATCTTCTAGACTCCTAGTACTGTCAGTCAACGTAATATGATGAATTGATGCTGCTTGTCCTCTTCTGAGGTGGTGCTCATGCTACTAATGAGAATGAAAATAACAACAAATAATTGTGAGGGAGATCCATTACTGCCGCGGCTAAGTCGGCGCTGCTCCGACTGTGCTCAGGGGCTACGTATCAAGAAAATTTTAAAGATTTTGTTCAATCCAAGGCTGGATTATAAGTCGGATATTGAAGAACAAAGTACACGGCCTAGTCGGCCATCAAAAGATACAAATACTTTTAGTGTTACCCGAGCGGCAACACTAACATCGACACACCTGGCTTCACGGACAGATGTGCAGTGCATCAAGGTCTGGGTAAGACAGAGCAAAGCTTCCTAGCCTACATGTTTAGGTAGCCTGCGGAGCCGAGGACAATGCTTCTGGGGCCACGCTGCTGAGTCAAGCGCGAAGAATCACCAAGTAACCGAGCTAAAACTCTATATCGAGCTGTCACCAGGATTCTTCTAGCTGCAGCTGATCACTATTGGGCTTTGCATCTGCTTGGGACTAGCCTGATGCTACTCCTTGTCATAAGAATTCCTCTAGTTGCAAGACAAGGTTGCTTCTAGCTAATTCGACTATGACCGGGGGCTCCGGTATCTCGGACACTATCATATTCAAGAACGGAAGACTAAAAGTTTTGCAACATAGATACTAGGTGAGGTTGATGAGCTTGCCAGGGGGTATTTTAGCTAGCCTTCATGTTCGTTAACGGGGTTCACGTGAAGCTTCTAGACAGAGTTCACCAGACTTGGCAGGACAGCTCCACATGTTCTCGCAAGGACAGTCAGTTTTACTTTTAAAACAGCAAGGACAAGATTCCAATCGACCATGTGACTCTACAGTACATCATGGGTAATGTGAGGACAAAGCTGGTACAGAGGGTAAGGATTCTCTTTACTACTCGCATGTGATCCACAGCAACCAACCACTGAACGAAAATTGGTCATTAATCATTGGTCTGGAGGAGGTTACTCGGCTGCACCCTTGATGATGTCTCAAAGATCCTATAATTGTATGGGTAGTCAGTTTTAGGCTCGGGAGCTATGGGATATATAACCTCAGCGGATGCATTCAAATTTCTTCGAAATGAATTGAAGTAATTGCAAAATGGACCCTCCAGCTCTTTATGCTAAACATCAAGAGGCTCGGGGGCTACACTCAGTGAGTACACTTTGCCAGAAAGTGCACACCACTCGAATCCTTCAAGAGCACTCCATGGTCTCTCTCAAAAGGAACACAGATGCTGCTTGATTCTACTCGGCCATGTCCTGGAGATTCAAGATGACTTCCAAGATCAAAAATGAAGAGCTTGGGGGCTTGATGGACCAGGATCCTAAGTGTTCCCCACAGGGCCAACTACTCGCCATGCATGGGCTTAAGCTAGCCCATGGTCTACTCATGAATACTTAGCAAGGTAGCGTGTACTCCAAAATATAAAGGACCGACCTAGGCGGACTCTAGGAAAGTTAGGTTCTATAATAGAACTAGAACTCCTCTATCGTAGCTGACTAGGACTCAGGATATGCGCCTGCCCTCTGGACTATATAAAGAGAGGCGGGAGCACCCCTTGTAACACAATAATATAAAGCAATCAAATGCAAGGCATCACGCCTAACTGGACATAGGGTATTACGCTATTCAGCGGCCTAGACCAGTATAAATCGTTGTCTTTGCATTCACCATTGAGTTTAGCTCTCACTGAAGCCCACCAATCACCAGTTTCGGGTAGCCCCATAATGTGTTGCCGGTCATTAGACACCGACACACCACGCAGCTGCCAGAGTTGCCACCACTATGGTCATCACCATCACCACTACCGAGGCCGAGGGCGCCTAGGCCAGAGGAGGCAATGCAGCAGGCCGAGACACGGGAAGGGGATGCCATCATGTAGAGGGCCATCTGTGACATGAACTTGCCCTCGTTAGCGAGATAGAGTTCCTTGAGAACCAACTTGTCGTGAGCCATTACAAAGTCAGGCAGTGGATCAAAGTCAGTGATGTTGTCGGCGGTGCTGGAAAAGTGAGGTTTGAGGCCATGTACTAGGTTGAGGATGAGGTTGTAAGTCGACAATGGTGTGGCCGATGTCACGCAGTGCATCAGTGATGGCCTTCATCTTCTGGCAGTACTCGTCGGTGGACAGGTCACCCTAAGTCCTAGAGTGGAACTCGTGATTGAGGACGATGACGCGGGGGACCTTGTTCGCCTAGAAGAGGCCCACGATCGCAGTGCATAGCCATCGGGAGGTCTGATCTGGCTCTAGGGCGAGGCCTAAGGATGTCATTAGCGACGGAGCTGAGAAGGCAGTTGTGGATGCAGGAATCGGCTGCCACCCAAGTCGGATCATCGGGACATGTCAGCTGCCATGCCGTCGACGTGCGGGCGGAGACCTAATTTGCCGCATAGGGAGAAGTTAGGGTGCTTCAACTCGAGGGTGATCGGCAAATGAGACTTGATGGTGATGGTAGCGTACGACAGGATGTTGAAGGCGGTGCAAGATTTGATCCAGAGGATTAGTTGGTGAGAGCGGCAAACGTGGTGCCGGAGGTCGATGCGGTCGTCATCTTAGAGATGGGGGAGATAGTGGTGGCATGGCGGAGTGCCGGCGCCGCTAGCTAGATTGTGGAGGGGTGGGGAAGGGAGGAGTGGCGCGGCCCAGGATGTAGGTGGCGCGATAGCAGGAGGGATGGTGCGGCCGAGGATCGGCGGCACGCTAGGGTTAGGGTTGGGTGGGATAGGACCTAGGCCGGAGGCTTGGATACCATTTAGTAAGGTATTGGGGGAATCACCATGCACCCATTGTGGGGGTGCATTTCATATGTATATATAGCTATGTACAGAGGGAGTACAACTTGTACTACAAGTGAAGGACAATGTGTGGTACAAGAAGCTAGGCCATACAATTATTTATACACCACAAGACAAAATATTACATGTTACAGAAAACAAATTTATTTGCCATAACAACCGATAAACATTTCATGGATTGTTGAATTTGCTGAAAAGCTACATATTACACTCCCCCTGATATGAGCCGCCTACGGCAAAAGCGTAGAGTAGCATTGGCATTGGAGGAATTTCTGGTTCACATATTCCCTCGAGAAATTGTACCACCTCAATCATTGTGGGCCGATCCAACTCACGATCTTGGATGCACCAACATGCGATTTTGCAAACCCTTTCGACTTCCTCCATGTTCACTTCGCCATGCAAGTTTGCATCCACAATTCTCAAAATGTCTCCATGGAGAAGCTTGTGTGCAACTTGCACAGGTAAATAGTCTCCTTGGCCTTCAATATCACTAGATGAATGTTGAATAGAGTTCCTCTTTCCAGATATGATCTCTAGCAAGACCATCCCATAGCTATAAACATCAATTTTGGGAGTAATAGGTGTTCCACTTATCCATTCTGGAGCAAGATATCCAACAGTTCCTCGCATTGTAGTCACAACATGGCTGAAATCCCTCCCGAGAAACTTTGCCATCCCAAAATCTGCGATTTTTGAAACAAATGATGCATCCAGAAGTATGTTCTGTGGTTTGATGTCACAGTGTATGATGCAGTCTCGACAACCATGGTGCAAGTATGCTAGACCTCTAGCAACTCCAATTGCTATTTTGTATCTAATGTTCCAATCTAAAGTTGTACCGTAACTTTCGAATATATGAGAATCCAGGGAGCCATTTGGCATGTGCTCATACACGAGTAACCTCCTATCACCTTCACAGCAAAATCCAATCAATTTGACTAAATTTATATGTTGGATGATTCCAATTGAATTTACTTCTACCCTGAATTGCTTCTCTCCTTGTCGAGCTCCATCGAGCCTTTTCACTGCTATGACAATCGGCTCACTTAGGCATCCCTTAAATACAGAACCAAAACCACCCGCGCCTAGCTTCTCCGAGAATTTTTTTGTTGCATCTTGCAAGTCAGAATATTTGAATGCAATTATGCCAACACTACCTTTATCATTGTCTACTACGGGTCTAGACCACTTCCCATTTCTCCTCCAAATCAATATGAGGTGAATAAAAACAAAAGCAGCAATGCTTGTGCCAACGGTAACACCAATGTCATGCCACTCCTATTGCCTTTCCCACTCTGTAACTCTTTTGCAGCAAGGCGAAGGTAAATCATTTCTTCATTACCGTCAGTAGCTACATTAAGTAACTCGTCACGCCAGATAGAGCAACCATCTTTTCCGTAAGAATATGCAGTGCAAGAGCAATTACTCAAACAAACTTGTGCGCATTCTTTCGCGCTTGATGCATTTGGAATGATTTTGCCATTCTCGGGCAACCTAATGCCTGGCATGGAGTAGAATTTGTCTGCCATACCTGTTTTGTTTCCATCATCAGCGCCACAGTTCAGTGGAGTGTTTCTGATGCACCCACCTGTTCTGTCCTCTATCTCCCAATCCGCAGGTGATCTCACAGAGAATCCCTTCATGCATGCAACTGCAATAAGGATCTGCACTAGAAGTGCAGACCATGAAAGGGCCACAGACAGCATACACATCACAGTGATGTGCTGGCTGGTTGTTCACTGTCATCCAATCCTGCCCGGTCCAAATGCGCCATTGGCTTTGTCCAGAGACATGTAGCCTAGTGTGTATGATTATGCTCTCATCAAATATGTTGTAGGTGAAGTAAAGCTCTTGGTCGTTGTTGACGAAGGTATAATTGGCTATAGGGCCAGAACCTGCAGACATCTCTGGTACCGAACTGAAGAATCTACCATTCCACGTGCTAGACCAATACACAACAGATGAGTTCCATAGCATCCTGGCAACCCCATCGTGGTCCATCCTCGAGGAGTATACACCTGAAGATAGATCAATGGAATTCTTCCTCGAAACAAGTCGGCGGTTCAAGCCGGTGGCCTTGTTCCATCCAATCTTTACACCGGATAGCATTGTGTCTGTCGGGTAGTCGAAGCTTTCCCAGAATGTGAGCGAAGAGTTGGAGGAGCTCCGTAGGACAAGGTTGCCATTGCCCAAGAGCACAGCGACGGTGTCGTTGGTTGCTGTGTTTGCCCGGGTAGACCAGATGGTGGTGCCCTGAGCTAAGACAACCATGTTGCCGTCGCCGGAAATGATGAGCTCCGGCGAAGTGAAATTGGAGACCGGATTGTCCCTGTTGGCTGTCCACACAGGGGTCAGCACGGGGACTTTGTTGAACCATATGCCGAGGTAGGAGTAATTGAGGGTGTTTTTAGAGGACGAGGACGAGCTCCCTGTTTGGAAGAAGCCGAGCGCGAACTTGGCATTGGCCGAGACAAGCTTCTCACTGCCGGCTAGTGCATGGCCGCGTCGGAGCGTGTCTGCGGCGGCGGAGGGCGAGGGTGCGTGCAGGGTGACGAAAAGGAGCACAGAGAGAACAAAAGGACGGAGAAGATGCATGGCAGAGATAAATGGCGGAGCGGGAGATGGATCAGTGGGAGACAAACGAATTAAGCTGCTAAATAGGAGCAGTGGACAACTAATGAGAATGAAATTAACAAGTAAAAATTAATAGGAGTTTCTTTTTCCATCTTCTAGTAGTGTCGGTCAACAGAATGTCTCATTTTCTAGTGTGTTGCTAGCAGCCTGGACGACTGAGGCGCCGGCCAGAAGCGCACACGCATAATGGTGGCGAACTGCAGTTCGGTAGTTTGACCGAAGCGCAGTCCAATCAACGTTACTTAGCCCTCAATCATTTAAGTATGCAACATCAAGAACTGGTAGAATGAATTTCTATTTCATTCCAGTTGGCATCATATGGGTCTAACTTCCAACTCTATTTCAGGGAGAACTTTTTTTCCAAAAAAATTATGTCTTGTAACTGGAATCCACACCGTACCTTTGCACAATGCCCTATTCGTTTCGCTGAAATTTAGCTTATACTGATTTGTTGTAAGAGAAAAACACCATAAAATGGCCGATGATTTCGAACGTGTTGGAGTAGACTAAAATTGGTGTGGAACGGTGATTGTTTTGCTGAGTCTCGTGGATAGATTATTGTTGACACTCGAAATTGGCTTGAGTTGTATTTTACGTAAATGTGAGATATAGCGAAATAATTAACATGTTAATTTATTTGGTCATCGGTAGCTATATATATTGTTAATATTTCTCGGCCGATTATTTGGGTGTGGAATATTTGGGTGAATCAGCAAAGACGTATTGCAACAACATATAAGCTCTAGTCCCGGTATTTTTTGCGCCCGGGACTAGAGAGACCTTTAGTCTCGGTTGGTGTCTTCAACTGGGACTAAAGGTCCCTACCCAACGGTTACTATGCTTGGCACAGTGGCAGGAGACCTTTAGTCCCGGTTGGAGACACCAACCGGGACTAAAGGTAGACCTTTACTCCCAACCGGGACTAAAAGTCCTCCAACCTTTAGTCCCGGTTGGTAACACCAACCGGGACTAAAGGTAGACCCCACTACTAGAAAACAGACCTTTCACCCACTTCGATTTTAGCCTTTAGTCTCGATATTTTTTACGTTCGGGACTAAAGGACTTTTAGTCCCGGTTCGTAATACCAACTGGGACTAAAAGTCATCTTTAGTCCCGGTTGGTGTCACCAACCCGGAGTAAAAGTTCAACTTTTAGTCCCGACCGGGACTAAATGGTGACCTTTTACTCCCGGTTGGTGTCTTCAACTGGGACTAAAGGTCTTTTATCTGGGACTAAAGGTCTCCCACGAGTCTATTCAAAAGGAGAGCGCACATGACTCTGTAACAAATGGTGTGCAGTTGAGTTAGTAATGTACCTACGCGCGAGGAGAGAGGTGTTGGGTTCGAATCTCACGTAGAGCAAGCGAGGCCTCTAGGATTTCCTTTATTTTTTTCTTCCGTGGGTGACCTTTAGTCCCGGTTCCCAGACCCGGGACTAAAGGTGTGGACTTTTAGTCCCGGGAATTTAGTCCTGGTTGGAAAAAACCAGGACTAAAGGGCTTTCCCAACTGGCACTAAAACCCATTTCTCTAGTAGTGCCCTTTAGTCCCGGTTGGTAACACCAACCCGGACTAAAGGACCCTTTAGTCCCGGTTTGTAACACCAACCGGGACTAAAGGTCCCCCGATGGGTTAGTTCAAAAGGGAAGCATCACACCCATTGTTAGATGTGTTGTGTAGGTGGAGTGGTAAGCTACGCGCGAGGCAATGCATGAGGTCTTGGGTTCGAGTCTCACGGAACGCAGCGGTGGGAGGCATTATTTTTTTTAAAGCTGGGAGGACCTTTAATCCGGATTGATGTTACCCATCGGGACTAAAGGTGCGTACCTAGTCGATGAACACATTCCCTAGCAAGGACAGGTTATAGACTTGAGTTACAAAGGACAAGAAGGCACAGATTGTGGCATATCTTCCTTGCTAGGAGGAAGCAACCACTGGCAGGTTCCCTCAGGGAGCTTTGCCTGCGATAGTGACCGACGCAATGCTATACCGGAAAGGCCCCTCAAGGTGTATGAAAGGTATAGAAGTATTATTCATGCATAGCTTGGAAAGGTGATCCGGGCAAACCCCTTAAAAAGGTTTTCCCCCAAACCCCCTTTCCAAAAAAAATAGTGATAAGTGAACCTATCTATTTCTGATTTAATCAGTGGTTAGGTTCACTACTATGAAGAGATAACTTGGTTCCTGACCCGGGACTAAAGTACCTCCTTTAGTCCCGGATACTTGCTCCCGGGTGGTGAACCGGGACTAGAGGGAGTTCCCCACCGGGAGTAAAGCCCGTCTCTGTATTAGTGATATGGATGTCGGCTTGCTCAAAATATCACGTGAATGAAGCGACAAAGGAAAGATCATTGGCTAGATGTTCGATTTGGAAATAAATATACGTTTCCAGGCTCTATGTGCATCAAGTATGTCTTGCTTGAATCGGCGAAATACAATTTGGACTTACGGCTTTGAATTAGCACGTACGACTGGACCGAAGGATAGAGGCAGGAGTCTAATCGGAAACTATCTCATTCGCCGATTATGGAAACAGCCTCCTTTGCCGATTGTTTCCTATATCCAGGAAAGGCCAGCTGCCCTTTATAATAACGATAACGATAATGTTACGGTGAGGCGTCCATCCGTCCCGACGCGGTCTTCCTAAATAAAAAAAAATATATATCCCACTCTGTCTCACCGGCTCGCTACAGGCTCCGCCCCATACTCGCCGCAGGCTCCGCTCCGCTTCCGCTGTCCCGTGGCCCTCGCCTGCTTCCGCGACGCCAGCCTCCGCTGCTGGAGTCGCGCCTCCTGCCCGCCCCTGCTCTTATCGCCGGTGCCAGTGCCGGTGTCCTCTTCATCACCTCCTCCTATGCTAGAGACGACGAGGGCATCACAGCAATGCCGTACTTCGCGCCGGTCTCGAGGCTCTCGTGCCCCGGTAGCGGAAGAAGCTGGGGGGGGGGCCAGTCTGTGGTGCTCTCCACTCCACTGTCTCATAGCCCCGATCTACCCATTGAGGCAGTTATCGAGTTCCTCATCGCACCTGACATGGTGGTCGCCGCCCACTAGAGTGTCGTGCCTGACATGTTGTAAGCTTATATTTCAAGTGTTCAGAGGTATGGTGTAAGTGTTTTATATGGATGTTGCAAAAATAGATAAGGATGTTCCATATGTTACAAGTGTTTCAGAGGCTTGTTGCAAGCGTTTGTTGAAAATGTTTCATTTGTTGAAGCGTTTTTTATTTAGATGTTGCATATGTTTTACACATGTTGAAAGAGCATGTTCCAATGGTTTCAGTTGTTTTGGTCTTATGTTGCAGTAAGTGTTTTCGTGTTTCCCAGTTTCAAGTGTATGTTCTAAATGTTTCGTCTATTCAGACGTATGTTGCAATTCAAATGTTTCATGTTTCAGAGGTGTGTTTAGAGAGTCATGGGGGCACGGTCTGGGTGTTGGGGGATCAGGCGCGGTGAGCCAAGTGATGGTGGTCGGGGCATGGAGCGTCTGGGTCTGTGGATGAGGCGTGCTCGTCCTCATCCTGGCTCTCATGACCCGCTGCGGATGGATAGGAGCGGGGTCGCTGGGAAGGTGCCGCGGGCGCAGCGACAGGGGCAAGGTGCGCGTGCGGGGCAGGGCGAGGCAGATAGGGGCAGGCTACATGGGTGTTCGGACATGCGCAGGCGTCGAAACGCGCGCGTCCATCCGAATGTCCGGGCATTAGCCACGCCCATATAATTAAGGGTGACGGCTGATTGAGGTCTCCAACACCCAATCCTTAAAAAACACATCTACTATTTTTATCTTCTATCTCAAGGTCTTCCAACCCCCTGTTGCCCGGCGCATCTCTCGACGAGGTTCATTGGCATTCTAGATGGCCTTGCCGATCCTGGAACACTCCCCACCGTGTATCTCCTTGACGGGTCTTCCTAGGAGGCATGTGTGGGTTTATCGGACAAAGAACAAGCATCTAATCGGCACGTCGACCTGTTGGTTGGCCTCGCCGTTGGGGCCTCCCTCCGCTACGTGCTAGGCCGTGTGCGGTCTCTAGACAATCTAGCCCCTACCGGTATGTGACCCAAATCGACGTCAACAATTATATAGTAGTATATTATTTATGGTAAAATGCAACCAAATTTTATATGGCATCCAACCACGTCGCTAGCCACGCCACTCCGGACCTACTACCTATGGTGCTGAGACGTGTTACCTTGGCGCCTAGATAACGGCGCCGAGGTCAGGGTCTAAAGATTGGTTTTTGACACCTAGGAATATAAGTGTGAATTTTGACAAAAAATAGACTAAATTGAAAAAAAATAGGGCGGAGACGTGTCCTGCCGGTCATCACGGCGCTTCTAAACCGAGATATTACGATGTGCTGCTCGATTTCTTCTACGCGACGACGGCGATGGCACACGGCCGCAGCCACAGGGTATCCAATGCGTCACCTTCCTGGGCCGCGCGCTCGGACGTGAGCAAAGCGCCGGCAAATTATATTTCACACTTATTCTCAGGTGGGCCGTATTTTTTTTAAACAAAGGGCCGTATATTTTTAAAGTGGGCTAAAATAGTTAGATGCGTAGAAGTTCCATCAGCCCACCGTAAACAATCTAAAAGTACACGTAAGATTTGAAGTCTGCTTGGAAAACCTAAGTTCCCATGATACGATGACGTCATACTTTATACTGAATCCACCAATTTCCCTAGGGCTGGAACCCTTGGGAAAAACTGAAATAACAGTAGGGAAATGGTTTCCCAAAGAATTTTTGTGGGAAATCGTCCTAGGAAGCATTTTGACGGGAAATCAATTGTACCCTACGGTTTCTGACAAAAACCCTAGGGAAAGAATGTTTCCCTAGGAGCCCTAGGGAAAGCCGGTGACATGGCATTTGTATCCCATGTGGAACAGTTCTTCCCCTACAGTTACATCTTCCTAGGGAAAGTTTTCCAGCGTGTCGATGCTTTTCTTATTTATATACATATGTATTTCTTTGTTCTTATTTCATACACATATGTATTTTTTATTTTATTTATTATTGTATTTCTTCTCATCAGTTCTTACAAAAAAGTGAATAACTTGAATCAAAATTGTTTTTTAACTGTAATTATACACAAGATTGATATGTTTTATATACACTTCTTTTGCATATCCATTTATACAATCAAGAACAGAGAAACATATATATTCCACTACTACAGTAAGCAAGGGGCGGCCGGCGATGGTTTGTAGAGGCGGTTTTGCCAACCCCTACCACACCATCTCTACAAATCAAGAGTTTGTAAAGGCGGTTCCCAAGCCGCCTCTACAAAAATGATTTGTAGGGGCGGCTGTAACACCAGCCGCCCCTATAATTTCCATTTGTAAAGGCGGTTCAATCTAGAACCGCCTCTACAGTATATTTTCCCGCAAAAAAATCAGATTGAACCACCCATACAGTACATTTTTCCACCAAAAAATTTTAAATTTCAAAATTCAAATCTGATCGAAACATATATACACATATATAATTCAAACATTGTATCCACAAGCACAAGAATATTATATAAACTAACATTATAAGTCCAATTCATAAGAACATATATAATTCACAAGTCCAATCCGTTCCACAATTCCAAATTGTTCCACAAGGTAGGACCAATGTCACATTCCATACACATTGTTATTAATGACATAGAGCTAGCCTTTCCGTCTCACGAAGATGTTGGTACTAAAGATGCCTTCCTAACTCGAATTTTCGGTCATGATAATTGCCTCTTACGTGTATAATCTGGTCCAATATGAAGGCACAAAGGTCACCGACAAAGTCCAAGAGGTTGTCATCTTTGTGTGGGTCAGCTCTCATTCCTTTCTCTTCTTGCCACTACAATTAAACAAGTGAGCATATGTAAAAATAGTGAGGATATATAAACACAATTAAAGAGGTTGAAGAGGTTTAAACTTACCCTACTAGGGTGTCTCCTGTAGGTATCGGTGTTACTCATCATAGTGCATACGTAATATCCACAGTGTAGACTCCCGGGCTTCTGCTTGTCGCACTATGTGTTTCGCATATAAAAATGTTAAGAAATGCTTTCGACACCAATATAATGGAGTACTAAAGTAAGTTACACTTACCGAACATAGTGTTTTGACAGATAGGCTAGGCCCTCTTTCTGGGTTATGCCTCCCTTTATGTTCGTTAACATAGAACCTATACGCCCTGTTCGAATGAATTTAATAAATGCAACTTGTTAGTATCCAAAACTGAACGTTACAAGTATATATACAAACATATTAGCTAATGAGGATTATCGATATGTATACGTCTTGAGAATCGATATGAAGTCTTTGTATGTCACCGGGTCCTTATCTATTGAATCAAAGACCCACGCCATGCCATTGCAGACATCGACACGTATACAAATCTAGTGGTTGCTGCATGAATTTAATCATAAAAACGAATAAACTCTTCTGCATCGAACAAAACTTTAAGTATAGAGTTGAACTTAGTCAAAGTTGTATGACAGCCATATAACAGAGCAATTTTGGAGATTTTTAAAAGCTAGGGCAATGTATGCCGCAACCTTAAGGGCCGCTTGACGTATTTCATTGTTCCAAATTTTCTCTTTCTCCTTAATCGTCTTTCCAGCAGCTAGCTCATTGC
Source organism: Miscanthus lutarioriparius (assembly GCA_904845875.1). Classification (NCBI taxonomy): domain Eukaryota; kingdom Viridiplantae; phylum Streptophyta; class Magnoliopsida; order Poales; family Poaceae; genus Miscanthus; species Miscanthus lutarioriparius. The sequence goes on from CAJGYO010000012.1 coordinate 41,550,785, forward strand.
CATCCAATTTCCAGTCCTTGGCGTAATTAAAACATGTTACCACTATACATTGAGGGTCTACGTACCCGGCTCGCACACTTGGCATTTGTTTTAAAAGGTGCACTTGCATTCTACAAAGATAGGCGTGGGTTAGTATCAACAAAATTCAAAAATTACAATAGTATCATATCGAGAGGGCAAAGGACTTACAGGCACCACGTGCGAATTAGATTCGTTTCCATTGCTCCGAGGTGAAGCATGTCTAGACGTCATTAAAGTCAAAGATAATTTTCCCGACTGGGCCTCCAAATGTGTTGGCAGGGAAGCGTGCTTGTACGAGATCCATGGTCGTTGGGATAATATGCAAATACCAATCATGGAACCTTCTCGTTCCAAGTGGTAGGCGTTGAATGTCTCGGTTTGGTAGGAAGGGCTTGCCTCTTTTTATATGTTTTTGGGCAATCATTTGACCATTTGATGGCATCAATATTTAGATACTTCTTTGCTGGTTGTTGTTTGCTGGTGACGACCTCCTTAGAAGCCTGTGCTGGGACTTTTTTAACTTGGTTCTCAGGCTTGAAATGGTCATGGGTTTACCACTTGGGCGTCGACGTGATGTCTCTCATCGATGTAAAAATTGGTCTTATGGTGATTGGATGCAATTTTCGAATTTCTGGCTCCTTATCCCAACCCTCTTGTGCATGCACTTCTTCAGGAGGCCCTTGTTGTTCATGTATTGGGTCCGTATCAGGCCCTTACTCCTTACGAGGCAGAGAAGACTGTGGCATCTCAGGCACATGCTCGGTAGGAGGCGGAGAAGACTGTGGCATCTCAGGAATGTGCTCGCTAGGAGGCGGGGAAGAATGTGGCAGCTCAGGCAAGTGGTGGTCATGAGACGGTGAAAGTAACTCCCCCTCCTCAACAACTCCCTCCAAACGTTGAACAGGTGGCGAAGAAATAGTCAGTAGAATGTCCCGTTTGTGCCAGAGGATAAACTGGTTCATTACTTCTCCGAGTAACTGCTGTCCGTCGGGAGTTGGGTAGTCTATGCGCCACTACATGAACTCAGGCTTTACGGTATGCACCTCGACCCTTGTGTAGTCCGGCGGGATCCTATTATTGTGATGCAAGCCGCCAAGAGGATGTGCCACACCCCTTGCCACCTCCATCATAGTGTTCTGCCTGCCGATGAGAACCACCAAGGTGCAAGTAGTTGGTTCCCATATGCGATCGACGGGGGTTGTGGCTACAGTGAAACCTTGGCTGCTAGGAACTTCCGGAGGGCTGCCAACTACTTCTAGTTCTCCAGGCGGCGCCATTACTGTCCTTGGCTTCATAGACAGTCCTTGCTCCTCCAGAGCCTTCGCAACTAGAGCCTTCACGATGAGCTCAAGATTAGACTCTTGGTCTCTGCCATGTTTCTTGTATATGCTTAGAGTTTCCCAAGACAAGGCTAAGCGCATCCCTCTCTCTAGAAGGCTTGAATGAGCCCTTCTCCTTGTCTTCAGCATATTTCAGTATCTTTGATACTGTCTCTTCGGTCACCGGGTTATCAAACTTAAGGGAACTGTTGGATGCTTCTATACTCCTCCCAAGGATCCAATTCCTTGATCGTAGCTTTAACCCCTTCAAGTTTAAATTCCCGAATGTGGTGGTCTCTTCCTCCATGTTCCTAAACTTCTCTTCCGTGCTATAGTAGCCACCAAGACCTAGATGATGGTGGTGTTGGTTTCTCTTCGCTAGCTCGGTGTTACGGGCACTGAGGGCCAATGCTTCAGGTGTAGTCTTCTGAGCCACGAGCTCCTCCCATTGACTAGGAGTTATGTTGCTGAACTCGTGGAATGGAGTTAATCCCTTTTGGATATACTTCTTGTTGAGCTCCGACCTCCAATGTCAAAATGACTCTCCCATTATCTTAAAAGCATGAAGTTTTACCAGTTCATGCTTATCCTCCGAAAATCTGAAATTGAGCTTCAACTTCTTATCCCATAGTTCTCCCTTTTTCTTCGCAGGTACATCTTTCTAGCTAGGGATTCCTGAGTTCAATTGATCTCTTACTAGGGCCCCGATTGCATCATGGAATCGTCCTCTGAATTTCTTAGGCTCACGGATCTCCCCTATTGGCCCGATGTTCGTTATCACATAGCATGCCTTATCTGAATATTGGTTCACTTTTCTATCCCCCCCTGTTTCCTCTTTAGCTTCGTAGCCGAGTTCGTGGTCGTGTTATGAGGTTGTGGAGAAGAGGCCTCAATGTCTATCTCTGTGGTTGTTGTCTCTGCTATCCTTTCCTCTACTCTGTCTTGTTCGGCGAGATCTCATGGATGTCGATGTCGTCTTTTCCGAGTTTCAGGAGGGGTCTATATGTACGGGAGGTCAAAGTGTTAGTAATTATGACACAGTCAAAGCTTTAGCAAAATTTACAAGCTATTGCTTTATCCCTACCTCTCCGTTCAGGTTAAAATCCTTGTACAGCTCCTCCTCCATTAGCCTCCATCTGGTTTCATGTGGGAAAGGATCCTCAGGACTTGATGAGTTCATAAACTAGTTTTATAAACTATGTGTGAGATTCATGAATTTATGACTAATGTTTGCTAACAATTTGTCAAATGAAGAATTGACCAAAATAAAAGTTGTAGATCTTGATGAGTTCTACAACTTTTATATTGATGACTTTTTCAGCTGAGATCATTTAGTATTTCAAAATATGGTTTCAAGTTGTAGTTTTTTAAATTCAAAATTCAAATTGTTCAAAATTTGTCACATTAAAAGATGAACAAACTAGTAGCAGTAAGAACACAACAAATGGTTAGAGAATGATTTTAGAAAATTTTAGGAAAAGAATCATCAGATTTGGAGTTATTACGACGGAGAAAGACTAGTTATAAGTTTTAGCCAAAGATTAAAAAGAGAAATCACACTTGTTCATAGTCTTTCTCTCTCATAATAACTCCAAATGTGATGATTTTTTCTCTAAAGTTTTCTAAAATCATGCTCTATCAAATTATTGTGGTCATCTTCTCATGTGACTTTGTTTGAAAAAAAATCAAATTTTAAATTTCTAAAAATATGAAAACATGGAACAACATATTGAAGGAGCATATGGTTTCAAATGAAAAATTCATGAACATAAAAGTTGTAGAACTCATCAATCTCTACCACTTTTGTTTTGGTCAATTCTTCAGGTGACTAAATTTGAATAATTCAAATTTTGAATTTCAATAAATGATACATTCAAACAAAATTTTGACACACCAAATGATTTGAACTCAAAAAGTCATAAACATAAAAGTTGTAGAATTCATCTAAGACCTATAACTTTTATTTTGATCATTTCTTTATCCAACAAAGTGATAGTAATATTGTTCATAAAACTTACGAATGACCATATAGTTTATGAAACTATACGAGAGATATGTAAAATTTGTGAACGATGTTCTTATCACTTTGTCGGATGAGTAAATGACCAAAATAAAAGTTTTAGATCTTGATGAGTTATACAACTTTAATATTCATGACTTTTCCAGCTGAAATCATTTACTCTTTGCAAATGTTGTTTGAAGTTGTCATTTTATGAAATTCAAAATTTGAACTTTTCAAACTAAGTTACATGAAAAGATGATCAAAATAAAAGTTATAAATCTTGATGAGTTTTACAACTTTGATATTTACAACATTTTCATTTTAGGTCATTTTCTGTCTTAAAATTCAATTCGAAGTTCACAAATTCATATTTTTATTTTTTAAATATAACTTTTTTATTTTCTAAAAATAAAATGTATCATTATATATATCAGCAAGTTATTTTTTATGTGCGGGCAAATATAGCAAATTGTTTTTAATACATTTATTAAAAAATGCAGAACTAATATTTAAAAAAATACAAAAATATTTGTTGGGGCGGCTAGTGATTGAGCCGCTCTATAAATTGAATTTGTAGGAGCGGTTTGTGAGTGAGCTGCCCCTACAAATCGACCTATTTGTAGGGGCGGCTCGTATCACTAGCCGCCCCTACTATGTCATTTGTAGGGACGGCTGGTCTTGTGGATCTCAAGCACGCCTACTGTAAAGGTGGCTCCATCCCTAGCCGCCCCTAAAAAAATTGAGCCATTACTACGAACATTTTCTATAGTAGTGTTTCTACCTATCCTATGCAAAGCACAAGATAAACAAGTCCCGCGTCGCGTTTCTTACTATAAATCCTTCAAATATCCAAATTATTAGCTGCTAAACTAAATATCCAAATTGAATTCCGATTACACCGACACGTTTTTTACAACAAATCCTTCAAAACAAGATCTATATTTTAATAAATTTTAGTAATGAACATATATCTCATAATGATAGAACATATTTTTATTAAACAGAGGTGATATTCTAGGTCTAGGAAACAATGTTTCATCTTGATAAAAAACTATTTCCGGTTCAGGGCCAGGAATGGTATTCCAGATCTAGAGAACATATTATGTGATTGGTATTACCTCTTAATAGGTAACGGGAGTACCGTAGCTCCAAGAAACATACATATTTCGGCCAAAAGAATGCAATTTACAAACTAGTTGATAGTAAGCTTCCTGCAACAGCTTGGAGTATCTTTGGGAGTGGAGGCACATCGACCTCACGTAGACCATCTAGAATCTGAACAATCACACCCATGGCCGGTCGATCGGACTCCTTGTCTTGGATGCACCAACAAGCAGCTTTGCAAGCTCGTTCAACCTGTTCCATATTGGCATCCCCAGACAACTTAGGATCCACAGCACCCTTGAGAAGATTATTGGCAACTTGCAGATGAAAATAAGCATCATTGTGCCCACAACTAGTGCACTGTTCATATGTGTTTCTCCTTCCTGATATAATTTCCAATAACACCATCCCGTAGCTATAAACATCAACTTTTGTTGCAATAGCCACTCCGCTAAGCCATTCAGGTGCGTGATAACCTACAGTTCCTCTCATCGTCGTCAAGACTCCGCAAAAATTTCTTTGTACCAATTTTGCCATCCCAAAGTCTGCAATTTTAGGAGCGAATGATGCATCAAGAAGTATGTTTTCTGGCTTAATATCACAATGTATGATATATTCCTGACAGCTCTCATGCAAATATGCCAGTCCTCTTGCAACTCCAAGGGCAATTTGATACCTGGTTTTCCAGTTCAGAAATGTGACACTGTTCTGATATAGATGAACATCAAGAGAACCGTTTGGCAAGTACTCGTAGACTAGCAATCTCTTATTTCCCTCACAACAAAAACCAATCAGTTTAACTAAATTAACATGTTGGATCATACTGACTGAGCTCACTTCGGCTCTGAATTGCTTCTCCCCTTGACGAAGACCGTCAAGCATTTTCACTGCTATGATGGATGCGTCCGGTAAAACCTCCTTGTAAACAGAGCCGAAACCACCGCTCCCTAGCTTGGATGAGAAACCTTTTGTTGCCTGCTGCAAGTCAGTGTATCTAAATGCAACAATTCCGTTGACACCCTGAACATTGTTTGACACGCGGCAATAAAGCATCGTTTGTTTCCTCCAAATCATCAGAAGCAGGACAAGTCCAAAGAAAGCCAGCATAGTTGCACTGGTAACGGCCCAAACCAGAATTTTCCTTCTGTGGTTTTCCCAAATCCTCAGCTCTTTTGCAGCAAGGCGAACTTTCAGAAATTCCGCCTTCGTACTAGTAAGGTCACTGTACTGTTGTTGTCTGACATTAAACAGTTCATCATGCCAGACATAGCAGCCATAGTCACTGAAGGAATATGCAGTGCATGAGCAATTACTTATGCAAACCTTTGCACACTCACCTTCATTAGTAATAACCGTTAAGCTCCGAGCATTCGGGAGCAGTCCAGAGCATGGAATGTAGTAGAATCCATCTGTTGAGCTTGAGCCCCTGGTTTTGTTGTTACTGCAATCTAATGGAGAATTTCTGATGCACTCTCCTCTTCGATCCTCTAGCTCCCAATCCTCAAGCGACTTGATGGAGAAGCCCTTCACACAGTTGCAAGAGGGGCTTACATTGCCGTTGCAAACTGAATAAGATCCACAGACTGCATAGACATCACACTGAGATTTCGGCTGGACAGCAGAAATTAACCAATCCTGCAACTGCTCGTACCATATGAACGCCTTGAGTTGACCAGAAACCTCCAACGAAAGGCGCATGATCATGTTGTCGTCCCTCAGGGGGTCACGAGATACACCTCTCTGCTGTTGTCGACAAATTCAGAATAGGCACCCATATCTGGTATCGAGTTGAAGAATCGGCCGTTCCATTCGCCGCTTGACCAATAAGTCACTCCCGAATTCAACTCCACGAGGATGAACTGAGCAGCACCAGTCGGGTCCAGCTCCAACGCGTAGGCTCCGGGAGCCTGGTCCACCGAGTTCTTCCTGGAGACAAGGCGGCGGTTGAGGCGGTGCTGCAGACGAGTTTGTCGCTGCCAGCAAGCGCTTGGCCAGGCAAGATGGTGTTGGTGTCCCTTCCAGAAGCTGAAGCAGACGAGTGCACTTCCAGGATGTTGAGCGGGAAGAAGATGAGCACAAAGGGTAGTAGGGGGAGAGGCTTAGCGGTGGTAAAATTCGAGCCTTGTTAGCACAGGGAGTATACTTAGAATATTTGGCGTTGGATGGTTTGGGAGCGCCAGTCGATGCACGGCGCATCTACAGAATCATTTAGTTGGACTGAGTGATGAGAGCGCCGAATGCCGGCGACCAGCATACCCTGGCTAGAAGATTTGCCCAAACGTGCTTGGCTTTGGTCTGCAATTGCGGCTGCGGGCCAAAGGGCTTTCGTCAAGATGTCCGAAGATTCCACGGTCCCGACTCCCTGCCGGCAATTTTTTAAGCGTTCAATCATGTGATTTGCCGGACTGTTTTTTTTTTCCTTTTGAGCCATCTTTACTTTTCCTCTTGGGCCAATAAAAAGACATTAGAGGCTGCAACAGGTGACGAGATGGTTCCGTGAATGCACAGATGAGTGACGAGAACAAATGGATTAGGAGCGGTGCTGAGGCTGAGCTCTATATAGGAACACATAGGCCATGCTGAGCTCTGTATAGCAACACATACCAGAAAAAATGGACAGCCAATTGATGATTACAGTGGTGAAAAAATTGTATGTTGTTTTCTTCCACCTACTAGTTATTAGTTTACTTAAGGCTGACAAATTTATTTGGTAATAACTTTTTAAGGATGAAATCCAAAGAAGATTTCAAGAAGATCCTTCTTTGACTGCTGAGGAAACCCATGCCTACTATTTATTCTCTACATTGTTCCCAAAGGAGAGGAGTGGAAGAATGACTGGCCTAGGTCTATTAGCAGGTGGTGTGGGCTTCTGCTCGCATATCTGAAGCTTTATTTGAAATGCAGGAAGTGAAAGAAGAAAATAAGAAGCTTTGGGATGTGCTGAAAACTCTAATGTCAAATCAAACTAAGTTGCACCAGCAATACAACGAACTGAAAAGTCAAGTTTTAGGTTCCCAAACGTGTCCTCCTATTGAAACTAGTCCAAGGGTTGGTACAGTACATGGGCAACATTTGCATGACATGAATGATGATAATTGATAACCAAGAATTAGTTTCACATTCAAACAGGAGACATGGAGTAGAACATGAGGTAAACAATGTCTAGTTAAGTTGATTTACTAATTAGATGTGGTTTGTAATTAGTTTTCTCTTCAATCATTAGGAAACCAGGAATGTTGTCCTGCCAAGTCTGCAAAAAAGAAAGAGAATTACATCACATCACACACTTCTGGAAAATACCAAGGACAAAATACCTCCGCAATGCCTTCCAGAGACATCGAAGAAACCAAGAAAATTTCAGACACCACTTTCATAATGTGACTGTTGTCTTTTCTCATGTTAGTCTTTTCTAATCAAATAGTAGATAGATGATAGAGTTAATAGTAATCTTTGTAGGATGATATGTAAGATATAAAGTGTAGTATGGACGTTGGTCGGGCATCTCCAGATAGTAAAAAGCTAGTGGCACTAGGGACCATTCAGAAAACTGATAGGAAAGCTAAAGCGAATCATGGTCAACCATTGGTGGATTAAATTGATGTACTTGTCAGCATTGTTTATAAACAAACAACCATATTGCCTCGTGAACATGGGAAGATACAAAATCTAGGAAGTGCTACTGCTCGCTGCATACCATGGCCTCGGCAAAGTGTATGATCCCTAGACTTAAAAGTGGTTCCTTTGTTTATTTCTAATCATGAAACTCTGAACTTTACGTTGTTATAACCACACTGCAGATCATTTGTGCAGATGGCACTCCATTGCACTCTAAGCAGGTAGCACTCTATCTTAAGCACTAACACATAATGAAGTTTGGCTGAACCCACGAAAATTTCGGACGACCGGGGACTGAAGCATTCCACGAAACACAGCTACTCCTCCTTCTTAAGCGCCCCACGAGATCCAGCCGGACCCCTCCCTCCCGCCGCCGGCAAGCTTGCCAGAGTGTATGGGTGAAAACGGTACGTATATTTTTCGACCATATTCGAGACCGAATCCGTTTATAGGAGTTTAGATCTATCCGTATCCGAGTCCGGATATTCAACATTCGATACCGTATCCGTATCCGAATCCGAATACTCAAATCGTATATTTATAATGTCGATACCCAATTGTATTCTATCTGACATAGCTCTATCCGTATTCGAATCTGAATCCGAACGTAATATATGTCTGTATCCGATCCGTTTTCATCCCTACCGGAGTGGGCTGGGAGCCCCCGCCCCGCCTAGTCAGTAGCTAGTACTTGTAGGTTGCCCGGATGGGTGTCTCCCCTCGGGGAAAGTGATGTTGCCGCTGTCGTCGCTGTAGTCTTCCTCGTCCGATGGTGTCGCTTCCAAGGTCAGTAGAGATAAAACAAGTCCGCTCTCTCAAGCAGTTCCATCTCCGCCCTTGTGCGCCCATGGTTGCTTGAGCTCCATCGCCGTTGCCCCTGATCCGTCCGGGTTCGAGTATGATTTGGTGGTTGCGCTTCTAGATCGGGTCTCCTGCTGGACAACCCCGTGCAGCCTTGCGCCAAGCGTCACTGAACCTTCATCGACCATGTCACCACACGCCTTGCAGGTCGCCCTCACATGGCCCCGACGAAGTTGTTCTTCCATGCCCGGTCGCCGTTGGGGTGGCTGCTGACGCCGTCGGTGCAGCCCCGGCCGCCTTGACGTCCGAGGCTCACAGTTGCTTTGTGGTGTCTACTGGTCCATGTTCTACTCCGGTGCGATGTAAGGCGCTTACCTGCCGTGCTGCTTCTTCGAGGCTCCTCGTCCTTGCTAGGGTGGATTTCATGTTCAATCCTTGGATGCAACCTCTGATTCATCATCTCTACAGAGGTGTTTGTCTGAGTCCGCCATCGCTAATTTCGTATCTTCGGCTCAGCTTCCAACCTCCACAGCTACAATGCATAAGGGAGGCCCTCGGTGGTTGCCACCATTACCTGGTGATAGTATTCACCGTGTTCCCAATGGGGCATTCGAAAGACTTTCGGACGCCTTTGAGAGATTCGAATTTGGAGGACTTATTCAAATTTACTTGCTTAGTTTCTGCTCTTAGGATGCAGTGTCTCGAAGTAGGCATAGTTTTCTTCTGTGCTGCTCGGTGGTTTCTACCATGTAATTGGGATTTTATTTCCCAAAACTATGTACTATGGTTCTAATGTCTTAATATATGTGAACTTTCAAGTTTGGCTTGAAATCTGAATTTTTTGTTGTAGTTCTGTAGTTTCATTAGGCAAGTCACCCCGAACACAAGAGAGACTACACGACCAAAAAGGGCGACATCAAAAGCTGATGCTACAAGGCTGAATAAAGGCCAAGTTGCTTCACAAAGTTTGCCAGAAAACAAGCTAGCAAGAAGGAAGGTGTGTAAAGAAAAAAAAACTGAGCAACTTACATCATCCCAGTCTGTAGAGGGCCACAAAAGCAACATACATATAACATCTCAATGTTAGTACTACAATTAAAAGAAACCATCTCTTGCTTCCAATTTTCTGTTTCTTGAAGTCATTTCTGAAAATCCATGGTACTATCTCTTACAGCAGTACATCAGCACAATACTATATATACCTTCACTCATTGGGATATGTTTGGTTTGAAACAGGAGCAATTGCCAAGTGAGGACAACATATATATGTATGTAGCTATGGGCAGAGGAGCAAGACGAGGCCATGGGCTGAGGGGCGGTTGGGAAAGGATGAAAATGGAACGGATATTTTTTGCACCTCTATATGGATAGTCTGTTTCTGAATCCGAATATTTAATATCCAATCATATCTGAATCCAAATACTTAAAATCAGATTTCTTATATGTATATGAGATAGATGTCAATATCCGACGTATTCGTATCTGGCTCTAAGATCCGAGAAAAAATAAGGTATTAAATATAGGATATGAGATAAAACATATAGGTATGGGATAGAAAGCAGGATCACTGATATAGGTTGTATCCCATCATCATCCCTACCGGGGCACTGCAGAGTGTGGCCAAGGCTGGGGCTGGTCGGCCGTCTGGGCGCTTCAGTTAAACTTAAGCAAAGTTATTGATACTTCAAACAGGTTATCAAAAAGACAAGCAAACTAAGTGGCGAACTCAATGTATATCGTTCGTTCCACTACATACAGCCGATAAATTGAAATTTCAGCAAAACAATACATACTCCCTCCATACTCGAAAATGAAGTTGTTTTGGACAAGGCTTGGGTTGAACATTGGGAATATAAATCATGAATAACTTTTAAGTTGTTGAGTTTGAAAATGTGAAAACCATATGTATAGATTTGTCTTGAAAAATACTTTCACAAAAATTTACATATATCACTTTTTGATAAATATCTTTATAAAAATAAGTAGTCAAAGTTATACTTTGGAGACCGTGTTGCTGTCCAAAACGACTTCATTTTTTAGTATGGAGGGATTATATGATTTCGTCTATCCCATCAAGTTCCCACAAAATTTCAATATACAATACCATGTTGTCAGTTGCTACTACCTTGAAAATCTTGGGAAATGAAGCTTAACGATCATTGGGAGTTCAGAGAGTTCCACTGTGGACCTGCCCAATAATACAGTCTTCAGCTTCTCATCACATTTCACAATGTTCTTATTCGTCGCGTCCTGCAAATCAGGATAGTTATTACCATCTCAAAAGAAAATAATGATGAAGCCACATAATGTAAATTGTAGTTTCTATAACAAAACAAAACACTAAGAGCCTCCGGCACTGGGTCTGCCCTATAACAAAACAAAACACTGTTCTTCATTTTCGCACAAATAGCTGGAAGTGGCAGCCAACTGATAGCAGGTTCTGTTACAGTAGAAGCAGCTTCTTGTTCTTTCAGTTTCCTTAATCCTTAATCTGTTCGATTCTGACACAAGCGGATCACAATAACTGACAATTGATTGTTAGTATGGTTTTCACCATTTTACGGAAGTGAATCCTAGTGTTTTTTTCCCTGTTTCTACATACTTAGATTCAGGCTGTGAGAAGGCATTTCAGAGTTATTATTTATCATAATCTGCACATCTGCACAGCCATATGGTCAGGAAGGTACAAGGAATGAGTTGCTTGTCAGTTTTTCCTCGTACCAGTTTAGCCAGTGCCCAACTACAACAATAGACCCCAAAAGAACCAGTGGAAACACAAACAGTTTGGTCAAGATGGTGCACTAGTATTCTGACATACACTAGATCACTAAGGCCTTGTTTGGATGTCTATGTATCCACCTCAATCCATGTGTGTTGGGGTGGATTGGTGCCACCTCAATCCATGTGTGTTTAAATTTCACACCAATCCACCCCAACACAAATGGATTGGGGTGGATACATGGACATCCAAACAAGGCCTAACATGTAATATTTGGCCCGTGTGGGGGAAAAGATAACTCCTAATAAAAAGAATGGCAAAAAAACAAAATATTCAGTGGTAAAATGAAAATAGGCTTCATGCTTCGTGCCAAAATAAAGTTCCCATTCTCATTACTATTGACACAAAACCATAGGACAATCTATCACCTAATAAAAGTATTAAAAGAAATAGACTTTTTCCTAGTCCTATTGTCGCTTCTAGAAGTGGCAAGACGAGACCGGAGGACAGATCAATCAATTCTGCAGTCTGTTTATGAGCCTGGACTGAATTTTCAGTCTGGCTTAGGCTTTACATTACATGGTAAAAGGAACAGCCCACCGTTTAGCTCCTGCATGAGCGCTACGCGCCTCCCACGCTCAACCACACACGCCCACACCTTTCTGCATCGCTGAGAACTAGAACTAATGTTTTGCTCATGTAGACACGTGTTGCGCTCACCTCCATCTTCGTCTCCCGTTCGACGCATCTGAAGCAGCAGCTCAGCCATCACCAGCATCACCTCACCCCGCCCTATCTTCCACTTCGAACCGCACCGTCACCCTAAACCCATACGTTGGTGTATCTCTGCACCACTAATCGGGCACATGAATCAGCAACCTCCTACAGCAGCACGAACCCCTGTTCTTTTGTCATGCTTGTTCAATATGATGCGTTGGTGAATCTATAGCTTGTTTGTGTGGATCATATGCAGATCTGACCCTAGCCCCAAATCTAAGCCACTCAGCACTCGCTCACCTTCTTGCTGCCAGGGGTGGAACCATTGCTATGGCGTCAACTATCATTTACTTGCACACAGCTTAGATAGATAGGTTGAGGACACTTTCTTGGGAAGAAATACATGCAGGGGAAGAAGCCATCAGCATCATCGTCCACTCCTGGTTGTCATCAGCTTGGATGAGTTTGAATTGTTGCTTTGTAAATTACTACTTAGGAGATTTATTTGTAGTTTGTTGGCTATTAGCGAATCGGAAAGTGGGTCGCCTCCATCTTCCCAGGGCAACCAATGAGATGAGCCAATAGAAAGCCAACCAAAAAGACCGGTTGGCCAAAGTTCCAAAGGTACTCCCCAACATGCGCGGAAGGAAGGAACTGGTGGAAGGGTGGACCTTTCAAAGGAGGCATCGAAGGGAGATATCCAGAGGCCAACATAGAGTCAGCTTTTGGATCAAAGGTGGAGACCCTTATGATGAAGTTGGGCCTCAGAAAGGAGCCCTCCTCAAGGGAAGGTGGTCTCTAGTCTTCGCACTCCACCCTCCAAAAAAGTGCCAAGGATGAACAGGATGTTATGTCGACTGAGGGACAAACATACGGGATGACCCCACCCTTGGCCTCAGGGCACACTACAGTGTAGAGGATGACCTGGGCTACGAGCAAGAAAAGACAATAGCATACCCTTCGACAGTAGGAAGGGGGTGTGTGAGTTTATAGTAGACAAGGGAGAGGTCACATCAACTGTAAACAACCCCTACCCATAGATTTTAAAGCAGCAAGCCTGTTCGGCTGGTATTAAAGCCAGCTGATAAGCCGGCTGAAGCTATTTTATTGTGAGAGAAAAGTATTGTAGATTCTAGCTGATAAGCCGGCTGATAAGTTCAAGCGAACAGGCCCGTTTGAGAAATAACACAAGTACTTGTGGAACCCGCTAATGTTCCAAGGGTCCCTCTTGTTCAGGGATCTGTCCCCCAACATTAGCAATGTCAGGACCAACTACACACGAGGAGTATGGCAGAACAATTGATGTTAAGCATGAATTATCTAGCTACATAAACCACTGTTCAGTGCCTCTTATGAGGGATCTCTATGAATCAATACATGTTACAGTATGCTTGAAGGTTTCCACTAAGGAGCATTAGAAACATGGAAGTGATATACCGAAACACATGTCAAAGTGCTACTAATGCCCATTTTTGGCATATTTCTGGGTGTAACCAGATATAAACGGGGTGCGACATGGAAACATAACTACTTTATCAGCTCCAAATTAAATTAAAGCGCTGAACATAAGGGTGCCTCCTCCATTGTCAGTTCACATGGACGATCTGGAAACAGGTGGAATACCAAGCAGCATGAAGGGAGTGAAATCTCAAATGCTGAGCTATCAAGAACCCAAACGTCAAAGGTTCTCATCCTAACCAAGTAGAAGCTATAAATACACAGAAGAGCATTATTAAGCATTTTTATGCATATAGTGGCAAAGTGGACAAAAGTCCTGAATTATCAAAACGTCATTTGGCACCGCACAGATCAATTCCCACACCTGTAAACACCACCTAGATTTTGGAAATGACATAATCTCTTCATATAATACTACTACTAATAATAATACTATTCTGAACTCTCATCTCACGATATGTTGGCAGCATCAGCTGCCATTCTGCTGTTTTCCCATTAGCCCAAAACTTCATGTTTTCCCCCAATCAATGTTCTATCCAAGGTCAGTGCAAATTAACTCTGACGAGCGAGCAGTCAAATCCTGTCGCAATAAATAATGATCCCAGCTAACACGGAGCACCAACCTTAGCGACTAATTACAGATTTCTTCGGAAAGAAACGAAGGGGCCCAGTCTATTGCTATACGCATAGATTGGAAGTAGTACCTGAAGTTTGTTGTCCTTGATGTACGACCAGACCCGGAGGAAGAAGGAGATATGGGACATTTGGGACCGGCCCCCGGCGAACTCTCGCAACTGGGTGGACAGGTTCACCAGATCCATCAGCCCCGCAACCTTCTTGGGGCATTCGGCCGCCGCCCGCCTCAGCACCATCTCCCGCCCACCCACTGTGAAGAAGTGAACGGATTCGAAGGAGAGTGAGCTAACCAAGCCAATCACAGAATAGAACAAATCGGAGCAAATCAGCGCAAATACCAAGCACAAAATCTGTCGAATACATCAAACTGAAACAGGGTTTCATGCACCTGATCAGCACGTGCTGCACTCAGCTGAGGAGGGAGTGACGGGATGAGGGTGGCGCCGGTGGGGAGGTATGGAGGAGGGGGCGACGCCGGAGTGGAGTAGAGCCGGCGCTGGGGGAGGCAGAAGGAGCGCCGCCGCGCTTGGGTGGGATGGGACGAGAAGCGCAAGAGGGGCCCAAGGGATAACGGGGTACAGTCAGAGATTACTCATCAATCCAGCAAATGAAAATGAAAATAGAGATTTCAGAGTTTAGACTCAATTCGCACGTTTCTCTGTGTCGGTGTTTCGCACCGGGTCCTCGACTGGTGAATTTGAACTGTGTGTTCCTAATCTTAGATGGTGATATAAAGAGACACAAGATTTATACTGGTTCAGACAATCGATGCTCTACGTTCAGTCTGAGAGATCGATCCTGTATTCCTTGCACCGAAGTGCTAGTAGTATGAGGTTATAAGCACAGGGAGAGATGGAGCTAATCTCAGGTCTCGGCGATGTGTCGTGTGGACTGCTTGAGACTTTGCTCTCAGGCGACTGGGATGTGTATGTGTGTGAGCTACCAGGTGTTCTCCCTATTTTTCTTTCCTAAGGGGCCCAAGTCCTCTCCTTTTATAGTTGAAGGGAGGACAAGGGCAGTACATGTCTTGACTATCTCTGGCGTCGTGCCAACAGGACTGTGTGTCGAGAGCCTGTGGCTGTTCTCGTGGCGGCGTGGTCGTCGGAGTGGTCCGTCCTTGGAGCCTTTGGGCGACGTCTTTGGTCACGTCCGACCACATGCATCATGGGAGCTTCTAGGCTACCTCGGAGGCGAGTCTTGGCTGGCGGTGACGCGGATCGGCTGTTGTGGATTTTGGTGGCGTGAGGTGAGGCTTGGTCGGTCTTAGAGGCACGCATGCAGTGATGGGGGTCTCGTGAGCACGAACCCCGAGATAGCCGAGACCTTGGTGTATAGTGCCGAGGGCTCAGGAGAGGCGGGTGATCTGGCGCCTTGGCTTGGGAAGCGATGATGGCCCGGCCAAGTAGTCAGCGATGATGTTGTTTTCGAGGCGGGATCATGGGCACACAGTCTGATGTGGATGTTGATCGTGGGCCTGTTGTCGAAACACGATGGCCGGTAATCCAAACCAGTATGGGCACTGGTCACGATGTGGGCGTTGATGCGACCTCAGTCCCGTCGGCCATTCAGTGGTGTCAAGTCGTAGTCCGTGGAGATTGCGGGAGTGGTTGAAGTATTAATGGGACATGACGTCTTTGTCGGGAGGGTCGGTCAAGCGGGCTGACGGACTATGGATAAGTCGGCCTCTCAAGCGCAATCTGAGAGAATAAGGCCTTACGTGAGGCGGAGGCGGAGCCTCGCGCGAGACGGAGATCGGACTCTTGCCGAGGAGCCTTCCGTGAAGAAGAGCCTCATGAGGCGGAGATTGCGTCAGACGCCGAGACCTTCTCTTGAGGCTCGAGATGAGGCGAGAGGCACTGGCGGGCTCGGACGTGGCGGGTGAGGGCCCTGGCTTACCTTCTAGCTTTGTATTTTGATGGGACTTAAAGTGCCCCCTTTGATGTTCGCTGGGGTACCCCGTCCTAAGGTACCCGACGGTGGCCCCAGAGCCTCTCGGGAGTCGTGCACTCTCCACGAGGGTTCGCCGAGGCTTAGTTTATTCCCGCTCCCGTAGGAATTAGGTTTTGTTTCTTGAGGTTCCGGTGGAGTGCTGGTGGCCCGCCTGGCAGTGTAACCCGAGGCCTGGAGGGTGGAGTTACTCCTTGAGGGGCTTTTTCGTTCAGCGTTTGAGCGAGGAGTTTTATCGCATTTGCAAGAGCCCCAAGCGCAAGTTCGGGTTGCTGGGGGTCTCGGCGAGGCTGCGAGGAAAAGCCCTCTAGCCTCCAGACGAGCGAGAGGTCCATCGAGGATCCCCCGACTTTGGAGTGCGACCCTCACGCTTCCTTTTCGCGTTCGGAAGGAGGGTGGAATGTGCGAGCTACCCTCGATGGGCACGAGCGTGGGCACTTCCGGTGTTTGTTATCGGGTAGTCCAGTGGAGACCCGAATCCCGCGTTCGCTAAGGGTCGGCTAGCGGTCGGAGACGCACTCCAAGAGTACCGGAGAGGGTTTCTCTAGTGGGTGCCGAGGCCGTCATTTGGGCCTTGGTGGCTCGGTGCCTCCCTACGGTGGGATCCCATCGAAGACTTCCTGCCGGTGGGTCTCGGACACGACTTAGGACCCCCCGAGCGATCGAGCGATCGTTCGCTCGGGCCTCGGCCATTCGTGAGGCTCACCCCAAGGTCGCCCCACGACTCTGTTGCTCTGGGGCATCGTCGAAAGCTCTCTGGAGGCCCAGCCTTGAACCCTTGGAATGTGTGGACTCGGTGCCCTTTATCGTATTTATAACGGAACTTCTAGCGTGGACTTAGACCGTTTGTCTTTGTCTTGGGCGCAGGAGGAGCCCCGAGCCTCCACCGGGGAGGCGGGAGGCGGTCGGGGGTCCCCAGCTTTTTTCATCCGACCCTCACATGTCCTTTTCGTTCGGACGGAGGGTTTGTTTGCCGAGCCCATCTCAGTGCGGCCGGGCCACTGGTCTCGGCAAGGTTGCGGAAGAGCCCCTAGCCTCTGCGTGGGCGAGAGGGCCATCGGGAGTTCCCCCGGCTTTTATCGCCCCTCGCACATGAGGGTTTGTTTGCCGAGGCCCCTTTGGGCACCGGCCCGGGTCATGGGTCTCTCGGCTCACTCGCAGGAAGAGCCCCCTAGCCTCTGCACAGGGCGAGAGGGCCGTCGGGAGCTCCCCTGTCTTTTTGTACGACCCTCATGCTTCCTTTTTCGCTCGGAAGGAGGGTTTGTTTTGTCGAGCCCCTTTGAGTGCGAGGCCGGGGTCGCTGGGTCTCGGCAAGGTTCTTGTGAAGAGCCCCTTAGCCCCTGCATAGAGGCGAGAAGGCCGTCGGGGGTTCCCCGACTTTTTGTACGACCCTCATGCTTCCTTTTCGCTCGGAAGGAGGGATGGAATGTGCCTCGCTACCCTCGGTGGGCACGAGCGGTGGCACCTCCGGTGAGCTGTTTTTGGGTAGTTCGAGTGGAGGCCCGAACCCCGTTTGCTAGGGGACGGCTAGTGGTCCGAGACACACTCCAAGAGTACCGGAGGATTTCTCTAGTGGGTGCCGAGGCCGTTCATTGGAGCCTCGGTGGCTCGGTGCCTCCCTACGGTGGGATCCGATTCAGAGACCTTCTGCCGGTCTCGGACATGACTTTTGGGCGTCCCCCAAGCGTTTAAGCTTGCTTGGGTCTCGGCCCGTATAGGCTCGCCCGCCATGGTCGTCCCTCGACTCTGTTATCACAGGGCGGCTGTCGAAACCTCTTGGGGCCCGACCTTGAACCCTGGACCATAATAGGCTCGAGCACTGGTTCCTTCATATGAAAGGAATAGGTAGTGGGGAATATCTTCTTCCTATTGGCTCGGCCACGGTGGCGTGCCTTTTGAGGCGACTTCACGGGGAGGTGAAATGGCGCTTCTTCTTGCCGTAGTGGCCGAAGCGTGACGTGGTGGATGGGACGAATCTGTTCTCGCATTTAATGAGGGAGGCGTGGGCACGTACGGGTGAAATCGGCTCGTGGTTAAGCTGGCGGCCGGGGGGAAACTTCCCGATTTCGTCGCTTGTTCATTTCGCCTCCTCCCCGCATAAATACCGAAGAGTCCGCCCTCCTCGTCTTACCTTGCTGCTCGTGATTAGCACTGCCTCCGTCGGTATGTCGCTAGAAGCAGGTGGTGCCGGGAAGAAGAGGGAGAAGAGCGAGCCTAGGGAGAAAGCGAGGAAAAAGCAAGAAGCGTGGGGAGAGAGAAAAAACTCACCGCGCACCGATTCCTCCATCGCACCCATGGCGGCGACATCATCGTTGTCGGTGGTGGACCAGGATCCGTCGGATGTCACCGAGGAGATGCTTCAGTCGCTTGTCGACGGCGGACTCCTTCGCCCGGTGATAGACCCCACCAGGCCGGAGTGGATTGCTCCGTACGGCGAGCCAGAGCTGAGGCTCCGCGACGGCTATGTCGTAAGCTTCGTCTCCTTTCACGAGCATGGCCTCGGCGTCCCAGCGGATCGATTCATGCGGGCGCTCCCGCATTACTACGGCGTGGAGCTCCACAACTTCAATCCCAACTCCATCACTCAGGCGGCTATCTTTGTTGCCGTCTGCGAGGGGTACTTGGGGATTGCTCCCCATTGGGAGTTGTGGCTCCACCTATTCCGGACGGGGCACACTACCAAGCCGTCGGGCACGTCGGGTACGAGGAAGGCGACAAGGGCCGGCGGCTGCACTCTCCAAGTGCGCTAGGACCACCTGCACCTCTACATTCCGGCCCAACTCGCGTCATCCAATCGCCGGTGGTACACGAGTTGGTTCTACCTTCGTAATGACGACGGAGGACTTCCCCCCTACACTGGGCGGATTGTGGGGAGTTGCCCAGAGAGATGGAAGTACGGCGTCCCGAAGGACGACCAGCCCAAGCTGTAGCCGCTTCGGAGGGAAATTTGGCGAGGCCTCTGAGGCCACGATCTCACCGGCTGTAGTCGTGGCCGCCTTCCACGCCGGAGAATCTTTGCCGATGATGGCTCGGTGGCGGTGGTTGTTCGAGATGAAGCCGGGTGAGCCCATTGAGGGCACCCGGATGTCCTCCTCCGCCCTTTCCGATGAGGAAATTCTTCGTCGGGTGGGGGAGACGGTGGAGGCGAAGCTGAGGGGTGGCAACTTGACCCCTATCGCTATACGGCCGTCGCGGGGGTTCCTCTCGATGGTAAGTCGTGCGCCGCTTGTAGCCTCCGAGCCTCCTCAGTCTCCCCTTACCCCTTGTTTCCTTATGCGCGTCCGTCGTTCCTGCAGGGGATGAGGGACGTACGCTCATCTCCGCCGCCCGTTCGAGGACGCGAGGCGGCGGGCGATCAACCGCGCGCGCCGACGCCGTCGCGCAGAAAAGCGAAAAAGAGCGCCAAGGCGGCCGAAGCACTGCAAGCAAATCTCGCGCGAGGAGCTAGATAAGCGCCGCCGTCAACAACGGAAGGATGGTCTCCGTTGGAGGAATCCCCATCGGCGTCGTTGTCGGCGGAGGCCTCGGACGGGGATGACGGAGCGAGGTGGGGCGAGGTCCCTGGACCATCTTCTGGCGTAGTGGAGGTGGTGCACTGGGCGATGGCAAGCAGCCCGGCACTCCGGGAGGAGGAGGAGAAGCGGACCGGGGTCGTGGCGGTTGTCCGCTCTAGGCCGATGACACGCTCGAGGTGCGGGCGTTAGCAAGCGCGCCGTCGGCCGGTGGGCTCGGCGGTGTGGTGGAACAAGTGGCGGTGGGGCGACACCACACCCCCGTAGAGGGCCGAAAGGCGCCGGGGTCCATTGAGGACCGGCCGGCGCCCGATGGACACTGAGGCGACGCCTCTGCCGCCGCCCTCGCCGCCGTTCTTGGACGAGGTTTGCCATGGCAAAGCAGTTGCCGCCCGTTCAAGGTAAAGTATTTTTTGGCGGGGTCATAGTGCCTTCCGTTCGCCTTTTGGTCTCTCGCTGGCCTGACCACTGCCGGTTATTTTTCCTTAGTCGGGCGGCCTATGGACGAGCTTCCCTTGGCGCCTTAAGGTGCTCAAGGCGAGCCCAGCTCCTCCGCCCTTGGGTGGCGGAGGCACAAGCCATATCCAGCATGCAGCTGCGGCATCGGCGAGGGTCGATCTGAAGGAGCCGGCCGCCCAAGGAGGGCTGCCGAGGCGGCCCCTACACTGAGACGAGGAGGAGTGCCTCCGCCCGTGAGGCGAGGCTCACGAGTCGGATGGGGCAGCGTGCCCTTGGTTTGCAGGCCCCTGAGGTCTCGAAATTTGAGGAGGCAGAGGCAGGCGCCCAAGACCGCCGAGACCGCAGTGATGGCTCTGATCGGTGTTTCTGCGTCCTCCGAGGCCCACGATGGCGGAGGCCGGAGCCCCCGAGACCACCAAGGCCATCGTGATGGTGGCGAGGCCATCTGTCCAAGAGGCGGAGATGAAGGCGGCGGAGGCCTTGGTGGCGCCCTTGCTTCAGGGGCCGCCGTTGTTGCGAGAGAGCGCCTGGGAGGCGGCGGAGGTCTATCCGATCTCCTCCGACGATACTTCTGGCGAGTGGGGGGTGGTCGGCGCCAAGGATGCCGGTGCCGTGGGGACAATGCCGGCGCCGATCTTGGACGAGGAAACTCGGCCCTCGTGCAGTGTGACCCGAGCCTCGTGGGTGGGATCACCCGAGGGTACTATGGCGGAGCCGGGACGACCCTGAGGGGGAGCCTCTGTTCGCCCTTGAGGACACGGCAATGAGGGGCGGGCATGGGCACCTTCGAGCAATACCGTCGGTGGGGGGAGTGATGTCGCTCTGAGCACGGCCTTGTCCGTAGTGCTGACGACACCCGAGTCGCCAGGTTTGTGTTTTCCTTTCTCACGCGATGTTGTCCTTTTACGGTTTTGTTACAATCAATGACCCTGATACGCTTCCCAGGAGCTCGAGACTGGTCCCTTGGGAAGTCGGTCTTTCTCCGTGAGAGAGGGCGTCTAGGACCGGCTTCAATGGCGGGAGGGCCTTCTCACCGGCGCCGCCAGCTCTCCTGTCGGTATGAGCGCAGAGGTAGAGGACCTCGCCTTCGTTGCCAGCTGAAGGTCGAGGTCGAGGAGCCTACTGCCTGACGCAGCAGCTCACCCCTCTGGCGGCATGGGTCAAAGAGTTGGAGGAGGAGCTCACCGGTGCGGTCAGTGATCGGGATGCCTTCAGGGGCCGAGCCACTGATGCTATGGCCTCGGCCGCGGCTCTCGCGGGGTAGCTAGGGGGAGGAACAGGCGCACCGGTGACGAAAGGTGCCTTGGATGAGGCCCTTCTGTTGCAGTGAGGCCTCATGAATAGATTTGTGGTTTGGAGGGGGCGGTCGAGGTGAGTCTTAGTCCCTTATTTTGTTTTCTTTTCCTTATGTTCGCTCCCTAACTCCCTTGTGTGACGCAGGTGGGGAGTGAAGCTAACTGATGGCCGAGGCTTCTCGGGTCGAGGCCCAGCTTGAAGGAGGAGGCCGAGAGGCCTGCTATTTGGAAGGAGAAAGCCGAGGGCTGTCGGTCGAGACCGACCTTTGGGAGCTGAAGGCCAAGGGTGAGTTCCGTGGGCTTCCTCTCCTAATTTAGGTTGTTTTTTCCCTCGCTCAACCTTACTCTGTTCTCCATGGTGCAGTCAGAGGCGGAGGTTACTCGGGCAGCCGAGGCTTCCAGTGCAGGTGGTATATGGCGGTGCTCGATAATTGAGATCGGGGCACGAGGCGCTGAAACGTCTTGCCCTTTTCTACTCTTGAGGCCTTGGAGGTTGAAGGGGTTGGTCAGCAGACTCCTAGGAAGCCGTTTGATCGCTGGTTGAGCAACCCGGATCGTGGCGGCTCTCAGAGAGCGCGCACACGGGTGTCAAGCGCCTTGCCGCCATCATCTTCTCACTATGTCGGCGTCGACCTCCCGGCCATCGGTGATGGGTATGTCTGCTGATGATGACGAGGAGGTGCCGACGTGAATGTCACGGGTGATGGAGACGGTGGAAGGCCTTGGCACGGCGCTGGCGACGCTCTTCGAAGAGGAGGTGGTTCCTCCCCTACCATCTGCCGGTGCTGAAGGCCCGATCTGGGCCCTAGGGGCTATGTAAAAATAGAGTAGGAGTTATTTTTGTATCGTAACGCTTGTGGCCGTCGAGGCCTTTATTTTTGAAGTATTTGTGTTTCTTAGTTGTTTTTCTCATGTTTAGAGCCTCTCGCCTCTGTTGCTCTGATCGATTTCGCTTTGCAAAACACCCCTTGGGGCCTAAGCAAATCCCTTGGGCGAGAGGTAGTGAGGGAGTGCCGTAGCCTTGAGGCGTGGGCCGTCTCGACTGACTCTACAAAGGCCTCTTGCTTAGGAAGCAGGACCTTGGTCCGAGGGGTTTTACAACCGATTGGTCAGAGCATGCTAGAGTCTTGGTGAGGAATTTTTGCTGCTAAAAAACGATGAAGAATGGTGCGTGGGACCTAGGGGAGTCCCCATCTAGCCCCAGGAGGCTTGGTTCTTACTGAGGCGAGCCGAGCCTCCCTTGTCGTATTCTTTATTTGCAAGAGACCTACGATGGGCTCGGGGTTTCTCGAAATATTAGACCAACTAAAGAACGCTTTTTAATTGTATTTCGAGAAATGACATATACAATGCTTGAAAATTTAGGGATAAAAGTGGACGTAGCATTGTTCTATGTTCCAAGCGTTGGTGAAGACTTCGCCCTTCTCGTTGGCCGACTTGTAGGTCCCGAGCCAAATTATTGCAGGCGATGATGTACAGCCCTTCCCATGGCGGGGTCGACTTGTGGCGGCCCTTGTTGCTCTGTGCTAGCCTCAACACCAGGTCGCTTACCTTCAAGTCTCGACCTCGACGCTGTCGGGCACTTTGATAACGTAGTGGCTCTCTACTGGTATTTGGCCGAGTGTAGTAGCCGACGTCTCGGGCTTCCTCCAGATTGATCGAGGGCTTCCTCTTGGGTGGTGAGTTACTTTGTTCGTTATAGGCTTGTAGCCTTGGGGAACCATATTCCAAGTCGATGGGGAGGATGGCCTCGGCCCCATAGACCGGGAAGAAAGGCGTGAACCCCATGGCTCGGCTTGGAGTGTTCCTCGGGCTCAGGATGACCGATGGGAGTTCATGAGCTATTTCTTGCCAAACTTTTTCAACCGGTTGTGAATCCTTGGCTTGAGGCCTTGTAGGATCATGCCGTTGGCATGCTCTACTTGCCCGTTGGTCCTTGGGTGTCCTACGGCCGACCAGGCCACACGGATGTGGTGGTCGTCGCAAAACGCCGACCAGTCTAGAGAAATCCACTCCGGGCCATGCCTCGTCCTCCTCCGAGGAGTCGGCGTGGGTGCCCAGGTCAAGAGTGAAGCGCTAGCGGCGTTCTGGGGGATCCTTGTGAGCGGCGGCGTAAGCGTAAGAATAAGAGGTGGCGGCATTTCTCAACCCAAAGGGGTATGAGGATGGTGCCGTCGCCGGACTTTGCTCCGCCGAAACTGGCTCTTCAGGGAGTGGTGGAGCGGAGCTTGGTGACTGGGCGTTGCCATGTGCCACCGGTGTTTTTCCTTCGTCCAAGCTCAGGCTAGACAGGTCCCCAGCCAGGGAGCCTGTGCCAACAGCTGGTCGTAGGATGTCGCAGGGAGCGGCGTGCCGTCCTGGATTCGAGTAGCATCGGGGTGGTCTTGCTCGCGTCATGCCTGGCGAGCAGCACGAGAGAGAGGCCGCCCGGCGCCACTGCGCGCTGGTGCCTGCGGCATAGCGTCGCCGTCGGTTGGTGGGGCTCGGGCGTGAGGAGTACCATGTCGTACTCATGCCCCAGAGACATAAACTCTAGGCCCCCGAACCAGATTACCGTGCTGCGACATAACGGTCGTACGGGGTCTACCATCCGGAACTTATTGGGATGACGAAACTGACACACAGACTCCCCTACCTGGCGCGCCAACTGTCGGTGTTTTGGACCGGGGGTCCTCTACCAACTAGTGAATTTGAACTGCGTGCCCCTAATCCCGGATGGTGATGCAAAGAGACACAAGGTTTATATTTGGTTCGGGCAATCGATGCCCCTACGCCCGATCGAGAGATCGATCTTGTATTCCTTGCACCGAAGTGCTAGTAGTAGGGGTTACAGAGCACGGGGAGAGAGGGAGCTAATCCTGTGTCTCGGCGAGGTGTCGTGTGGGCTGCTTGAGACGTTGCTCTTCGCAATTTGGGATGTGTATGTGTGTGAGCTACCAGGTGTTCTCCCTATTTTTCTTTCCTAAGGGGCCCAAGTCCTCTCCTTTTATAGTTGAAGGGAGGACAAGGACAGTACATATCTTGACTATCTGGCGGTCGTGCAGCAGGGCGGTGTGTCCGAGCCACGTGGCCTGTTCTGTGGCGGCATGGTAGTCGGAGTGGTCCGTCCTTGGAGCCTTTGAGGGCGACGTCTTTGGTCGTCACGTCCGACCCTATGCATCATGGGAGCTTGGGCTACTCGGAGCAGTCTTGGCGGCGGGACGCGGATCGTCGTAGATTGGCGGCGCTGCGTGAGGCCAAGGCTTGGTCGATCTGCGAGGCTGCACTGCATGTGGGGGGTCTCATTAGCGAAACCACGAACCCGAGATAGCCGAGACCTTGGTGTATAGTGCCGAGGTTGAGAGGGCGGCTGATCTGGCGAGGTGGCTTGAGGCGGTGATGACCCGGGCCAAAGTAGTCCAGCGATGTTGTTTTCGAGGCGGGGATCGCGAAGAGCCTGATCTGATGTGATGGGCGCTTGATCGTGGACCTGTTGTCAGAACACGATGGCCAGTAATCCGGTACCGGTATGGGCACTGATCTGATGTGTGGGCGTTGATGCGACCTCAGTCCCCCGTCGGCCATTCTGTGGTGTCAAGCCGTCGTCCGGTGGAGATTGCGGGAGTGGTTGAAGTATTAATGGGACATGACGTCTTTGTCGGGAGGGTCGGTCAAGCGGGGCGACGGACTATGGATAAATCGGCCTCGCGCCAATACGGAGAATGAGGCCTTACGTGAGGCGGGCGGAGCCTCGCGAGACGGAGATCGGACTCCTTGCCGAGGCCTTCAGTGAAGAGCCTCGCATGAGGCGGACATGGCGTCGGGGACGCCGAGGGAGAGAGTGAGGCTCGAGATGAGGCGGAGAGCCTGGCGGGCTCGGACGTGGCGGGTGAGGGGCCCACGGCTTACCTTCTAACTTTGTATTTTGATGGGACTTAAGTGCCCCCTTTGATGTTCGCTCGGGGTACCCCGTCCTAAGATACCCGACACTCTGAATTTAACATTTAATTCATGTGTACTTTGAAAATTGACACCAGAGACGCTGAATCTTTGGCGTTAGATAGTTTCTCCCTATATATTCTTCTTTCTTACATTTTTTATATTCTTTCCTTTTTTATAGAAGAATTTTTTTCCTAGCCATGTGAAAAGATATTTTTGCCCTCGCCTCTCATTTATGTTCTATACTCCATCCGTTCCAAATTATAAGTCGCTTTGAAATTTTTTTGGTATATCTATTTTGTTATGCATCTAGATAAATAATATGTTTAGATACATAGCAAAATGGATGAAGAAAAAAATCAAAACGACTTATAATTTGGAACGAAGATAGTATCGACTAGCAGGCATTTGTCTCCCTCGCTCCGATCATGCTCCTTTCTTAGACCAAGTCTAATAAACCCTGTCTATAAATCAAATCAAGTCATCAATAAACAAGTTTAGAGCTTGTTTCAAACAAAGTTATAAAACGGAGGCACGAGAAAAAAAAACGAAAAAACAAGATATAGGCATCCTAGCAAAACAAAAGAAAGAAAATTATGTAGAAATGCGAACAGAAAGAGTGTTTGGATTGCAGAAAATCAAAACAAAGGAAAGCAGCTGAGTGAAAGCACTTAGTGCAAAACAATGAATCGAACTAGACGTTAAAAGTTAGTTACCTAGCTCTTTTTATACATGGTAATGCACCCCATCCAATGAGTTTAATGGTTTAGTCACCTAGGGCTTCTACAAAGGAATCAGAAACCAGAAGTTCAAGTTAGTTTTTTCTTTCCCGTGAAATCCTGAAGGAGGTGCAGTGTTCCAGAGGAAAGGAAACATTATTTTTCCTTTGTTTCAAATGCTCTGCTCGACTCTCGTTCCCACGTTTTCGTTCCTTTTGATTTTCCTATAAAAAAATTTAAATCCAAACAACCCCTTAGAGCCTAATACATATAACAACCGGTCTCTTTCTATACTTCAAATGCTATTTTTTATTTGGGAAATTTGGCCACAGGACATTCGGAAAACATGAAATTGGCTGTTGCACACCGCCAACTCTGATATTGGCCGAGTACCATTATGAAATTGGATTCATTTGCTAGAACACACCGCCCCCATTAAAATATAATTTCTGCCGGTTCCGGGAGAGAGAAGCTATGGAAAATGACGTGTTTGCCCTCATCTTCTTCCTCTCGCTCATATGGTGCCGATATGGCGCAGCGGAGCTCGCCCCTGGGTTGCCCGTGCTGGCGGGGAGCTCCGCCCCTGGGCTGGCCGCGCCTCCGGGGAGGGCGTGCCCCTACGATGGCTGCGCCCCGGGAGGGCCGCCCCTGGGCTGGCCGCGCATCCGGGGAGCGTGCCCATAGGATGGCTTGGCATGGGAGCTCTCGCCTGGATGGTGGCGCGCCTCCGGGGAGGGCGTGCCCCTGGGATGGCTGCGCCGCCAGGGAATGCCGCCCTTCGGCTGGCTGCGCCGCCGGGGAGCACTGCCCACAGGATGGCGCGCCATTGGGAGCACCGCTTTGGCTGGGCTGGCCGACCGCCGGGAGCTCCGCCTGGCTGGCCACTCCTCTAGGGAACGCGCTAAGTATGCCCTTCGGCACTGGGCAGCTGCGGCGGCGGCGACCAGCCCAGTCCCACCACCACCGGTGAACGGCGGCGGCACGCCTCTTCTCCGGCTCAAGCAGCTCGCGAGATCTTTGGGCGCCGACATGGACGACGACGATAGCGACACAATTAGAGATGGTGGTGCTTTGGTGCGATGGCTGGACTGCGCCCACGGGGAGGAGGCCTCGCATGGCTGCTGGCCGGCATGGATGCGGACGACAATGGCGGATTAGCGCAGGTCATCGGTGAAGCCGTCGTAGGTCGTGAAGAGCACGCAGATTGACGCGTCGGCCTTAGCGATGGAGGCTACTTGCGGGTGGGCGAAGGATGGGGAGACGCAGGGGTGTGGGTGAGGGCAGGCACGGCAAGGCTCGCCGGCCGGCCATTCACCATACTTCTTGAAATGGTGTCGCCAGACTTGAGGAAGGGGGCAGAAATGGAAGAAAACCTGCAGTTAGATGAGCCATGGGCAAAATTGTCTATTCTCCCTCCTTTCTCTCTCCCAGATTTGAGAAATGATTATTTTAATGAGTGCGGTGTGTTTCAGCAAACAACCACGATTTCATAATGGTACCTGGCAAATATTGGAGTTGGCGGTGTGAAATAGCCAAATCCAATGAAGTTGGATGTCTTGTAGCAAAATTTCCCTTTTTATTTAATAGGCAAGGATAAAATGATCTGGGCAATGTACATGGGAAAAGAAACATTGGCCTACGTATTGACGAAATGAGTGTCAGGCTTGTGTTTCTCTCTCCTCAATCCATTCGACGAGGCTCATGTGTCGGTCGATATGACCCTTGTACCTAGGGATGAAAACAGTACGGATATTTTTCGACCGTATTTGAGACCGAATCTGTTTAGAGGGGGTTCAGATCTGCCCGTATCCGAATTTGGATATTCAACATCCGATACCATATTCATATCCGAATACTCAAATCGCATATTTATGGTGTATATATCTAATCGTATCATATCCGGAATGGTTGACATTATCCGTAATGGTTGACATTATCCGTATTCGAAGCCGAATCCGGACAGGAATATGAAAACAAATATAATATCAGTAATATCCGTTCATATCTGATCCGTTTTCATCTCTACTTGTACCTATCCTTGAATCATGTTGCTCCTGCTCCTCTCTTTTGCCTCCACAGCTGCTCCTGCTCCTCTCTTTGCATCATGTTGTGTTGCCGTCACTCATCGTTGCCCACTCGGGCACGAACAATTGGTGTTAGATATTTTTTTTCTATGGACGAGCGGGCATTCGTCTCTCTCACCGTTGCTCTTGCTCCATACATCAGCATAAGTTGTACACAAGTTACTTTAAAATATTAATTTAAAACTATTTAAAAAATCATAGTTAGACTACTTCAACTAGCCTTAGCCTTTACATACTTTCACCACTTATGGGCTAATTATTGTTAGTTGCCCATACATTAGCATACCTGTAAAGTTCTACAACCACATTACTATAGTTCTAAATTTGAGTGGCTTCAAAGTAAAACTTGTTTTGATACAAATTTAGATCAATATGAACATTTGAAGATAGCAGAGGTTATGCTAACTTCACCAGTTGGCTAGTGCAGTAGTGCTTAATATATGTGGACGTAAACAGAGATCCAACATGGTATAATCACACAAAAAAAAATTACACGGTCATCCACACATATGGTTACAAAGAGGTGTAACATGTATAACATACATCAACATTCTTTAGAAGACGTCTATCTCTAAGGTATCTATGGATTGACCCAAATCCTGATCATGTATATATAAGTATTTCTATGACATCAAGGTGAGCCACCAGCAATAGCATGAAGCAATCTTGGCATTGGAGGCATATCAGGCTCAGATAAGCCCTCAAGAAACTGTACTACCTCAACCATTGTAGGGCGGTCAAATTCATTATCCTGAATGCACCAACATGCAACTTTGCAGACTCTTTCAACATCATCTAGGTTGACATCGCCACCCAAGTTTGCATCCACAAGGCTTCCAATGCCTCCACTGAGAAGCTTGTCCACGACTTGCACAGGGAAATACTTAGCATGCTCATCATCAGTAAAAGCTTCTTTACCCGCGTTCCTCCTTCCTGATATGATCTCCAACAAAACCATCCCATAGCTGCAAACATCAACTTTCGATGTAATAGCTGTTCCGCTAATCCATTCAGGAGCAAGGTATCCAATAGTTCCTCTCATTGTAGTTAGAACGCGGCTAAAATCCCTCCCTAGAAACTTTGCCATCCCAAAATCTGCTATTTTTGGAACGAAGGATGCATCAAGAAGTATGTTTTGTGGTTTGATATCACAATGTATTATGCAGTCTCGACAACTATGATGCAAGTATGCTAGCCCTCTAGCAACACCAAGAGCTATCTGACATCTAATATTCCAACCCAAAACAGTACCATGGCTCTGGAACAGATGGACATCAAGGGAATGGTTTGGCATGTGCTCATACACAAGTAGCCTCCTATCACCTTCACAACAAAACCCGACAAGTTTAACCAAATTGACATGCTGGATGATGCCTATTGAGCTCACTTCAGACCTGAACTGCTTCTCTCCCTGGTGGGCACCATCTAGCCTTTTCACGGCTATGGCAACCGAGTCACTCAGGCACCCCTTAAATACAGAACCAAAACCACCTGCACCTAACTTCTCTGAAAAATTGTTAGTTGCACGTTTTATATCAATATACCTGAATGCAATGATCCCAATGCCACCCTGATCACTGTCCACTGGATGACTAGATCTCTTACTGCTTCTCCAGATCACAATTAGAAAGATGAACGCTAAGGTGACAGTGCTTACACCCACAGCAACACTTACACTGATGTTCATTCCATGTTTATGGTCTTTCCAACTTTGCACCTCTTTTGCAGCAAGACGAAGGTAGATAATTTCCCCACTGTCATCAGCAACTACATTGGTTAGATCATCGTGCCAAACAGAGCAACCACCTTGGCCGTAAGAATATGCTGTGCAAGAGCAACTACTCAAACAGAATCCCTCACAGGCTTTTGCACTTGTAGCACTCTGCATACCTATGCCATTACTGGGCAACCTACTGAATGGCATAGGATAGAATTTATCTGCCATACTTGTACCTTTATTGCTGTCATTGCAATCCAAAGGAGTATTTCTGATGCACCCACCAGTCCTGTCCTCCAGTTCCCAATCATCAGGTGATCTTACAGAGAAGCCCTTCATGCAGGAGCATAACGGATTTGCGTTGTTAGAGCAGATTGCGAAAGCTCCACAGACAGCATAGACATCACATTGACTTCTTGGAGAGTAGCTGAATGTGACCCAATCATTTCTGTCCCAGTCCCATACGCGCACCTTCCATTGACCAGAGACATCTAACACAACCTGAAATATTGTGCTCTCGTTCACCAAGGTGTAGGAGAAGTAGAACTCCTGGTCACTGGTAACAAACATATAGTTGCAGTAAGCGGGATCCGACATCTCCGGTATTGCGTTGAAGTATCTGCCATTCCACTCGCCAGAAGACCAATACTCTGTAGACGATTTCCATGACAGCCTCATGCTCTCATCAAGGCCAGGAGCTAGGCCAATGGAATAGACACCAGGAGCTTGGTCATTCAGATTCCTTCTTGAAACAAAACGACGGTTCAGACCGGTGACCTTGTTTCTGCCCAATTTTGCACCGGGTAGCAGGGTGTCGGTTGGGTAGTCAAAGCTCTGCCAAAATACGTCCGAGGAGTTGGAGGAGCTCCGCAGGACAAGGTTCCCGTCGGCCAGCAGAACAGCAACGGTGTTGTTGGCTGTGATGTTGGCCTGGGTAGACCAGACCTTGGTGCCGTGAGCTGTGATGACCAGGTTGCCATCGTCGGAGATCATGAGCTCCGGCGAAGCACGACTGGAGACTGGGTTATCCCCGTTGGCGCTCCACACCGGTGTGAGCTTGGGGACCTTGTGGAACCATATTCCAAGGTGTGAGTTGGAGGTGGTATTGGTGGAATTGTTGCTGTTGGTCGGGAAGAAGCCGAGCGCGAACTTGCCGTTGCTGGAGACAAGCCTCTCTTCTCTGGCCAGCGAGCCTCCGCGTGAGAGTGTATCTGTCGCCGCAGAGCATGTAGGAGTGTAAAGGGAGAAAAGGAAGCCACAAAGAACGGCGACGAGATGCATGATGAGAGAAGTGGATCGGAAGATGGGAGATCAATGGGAGAAGTTGATTTGCTCGCAAGGTAGCGCCGTGGTGGTGGTGTAACTAACCTAAGACGCTGGATTGCATTGCAGTTGCAGAATGCAAGAGACGGTGTCGTTTTTTATACAAATTGATTGAGGCCGGGGAGCCCACGCCATCCATCCCTGTCCACCTGCCATTTCTTCTTTACCCTTGCTCGGAGGTAAACAAAACTTAAAAGGTCCACACACTTTTGACCAAAATTGCAGCTACTTGCTGCTCCCGGTTGCTTGACTTGATGACTTCACAAGACAAGGAAAGTAATTATAAGATTACTCAATTTTATATGCACAACCAATGTTTGCATGCTTTCCGTGAAGCAAATGTAACTTAACCAATCAGGCAATACACATCGAATTTTTTTTTTAATTTTAACACTTTTTGTAAACTAATTTTAAATCTAACACGGTTTGTTTTTTATTTCCAAATCTAACACTTTTGGCCGCGCCTATTGTCATGGCGCGACGAAACGCCTATGCTGCGTTGTACATGGTGGCGCGGCAGGAGGATAACATGGCGAAGACCAGGGGCGCTGCGCGTGTGGTGAGCGCGAGCCAGGGAAAATAGCCAAGCAAAATGAAAATACTTCATGCCGCAAATTTTGCCACGTCAGTTCGTACATGCACACACAATAGGGTTTGTCATGGTGGTGCGCCACGTCATGGTGGTGCGCCTATGACAATAAGCACGGCCAAAAGTATTAGATTTAAAAATAAAAAATAAACAGTGTTAGATTTAAAATTAGTTAACAAAAAAGTGTTAAAAAAAAAAAAAAAATCTACACATCCTACTAATGGTTTCACATACGAAGTAAAAACTACTTCACAAATTGTCGATTTTTTAATCCAATTTGGGCGACACGTTAATGATTGCATTTGAATTCAAATATAAATTTAGGGGTTACTTTGCATTATTTTTATAATAGTAAAGATGGGTAATTTAAATGCAAATTTAGAGGGTTATTTATAAATTATCTTCTAATGATAGAGGTGGGTAATTTGGGTATAGATTTAGGGGTTATTTTAAATTATCTTTCATATAGCAAATGTGAGTAATTTACATACAAATTTGAGGGGGTTATTTTAATTTATCTTTCATAATGAAAAATGTGGGTAGTTTACATGCAAAAGGATTACTTTATGTGTTTTTTCATAATGACAAATAAAGGTGGATAACTTTTTATAAAACAGAATAGATCCAATATCTATTATTGACGATGATGATTATAGTCTACTGACAGATGTTTGTGATTATTGTGAGAGTTTTTAGGATTTATGTTTTCTCATTGCACTCCTCATCAGAATTTATTGTAAATTCTAGGGCCTCCAATGAGCAATAGTTGGATACATCAACTAGTGTTGTAAAGAACACTTAGACTCCTAGAATAAACCACTTCTGATCCCGGCGACGTGCTCCACCTTCAAATCCATGCATGATTACAACATAATCAGCGGCAAATTATTGTATCATGTAAGAAGTTTAGAAGTGCCAAGAAAAAAAGATAAATCATAGAAATTAAAAAAAATGTCGGGCTATCTATTCGGTAGACTCTAATCATCATTGACAATAATGTCCATAGAATCTGTTTTTAAAGCAATTTATAGCTCTCTATTATGAACATAGTCTAAAGTGACCCCTAATTCTAAACTACCTATGTCTGTTACTGTAAAGAGTATCTCAAAGTACTTATAGCTCAATGGAGGAATAGTTTTCCTCTTTAATGCTCCTTGATCCTTATTAATATGTGAGATTAGCTAGAATGTAAAATATTATGGAAGGATGGAATATATCAGTATATGGTTGGTTGATTCTCACTGTTTGCAAAGAAGCACTACCAAACCGGACCTTCTTAATTTTTGGCGCAACATTTCTTATCAATGCTAGTCATCAGTCAGATCTGTCTTTTTGCCCTTTGGTTCTGTATCTGACAAAATGTGTCTTTTTTCTTTGGTTCCCTCTTGTAAATTGATATTATGATTATTAAAACAATAATAGCAGTACCGTGTGGGGTCAACGACGGCCAACTCTCTTATGACTCTTAGGAACATGGAATCATCAGCACTGATGAGGAAATTGATGGTAACAGGAAATAAATCATAGTCTGAGAGTCCAAGTAGTGACTGGGAAAATAGAATCAGTGAGGCAGACGCATGGACTCGCTTGGCCGGCAGTCAGAACAGAACAAAACTAGTCCACCCATTTCAAACCTTGGATCTAAAAGATTGTCCGGGGGTATTCTGATTTCGGTCAAGAACAAAGATAGCATGTCCTCGCCGGCATCAAGCAAATATTAAACTTACCCACACGTAGGAATACTAATGCCTGTTGCATATAATATGAGCTTGGTCCATATAATATTTAATAAATCAAATAAAACTCTATGTAATGTAACATTAAGCGTTGTATGGTTTAATACCATACAGGATTTTGACTAAACTTTGACTGAGCTTATATGGTTGGAAATTATTCATCTTAATTGAGAAGCTGACAAAAGGACATAGGCGTGCCACCGGCGCGCGCCGCCGCCGCCGCCGGCCGGGCCGTGGCGGGCGGGCGTGGCCAGTCTTTTGCCACTAAATCCACATAATCACGGGAGTTACTTCCTTTGATGGTGGAGGCGAACTGATTGCGTTAGTTACCGTCCTTTCCGCTTCCGTCATTTTCGCTTCCACTTCTCCATCTCCTGGGATTCTCCGCTGCCTCTGCCTCTCTCCCTTCCTGTCAGTCCAGGTTACTGTCTTCCGCAACCGCTCCCGAGAGAAACTACATCTCAGCAGCCCTCTGGCTTCCCCGTCACGTACCTCTGCGCGCATGGAGTAGCGGGAGAGCAGGTGCCTCCAGAATCCTCGTCCGCCTGAGAACCTTGCACGGGGTGTGCAGCGATTAGGTTTTTGTGGAGCGATCCGCGACTGCTCGTCCACGTACGTCTTCTTCCCAGTGGTGAGTGCTCTCGGAACCGATCTTCTTCCTGGTGATCCGTTTGTGGGACTGCACTGCGAACATCGTTCTGCACCGACTGTGGTCCGCGACTTCGAGCAACGCACTATATCGACTAGTGTGAATGGAGCCTCCGATGCCCTCGGCATGGGACCCTCCGCTGGGTACATTCTAATCTCTGTGATTACTGTACTCGTTTTTACTATATTTTTCGGTATGTCATCTCTGCATGTTGTAGCGTTCATAAGAGATATACACATGCACATATATGTCATCACGAACCTGCTGATGTTATTTTTCTGGATTAAATTGATAATGAAAATGCCTAAATTTCTAACAATCCAAAACCTAATCTTAGGCAATTTTTAGTCAGTGGTTTTGCTGCTGCTTTAAAGCCAAATAATTTTGATGGCAAGAATTTCATGATATGGCGTGCCAAGATGGTATTGTTGTTGACTGCGATAAACTACTATCACGCCGCGCAGGGAAAGCCTGAACAGTTTACTTCTGAGGAGGAGCAAAAGTTCTTGACTGCCGATAACCTGTTTCGAGGCACCATGATTAGTGCACTTCATCCCAAGTATGAGAAAAACTACATATCTTGCACATCAAGCAAAGAGTTATGGGATGCTCTTAAGGCAAAGTTCGGAGTTTCTGATGTTGGTAGTGAGATGTACCTTATGGAGCAGCTGTATGACTACAAAATGGTTGAAAACCGTTCTGTGGTCGAACAGGCTCATGAGATACAAGCGCTAGCAAAGGAACTAGAACATTTCCCATTTTTGTTGCCCGATAAGTTTGTGGCTGGCGGTATAATCGCTAAGCTGTCACCTTCTTGGATGGATTTTGCTACTTCTCTAAAACACAAGAGGCAGGAGTTTAGCGTGGCTAAACTTATCGGATCTCTTGATGTTGAGGAGAGGGTGAGAGCAAAGGACAACCGTGAAAAAGGAGTTGAGTCTTCCGCTGCCAATATGGTGTAGAAGAAAAACTCATTTGCATCTCGTAATAAAAAGAAGAAGAGCATGCAAGAGAACAACAATGCAAAGCCTACGCAAACTGCACAGTTCAAAATGAAAAACAACAAGAAAGGTGGAGGTTGCTTTGTTTACGGGAGTGATGAGCATTGGGCAAGTGCGTGCCCAGACCGCAAATATAAGCAAGAAAAAAATCAGCAAACGTGGTGATTAGCGAGACTGGAGGAGGAACATCTGGGTATGGTAATTCTTTACCTTTTGTTCTTTCAGTTTGTCTTTCACCTGAGTGGTGGATGGACAGCGGTGCTAACATTCATGTGTGTGCTGATGTTTCTTTGTTTACTTCCTATCAGGCCGGCAGGACTGGAGCCTTGCTGATGGAAAACGGTTCGCATGCGCGTGTTCTTGGTGCTGGTACGGTCGTTCTGAAGTTTACTTCGGGAAAGACGGTGCTATTAAAGAACATGCAGCATGTCCCATCCATCAAGAAGAATCTTATTAGTGTTTCTCAGATGTGTCGCGATGGCTTTAAAATTGTACTTGAGTCCAATAAGTGTGTTGTGTCGAGACATATAACATTTGTTGGATAAGGTTATGATTGCGGAGGCTTGTTCCGCTTATCTTTGCTTGATGATGTGTGTAATAAAGTGGTGAACAATGTTAATGTTTCGAATGAGTCGAATATATGGCATTCATGACTTTGTCACATTAATTTTGGCTGTCTCACGTGGCTTGCAAATCTGAATTTAATCCCAAAATTTAACTTAGTCAAAGATTTTAAGTGCCAGGTGTGTGTGCAATCGAAGCAACCACGCAAGCCTCAAAAGGCTGCTGAGGCGAGGAACTTGGCACCATTAGAACTCATTCATTCTCATTTATGTGAAATGAATGGCGAATTGACTAAAGACGGTAGACGATACTTCATGAGATTTATAGATGATTGTACTAGATTTTGCTACGTGTATTTATTGAAGACTAAAGATGAAGCGTTGTATTATTTTAAAGTCTATAAAGCTGAGGTAGAAAATCAACTTGAAAAGAAAATCAAGCGTTTGCGGTCCGATAGCAGGGGAGAATATTTCTCAAATGAATTTTCTGAGATTTCGCGGTGCATGGAATCATTCATGAGAGGACGCCACCATACTCACCACAGTCCAATGGAATTGTAGAGAGAAAGAACCGCACTCTAACTGATTTGGTTAATGCCATGTTAGAGACTCCAGTGCTATCTAAGGAATGGTAGGGTGAGGCTATATTGACAGCATGTCATGTCCTGAATAGAGTGCCATAAAGAACAAAGAAATTACACCATTCGAGGAATGGGAGAAGAAGATATTAAATCTCTCTTACCTGCGAACTTGGGGTTGTTTGGCAAAGGTGAATGTGCCAATAAATAAAAAACGAAAGCTTGGACCAAAGACTGTTGATTGTGTCTTTTTTTGTTATGCTATTCACAGCGTGGGTTATAGATTTTTAATCATAAATTCTAGTGTTCCTGAGATGGTTGTTGATACAATAATGGAATCTAGAGACGCTACATTTTTTGAGAATGAGTTTCTCATGAAAAATGCACCTAGCACGACTGGTCATGAATTTATAATTCTCCGTGAGCATAAAAATTTTACTCTGATAGAACAAACTGAGGAACCCTATATGCAAAATCCTGAGGAGGATGAGACTATAGTCACTAGAAAGAGTAAGAGACAGAGGACTGCAAAGTCTTTTGGTGATGACTATATTGTGTACCTTGTGGATGACACACCAACGACCATTGAAGAGGCATAATCCTCTCCTGATGCTGACTTATGGAAGAAAGTAGTACGGAGTGAGATGGATTCTGTTATGTCTAATGGAACTTGGAAAATAGTTGATCGTCCCTATGGGTGCAAACCTATAGGGTGCAAATGGGTGTTCAAGAAAAAGATTAGGCCTGATGGTACTATCGAGAGGTACAAGGCAAGGCTTGAGGCCAAGGGCTATACTCAAAAGGAAGGTGAGGATTTCTTTGATACTTATTCACTGGTTGCCCGATTGACCACAATTTGAGTTTTGCTTTCCCTGAAAGCCTCTTATGGTCTCATCGTTCATCAAATAAACGTTAAGATAGCTTTCCTAAACGGAGAGTTCAAGGAGGAGATGTATATGGATCAGCCGGATGGATTTATAGCAAATGGTCAAGAAGGCAAGGTGTGTAAATTATTGAAGTCATTATATGGTCTAAAGCAAGCTTCTAAGCAGTGGCATGAGAAGTTCGATAGAACTTTAACATCTGCTGGCTTTGTTGTGAATGAAGCTGATAAATGTGTGTACTATCGGTATGGTGAGGATGAAGGAGTCATTTTGTGCTTATATGTTGATGGCATATTGATCTTTGGATCCAGCCTCAAAGTGATTGAGGAGGTGAAGAAATTCTTAACTAATAATTTTGAGATGAAAGATTTGGGAGGGGCTATTGTTATTCTTAATATCAAGCTTCTGAGAGAAGGTGATGGTGGGGTAACTCTGTTACAATCCCACTATGTGAAAAAAGTGCTGAGTCACTTTGGGTTTAGTGACTGCACCTGCTCCTACACCTTATGACCCTAGTGTGCTATTGAGGAAAAATCGAAGAATAACAAGGGATAAGTTGAGATATTCCTAAATCATTGGTTCGCTCATGTATCTTGCTAGTGCAACAAGGCCTGACATCTCATTTGCTGTGTGCAAGCTGAGCTAGTTTGTGTCAAACCCGGGAGATGATCACTGGCGCGCTCTTAAAAGAGTGATGCGCTATCTAAAGAGCACTATGAGCTATGGTATTCGTTATACCGGACATCCGAAAGTGCTGGAAAACTATTGTGATGCCAACTGGATCTCTGATGCTGATGAGCTTTATGCCACAAGTGGATATGTGTTTTCGCTTGTAGGTGGCGCTGTTTCCTGGAAGTCTTGCAAGCAGACTATCTTAACGAAGTCTACAATGGAAGCAGAACTCAAAGAATTAGACACCGCTGGCTCTGAGACCGAGTGGCTTCGTGATCTCCTTATGGATTTACCGGTTGTTGAAAAACCCATACTGGCTATTTCTATGAACTATGATAACCAGACTGTGATTACGAAGGTTAACAGTTCTAAGGTAACATGAAGTCCACAAAGCATGTTAAGAGACGACTGAAATCTGTCAGAAAATTAAGAAACTCCGGAGTAATAGCGTTGGACTATGTTCACACGTCTAACAATCTGGCAGATCAGTTCATTAAGGATCTGTCACGCAATGTGATAGAAAGTGAATCAAGAGAGATGGGTTTGAGACCCACTTGAAATTTACTATAGTGGTAACCTGTTCTATGTGACTGGACACCCCGTGAAGTAGAATGATAAAACAAGCTAATAGTAAATTATGAGGAAAGATTCTTAGTAAGACTCATTAGTGATGCACATCTTTCATATCTATGTAAGATAGGTTGGTTTTTACCTTAATGTGTTTCAAGTGGCTTGTTAAAGCAAAGATGTTGTCCTATGAAACATCTTTTGAGGAGCACACATATATGAGTTAGACTGCTGGTCATAGTCTATGAGATTTGGGTGATCTCTAAATACTCATAAAAGGCACTGGAGTATGACTTATATGCTTCAAATAGAGGGGATGTCTTTTGCAGCTAAGTATCAACTAAGGACTTTAGTGACATTCACCTCACACAAAACTAGCAATTCATGGCCTAGTCCATTGTTCAGTTGTGTACTGAGTGAAACTATTGCTCTAGATGGATGTTCAACTTAGCAGTCTTCATCGAAACATTAGTATATAAAAGAAATATGGTTTTGAGACTACTTTGTTACAAACCCTATAGTTTGGTGGGGATTGTTGAATATAATATGGGCTTGGCCCATATAATATTTAATAAATCAAATAAAACTCTATGGTATGTAATATTAAGCGTTGTATGGTTTAATACCATACGAGATTTTGACTGAACGTTGACTCAGCTTATATGGTTGGAAATTATTCATCTTAATTGAGAAGTTGAGAAAATGACATAGGCGTGCCACACGCTGCGCGCGCCGCCGCCGCTGGCCGGGGCATGGGCGTGGGCGCGGGCGCGGGCCATAGCGTGGCAGGCGGACGGCGGGCGAGTGGGCGGGCGTGGCCAGTCTTTTGACACTTTATCCACATAATCACGGGAGTTACTTCCTTTGATTGCGTCAGTTACCGTCCTTTCCGCTTCCGCTTCTCCGTCTCCTGGGATTCTCCGCTGCCTCTCTTCCTTCCCGTCGCAGCCATATATCCGCAGTCCTACGTCAGTCCAGATTATTGTCTTCCGCAACCGCTCCCGAGAGAAACCACATCTCAGCAACCCTCCGGCTTCCCGTCTCGTACCTCTGCGCGCACGGAGTAGCGGGAGAGCAGGTGCCTCCGGAACCCTCGTCCACCTGAGAACCTTGCACGGGGTGTGCGGCGATTAGGTTTTTGGGAAGCGATCCGTGACTGCTCGTCCACATACGTCTTCTTCCCAGTGGTGATCGCTCTCGGAACCGGTCTTTTTCCTGGTGATCCGTTCGTAGAACTGCACTGCGAACATCGTCCTACACCGACTGTGGTCCGCGACTTCAAGCAACACACTATGTCGACTAGTGCGAATGGAGTCTCCGATGTCCCTCGGCATGGGACCCTCCGCTGGGTACATTCTAATCTCTGTTATTACTGTACTCGCTTTTACTGTATTCTTCTATATGTCATCTCTGCATGCTATAGCGTTCATAAGAGATATACACATGCACATATATACTATCATGAACCTGCTGATGTTATTTTTGTGGATTAAATTGATAATAAAAATGCCTAAATTTTTAACAATGCCTACGGGAAAATTAGGTGCACATATGATTAGGATGTGTTTGACAAACATGATTGCAGTATTCTGAAAGGGATATATATCATGGTTGCTGTCTCCCTCACGCCCTTGCCTATCGTGGAGCCCCATCCTACTAGTTCGTTTGGCTTGTGAGAGAAAAATACTGATCGTAAATTTTCAGAAATACACGATTTTTTCTCTCACACAAACCGTTTAACAAAGACTTTTCACGAGCCAAAGAACGATACAAACCAGCCCATCGAACAGCCCCATCGTCGCCTACGTAGCTTGAGTTGACGAGTTCACAGCCGCCAAGCTCCTTTCCCAGTTACACACTCACACTCAGTCACACCGGCTCCTCGCCCTAAGCGACACGGCCGAGGGGCTTACTGATCGATCGCCTCTCTCCCAAACAAAAACTTAGGAATGGAAAAGAAAAATTTTGAAGCCTTGCATGTTGCATGGACAGATCGACCAGGATATACCCCTTGTCACTTGTCAGGGAAGATCGGAAGAGAGGCTGGGTAATGAATGTTGGTCTTAGCCCAGGATCAGAAATTCAGAACACACAGACTGCAACACACTATTGATGTATTCATTTGTATTGCAAACCGGGCAACAGATGTTCAGATGAAAAATGAAAAAACAGAGATAGGCAGGATAGTGCTCGAATGGACTGGTGAAGCCGCTGTTTTTATTTGCTATCCCAATACATACGTTGAGCAAACTATTTATGGACCAAAAGAAAATTTTAGGCAGCATGCCTTTATTACAATTCCCACGCACACTCTAGTAATGGTGATTGGCTGACTGCTCACTGCCATCACCATGTTCAGATGAAAAATGAAAAAACAGAGCTTGACTTATAGTGCTCGAATGGACCGGTGAAGCCGCTGTAACGATTTTTTTTCCCAATACATACAAATCGGCTTGTTTAGTTTCATTTTAACTTCATGGCTTATCATAGCTAATGCGAACAAGGCAGTGTATGCATTTCAGGAAAAGAAAAACGCCTGCACTTCAAATGGAGGCCTCTAGTGCGGGGTTCAGTGATTGATGAGTACAAGAATATGTGGCTCACTTTATTTTGCAGGATTAACGATAAAAGGTTCATATTGAGCCATTGAGGCCACTTGGTTTTTTTACCCCCGGTAAAGTACAAGAATATGTGGCTCACTTTATTTTGCAGGATTAATGATAAAAGGTTCATATTGAGCCATTGAGGCCACTTGGTTTTTTTACCCCCGGTAATTATATTCAGCGTATATTGCAAGGATATTCATGAAGGCTAAGGACACGAACACGATAGTGTGTAAGTGAGACTTGGTTTTTGGAGCACTTAGCAATGTGGTGACAGTAAACATCGCATTCTTTTCAATATCCTCTCTTTTTTTTTTGAGGGAAATATCCTCTCTCTCTCTCTCTCCTCATGGTCTCTCACTCTCTCTCACGCTGTTTCGCCAGTGGCATCAGGATTGTCATAGACTAATGGCTCCTCCATCTTTGCAAGAAACGTCTAGTGTGGGTCCTGGTGCGCTTACCACGCCTTCTACAATTGGTTTAGGGGCCTCTCTCTCTCTGGTATGATATTTCTCTCACTCTCTCTCACGTTTTTTTTCGCCAGTGGCATTTTTTTGTTCAGACTACATTTCCATCTTTGCAAGTGTTTCTAGTGTGGGTCCTGGTTTCAACCAAGTTTTCTTCCAGTGAACGGGCATTGGCACTATGCCACTCACGCACCAGGCTCAGTAACTTCTTTCTCAATGATGAAATCTAACAATTCAGTGATCCACCAACTCCG
Organism: Miscanthus lutarioriparius; assembly: GCA_904845875.1. Lineage (NCBI taxonomy): Eukaryota > Viridiplantae > Streptophyta > Magnoliopsida > Poales > Poaceae > Miscanthus > Miscanthus lutarioriparius. The sequence goes on from CAJGYO010000012.1 coordinate 41,592,714, forward strand.
GAGTGCACACTGCACAGAGCTGAGGTGCAGGGGACGGGCCAGAGGGAGCGGCTCATGTGGGCCGGCCATCCTGCCCATGACACAAATTTGTGCCCAACTCTATCCACTGAGCACATGCGATGGAATATAACTCAAAACTTATGAAACTTATTAGTTTAAATAAAATCCTTTCGAAAGATTTGAGATTTGGTCCTGAATTTCTGAATGGTGCTGGTCAAATTGGCGCATAGAGAATTGCACTGCTCGTTGTTGAAGGCTATTGTAGTTTTTTGCGATACAGCATCAATGTATATGGCTGCTAACCAGGTGCATCGCGCATGTGTGCATCACAGGCAAACAAAAGCACATCGAGTTGGACACATCCATTTCGTCCAGAGAGCGGTCATCATCGTCATCAGTGACGTGGTGCAATGCAGGTCACAACAGCAGAACATTTTGTAGATATCATGACAAAGGGTCTTTCTACTTCAGTTAGAAGAGGATGGGCCAGCCCAACTTCTCGTTTTCTCCAGCAACAAAAAAACAAGGGTAACCCAAAAAACAAATGATACACCAAAGATGGCTTTGTCAGTCAACATCCAATAGCTCACCCTACAATTTCGAATTTAAATCTTGCACCACGAAAGATCATAAACCAAATAAACACAATGCACATAATCACTTCATCACAGCCAAACCGATTTGCCTAGAACATCAGTACAAGATAACAGGGCAAGATTGCAAGTGCCTTTCTCCCATCGTCTAGTTCTGACACTACAGACCAAGAAACCAAACGAAAGAACACGAAGGCAAAGAGCAGCGCTCAGGCCCTCTCGCCCCTGATGCGGCGCGCGAGCTGGATGTCCTTGGGCATGATCGTGACCCTCTTGGCGTGGATGGCGCAGAGGTTGGTGTCCTCGAAGAGCCCCACCAGGTACGCCTCGGCGGCCTCCTGCAGCGCCGCCACAGCCGAGGACTGGAACCGCAGGTCCGTCTTGAAGTCCTGCGCGATCTCCCGGACCAGCCGCTGGAAGGGGAGCTTCCGGATGAGCAGCTCCGTGCTCTTCTGGTACTTGCGGATCTCCCGGAGCGCGACGGTGCCGGGGCGGAACCTGTGCGGCTTCTTCACGCCGCCGGTGGCCGGCGCCGACTTGCGCGCCGCCTTGGTGGCCAGCTGCTTCCGCGGCGCCTTGCCGCCGGTCGACTTGCGCGCCGTCTGCTTCGTGCGGGCCATCGGAGGGAGCGGCGAGAGGGTGGGGTGGGCGGCGCGACGAGATTGGAGGAGGATTCGAAATGGGAACACGGATGCGAGCTGTGGATGCTGGGCCTGTGTTTCGGGGCGGGTATTTGTAGCGGGCGGCAGCAAGGCGGGATCGCGAAAATTTTGGGGGAGGCGGCGCGGCGAGGCGCGGGCCGGGGAAGGAAAGGCTGGTGGGTCTCGGCCGTCGGATGGAGATGGACGGTGGTCGTGGCGCTGCTGATGGTGCCGATCCGCGTGACGGGTGATGGTGCTACGCCATTGGCGGAGACGGTCTTGGAGTGGATCGTGGACCCCACAAGGTGTCTCGTGTTTTCTTCTCTCTCTTTTGGAAGAGAGGTTTTTCCTCGTTCGCGAGGCGACAGACGAGCGACTGTAAACACATGTATTTTAACAATAACAAAATCGGCACTGAAGGTATTCGTTCGTATTGATACAGTGGAAATTACAAGCAGATATTTCTGTTTGCTTCCTATGAGGTGTACTATTTCAGCGAACGAATAGTGTTTTTTTCTCCCAACAAATCAATGAACTGTACTTTCAGACATGACTTTTCAGCAAAACGAACAGCCAATAACTTTAGGACGCTAGATATAGGAAAAAAGGAAATTGAAAAAACAAGAAGCTTTTGATTACGTGTTAGTCTAATCACGTGTTATGCAACACAAATCTACCGCCAATCTGCTAGCTTTTAACTATGATGGGTATATATGCAACTCAATTGTAACAAACAAAAAATGATTATTTCTAAGCTACGCAAACTATTATCTTGTGTTTTTTTCTATTTTACCTGGGTACACATGGATATGCATGGACGACAGCCACATTTAAAAAGAGCTATTAATATGACATGTTCGTTTGGCTGATAAACCATGGCTGAAAGTACTGTTGACTGATTTGTTGTGAGAGAAAAATATTGTTCGTTGGCTCAAAAAATACGGCTTATAAGTCAAACGAACATGGCATACTCAAGTATATTGTTTATGTATTTAAAAACTTATCACCTTTCCATTAGATAAAACGAGTGTATATGTTATCTCTATCATTAGTCTACTCAGGCACACGCTTACAATCAAACCGATCAACTTCCAACTTTCTTGCAATATTTTTTGTTTGGCAAGTTATTTAGACCTCTAACCAGAAACAAGGCCCAAGCTATTTTCATATCGATAATGAAATGATATGGGCATCTGTCCCCCTACTCACGAGGGACGGACTCCGCCGACGACGCCTGCCTCCCAAACCCGGACTCGCGCCTCCGTCACGGCCACGTTGGCTCCATACGCCTGCCGTGCCGCAGCCATTGCCGAGGTCTGTGCCACCGATGACCTCCGTACCGACGACCTCCGCGTACTCTGTGGCATCGAGCTCTACGTTGGTGTCGAGCTCCACAACGACGAGCTCCATTCATCCAAGCAAACAAGGTGACATTGTGCCGAAATGTATGTTGTAAGCGTATATTTTAAGTGTTTCAATTGTTTCAGAGGTATGTTGCAAGGGTTTTATATGGATATTGCAAAAGTAGATCGGGATATTGCATAATGGTTGTACACTTATGTTGCAAAAAACGTCTGTTCCCAATGTTTCATCTGTTTTTTCAGATGTATGTTGCAAATGTGTTTATCTGAATGTCGCATAGGTTTTGCACATATGTTTTAAGTGTTTTTATCTGGATGTTGCGATGTGTTGCAATGTTTTTGAAGTCTTTCATGTGTTTTTTGTAAGTATTTTAGACGCATGTTTCAATAGTTTCATCGGTCTTTAGACGTATGTTGCAAGTGTTGTATCTGGATATTTCAAAAGTAGATCGGGTGTTGCATCTCCCTCCTCACCTTCTGTTGCCTTGCCTTGGTGTCTCCTCCTCGCTTTCTACTGCCTTGCATCCTCCAGACTAGAGAGGGGCGCGCTGGGGGATAGCGGTATGGACGCGAGCGCATGCTCTCCCCTTCCGTTATGTGGGCAGGTAGCGCTTCGGTTCACTTTTTCTGTTATGCGGGGATGCTTAGGTTGTGTTTGTTTTCTTTGGGCAAAAGTTTAGCCTTGTCACATTGAATCTTTGATACCAATTGAGAGTATTAAATATAGACTAATTACAAAACTCATTACATAGATTGAGACTAATTTACGAGACGAATCTATTAAGTCTAATTAGTTCATGATTTGACAATGTGGTGCTAGAGTAAACATTTGCTAATTTTAGATTAATTAGGCTTAATAGATTTGTCTCGCTAATTAGTCGACTCATGTGCAATTAGTTTTTATAATTAGCTCATGTTTAGTCCTCCTAGTTAGCATTCAAATGTCCGATGTGATACGACTAAACTTTAGCCCCTAGATCTAGACATAGCTAGATGGGATGCTCCTGTTGGTGGGCCTAGGATTGGGAGCTGAGCCACGATTCGATTGGCTAGGACTAGGAGCTGTGTTCGGACGCGCTACTGGCGCCGGACGTCCAGGCATTAGTGCCTCCATTTTTATATTCTATGTTGGTAAAGCTTTTTCATTCCTTTGGCAGGAGAGCTAGTTCAACTCATCTTGGCTAGCAACGCAAGTAGGGATAAAAACAAACAGAAAAATGGTTCGTTTGGCTGGGCTAAAATCGGCTTACTGGGCTCGTTTTGGCTAGACTGATTAGCCTAGCCGTTCGGCTGCCCAGGTCTAGCCGATCGGTTGACCTAAAAGCCTACCGCCCGGCCGCATTCTGCTCCCTCCCTCATTTTGTTCCCCAGCTCGCCGCGCGGCTAGGATTTGCGCTCGCTCGCCCCTCATCCTTTTTTCTCTGCACGGGCCGCGACGGCCGTGACCGTCGCTTCACCGTACCTACCCCGATGGCTGTCAGCGGATCCCTCCCCGCCCACCTCTCTACGCCATGAGGACACCCGCTCACCGTCGACACCCTCCACAGCGACCGTGAGCTCTGCATCCCTCCCGGACCCGCCGCCATCGATGCCCATCCGCCGCCAACAAGGTAGCCCCGGATCCGAGGCCGTCGTCGTCCCCCATGTCCAGATCTGACCCCCACATGCTCATGTTGTAGGTTTACCCCGAGCATCGCCCACGGATCCGCCTCCTAGCTCGCAGTGATCGCCTCCCGCCTCGTCGGATCCATGCCTCAATTCCATGCCACAACCTACCACCTCGCTGGATCCGGGGACCCAAGGTTCGTTCTCTTGCACCTGTGTCCGTATTCACTTCTTTTTTGTAGTGTAGCGCTCTCATTCGAACTATCATTGATGCTCTTTACTAACGCTGTAGCGATTTTCTACACGTGCGAACCACTACTGCTCAACGATGTCCACACTAGTAGCATCCTCCACTTCATCGTGCTCTTCACCTAAAGCCAGGCACTACAATCTTTGTTCAAAATGAGGCAAGCGTTTTGACAAGGCAAGTCCCCATTTCTTACACCCTAACTCTATTGTTTGTAACCCTTAGAACTACTACACTTTTCTTCTATGCTGGATACAACATCATACCATACATTTTAAACATGGCAATAGATGACCACACCTCATGCTAACTAGGATGACAGCACCACAAGAACCTTTCTAGACCTAGTGATCGGACAAAAAAACTAATGCACTAGAACCAAAAAGGCATAACAACCATCGGATGGGGAAATGTGTATCCAGCCTTTAGAGAGGCAACAGGGTTGGCGCGGGACAAGAAATAGCTACAGAATTGTGGCAAAACCGCCTGAAATAGCATGCTTCCGAAGGCGTCCGTCTTCCACTAGACACTAAGCACCCCGAAAACAAGCTACATCGGATGGTTCCGTCGAGCACACCCCAAGTGAGAACTCGAATAATCCACATTTTTCTTCCAGGATCCAATAATGAGAATGAGTTTACAATACTTAGTCTATTTTATACAACCAGAGTTCTTAGAAATACATTATTATAGTACCAAGTTTAGAGTACGGAATTTAAACAACAGAATTATAATAAACATCTAACGGTAGAATACAAGGATCCGTTTGTGCTCACCAGAAGAATCCTCCACACAACAACTACCCTTCAAGCTGCACCTGCAATAGGGTAAATAAACCCTAAGTACACAATGTACTCGCAAGACTTACTTGGCTAGTGAGAATAATTTCCCGACTCCAAAGGATATGATAAGTTTTATGGTTTGTTGGGTTTCCTTTTTATGAAAAGCAATACTAGTAGTGAATCCTTATGTATGTTTCTTATTAGCAGTCATGATTAGTTCATTATCTAACCATTCTAGGTAAGCACTTGTTCTACTTTGAAGCAAGAGTTGAGCAAACAGATCCATTTCACTATCTTTTATCTTCCAGTTCTTACTACGGTGCTAGATTCTAGACAAGTCGTACTGGATTACCCGGTGATTCGTGAATCAATGTGCCCAGCTGGGTATCCCGAAACACATGCCCCGCTTGTACCCTAGGCACAAGCAGGACCAACCCACCACTCTCCTGTCAAGGGGTCTAGGTCCCGTCCAAACTTGGACTCCAAGCCCCCACACCTAAGTCCCGGACTCAGTATGGTGCTTAGACCTCCACCATCCCCGCCTCTAATCAGTCAGTCTGAAAAGAGCCGGAATCCATAACAAGAGAGCAACAAGCCTTCCCTGATCCCATAAACAAGTATGTGCTTAGGATAATAAGTCTGTGACCTGGCTAGAATCAAATGCAATGGCCGGTCCTTAACCGACATGGATAGAGAAAACAATGTAACCAGCTATGCCCCATTGGCCGCAGGACACAACCCCTTACACCCACCAATACCCGTACCATATCCCTGCTCGGTCTCCATTTCCTTTCACCATTTTATCATGAGGGATAATAATAATAATCACCTATTGTAAGTAACGGCGGGTTACTCATGCTACCGATAGACTAAGCATAGTAGCTACTCGACCTATGTTAGTAGGACTCATAGGTAGGTTATCTATGCATGTAGTTTCCATAAAATGCCTGTAACGTAAATGTACATCACATATATATATCCAGTGATTATTCAAAATAAGGGTTATGCACCGGGGCTTGCCTTAGGCAGGCGCGGCATCAGCTCAGTCAGTCCATGGTGGCTCCAGGACCTCCTCCTACATGAGGACCTCCTCCTCGTACTCTTCAATCACCTCTTCATACTCTTGCTCGCCCTCGGTCACGAACTCCACCAACTCATTTTCTACATGCATACAATGACGATGCAACGCTTAATATTAAGGCAACAACAGTTCTTAAAATAAGAATACATCTACTAAGCCACTAAGCTAGCTCTAATGACTAAGATACCAAGCTAATCATCATTCCCATCAAACCAGCAGGTTTCACCTACAAGTGCTACTTAGCAACTAAAATATATTCTTACTCTTATTAACGATTTCCTATATATTACAACAAGGACTACTTAGCTATCATATTTCTCAACCGATTCTAAGGCTACAAAATTACAATAAGCACATAATAATACAATGAATCTACTGTAAAAAAATCATGGTGAAAGCTATTACCAATTTGCCACAAAAATTCCTACAAATACTAACCTAAATAATACTAAACACTCGCAAATGATTTAATAGCTGCTGGTATCAACAAATATATATATGAACTAAATACACTAATAGATAGAGCACAAATTTAGGAACCTAACAAAATTGGTTTCACAATTTTTGGACACCTACAAGATTTTATATTAATTATCAAAGATCAGCTCAAAACTTATTTAGAAAAGCATTTACTAATTCGGTAAAAAAGGAAAACGCAAACAGCCGAGCTTGGCCCACGGCCAGCAGCCGACCCAGCGAAACGGTCCATGCAGGGAGGCCGCGCGCACACTGGTACTCTTGCAAAAACACCCTTGAGCTACCGCAAATCAATCCGCACTCCACACGACTATTTCTAGAGAGAAACATTGCAACAAGGCCCTCTCACTCTACCCTCTTTGCATTGGCCAGGTCCCCCCGGTCACCTCTGCGAGCACCGGTGCGGCGGCGGTGGCATTGGCGCTCCCACCGGCCACCCAGGACCTCCCTTGCCCAAAATAAGAGACCGACGCTCACCTAGGGGTTGACGTGAGTCGCATGGCGAAGGTAGAATGGGCGGGGATGCGTCCAGGTGCTCTCTCCATGGCGGTGGACACCCTATGGCGGCGGTGGCCGTGTTCTGGTGAGCCTAGGCACAATAGAGGTGATAGAAACAATGGGTGAGCATCCGCAACTCACCCCTGGAAGGTCCTAATGGCTAGAGGGGGGTGAATAGCCTAATAAAAATTTCTACAACAACACTTAACAAACCGGTTAGACAATTATGAGGCAAAGCAAATGTTGCACTAGCCTACTAAAAATGCAAGCCACCTACCACAATTCTAGTTTAGATAATATCTATTCACACAATCGCTATGACACTATCCTATGTTAGAGTGCTCTCAAAGGCTAACTAAAGAGCCACACCAACTAACCAAGCAAGCTCTCACAACTAGCTATACTAAAGAGCTTGACAACTAGTTTGTGGTAATATAAAGAGAGTGAGCAAGAAAGTTATACCGCCATGTAGATGGATGAACCAATCAATCACAAGAGTGAATAACAATGAAGACCAATCACCTCGGAATCAAATGATGAACACAATGATTTTTATCGAGGTTCACTTGCTTGCCGGCAATCTACTCCTCGTTGTGGCGATTCACTCACTTGGAGGTTCACGCGCTAATTGGCATCACACGCCAAACCCTCAATAGGGTGCCACACAACCAACACAAGATGAGGATCACACAAGCCACAAGCAATCCACTAGAGTACCTTTTGGTGCTCCGCCGGGAAAGGTCAAGAACCCCTCACAATCACCACGATCAGAGCTGAAGACAATCTACACCCTCCGCTCGACGATCCTCGCTGCTCCAAGCCATCTAGGTGGCGGCAACCACCAAAAGTAATAAGTGAATCCCGCAGCGAAACATGAACACCAAGTGACTCTAGATGCAAACACTCAAGCAATGCACTTGGATTCTCTCCCAATCTCACAAAGATGTTGAATCAATGATGGAAATGAGTGGGAGGGATTTGGCTAAGCTCATAAGGTTGCTATGTCAATGCAAATGGCCAAGTGTTAAAGCTTGAGCCAGCCATGGGGCTTAAATAGAAGCCCCCACAAAATAGAGCCGTGTACCCCTTCACTGGGTACAACGCGGGGTGACCGGACGCTGGCCCTCAGCGTCCAGTCACGTGATACACTCCATGTGTCCCCTGATTCAAAGACTGTTCGTCAGATTTCAACGGTCATCTGTTGACCGGACACTGCGCACAAACTGACCGGACGCAGCCAGTGTCCTATCACTTGTTGACTTTATACTGCGTTGTTGGTCAACACGACCGGACACAGCCTTCCAGCGTCCGGTCGCTGAGCGACCCAGCGTCCGGTCGCTTGACCGACGCCAGTGTCTTCACTGTTACAATTGACCGGACGCACTGGTTCCTCAGAGACCAGCGTCCGGTCACTTTGTGACCAGCGAGACCAACTCCTATTCACGTCTATCTTCTTCACCCTTGCTCAAATGTGCCAACCACCAAGTGTATCACCTTGTGCACATGTGTTAGCATATTCTCACAAACATTTTCAAGGTGTTAGCACTCCACTAGATCCTAATGCATATGCAATTAGTTAGAGCATCTAGTGGCACTTTGATAACCGCATTCCAATACGAGTTTTACCCCTCTTAATAGTACAACTATCAAACCGAAATGTGATCACACTCTCTAAGTGTCTCGATCACTAAAACAAAAGTCACGTGATACCTTTGCCTTGAGCTTTTTGTTTTTCTCTTTCTTCTTTCCAAGTTGAAGCACTTGATCATCGCCATGGCATCACCATCATCATGTCATGATCTTCATTTGCTTCACCACTTGAAATGTGCTATCTATCTCATGATCACTTGATAAACTAGGTTAGCACTTAGGGTTTCATCAATTCACTAAAACCAAACTAGAGCTTTCAATCTCCTCCTTTTTGGTAATTGATGACAACCCTTATACAAAGATATAAATTAAAATTTAATTAAATTCATGTTGCTTGTCCAAGCATGTTTACCATGTGTAAAAGGATATGGACAAGTTTCATGAACTCCATGTGGTAGCAATTGCTCCCCCTACATATGTGCTAGGAGTTTGGATTATAGCTTGCACATATGCTTAGATAGGAAATATAGGAGACAATGTCTACCAAATGATGCTAAGGTATAAAAGATGGACCTTTGAAGCGTGATACCAATCGGAGTGCACCATTATACCATCCTTAGCACCATAGTTAGCTAGATACCACTTGAACACTTGATAGCTAGATACCACTTATAAAAACTTTGTAAAAGATACTACTTGAAAATCTATTTGGAATAGATATCACTTGGTAATACTTGGAAATGATACCACTTGTGAATAAACCTATGCATGCTAGATTTTCATTTTATCATTCAAGTTTACAACTATCCTTCATCACACAAGCATGGATATTTAAATTAAAACTTGTGTTATGCAAGCAAACATATGAAATGCACCATACAAGTTTAAGTTTATGAGCTTGCTCCCCCTACTTGTGTGCTTAAGATTTTAATTGATCCCTATTTTAATTTATCCCTTTCCTTTGTCATGTCTCTCCCCCTATGTGAAATTCTCCCCCTTTCACTATCTTTGTACACTATTCTCTCTCCCTTTGTCATCAATGACCACAAAGGTTTAAAAAGTAGGTAGGTTGAGATTATCAATGTCAATCAATGGGGTGAGGATCATTTTCCAAAATTGGTTCAAACTAGAATATTTGCCAAAGATATTTAACTCGGTTTGATCCAAGGACAAGCTTCTTCACACCTCCAAATAAGGGTTATCTTGTACCATGTTGAGTTAAACACTTATAGCTTATTTTCTAGATTAAACACTAGGTTTACAAGCCCACAAATATGTCATATGCTACCACTAGATCAAAATGAGCATAGAAGCAATAGTGATACCATATAAACATCAAATTCATTTGATTTTCATGAATGAGCCTAATAAAATGGAGAGATGACTAGATGCACTAATCATGTCCTTAGCAAGGATGTATGTCCTGCCAATCAACTTTTACCTTGGATTACTCGAAGAAGAGACATGTCATATAAGTGGGGGTGCATCAACACATATTTGAGAAATCCAATATGTTCAACTCATTCCTTAGCTTGCAAAACCTTTTCTCATCCAATGGCTTGGTGAATATATCGGCAAGTTGATCTTCGGTGCCTACACTCTCAATGCAAATATCATCTTTTTGTTGGTGATCTCTTATGAAATGGTGGCGGACATCAATGTGCTTTGTTCTCGCATGTTGAACTGAATTGTTGGTTAACTTGATTGCACTCTCATTGTCACATAGCAATGGCACTTTCTTGAACTTGATTCCAAAATCACTCAAAGTGGCCTTCATCCAAAGTACTTGTGCACAACAACTACCGGCGGATATGTATTCGGCTTTGGTGGTTGATAATACAACACTATTTTGCTTCTTTGATGACCATGAAACAAGTGATCTTCCCAACAATTGACATGTGCCCGAGGGGCTTTTCCTTTCAACCTTGCATCCTGCATAATTTGAGTCAGAATAACCAACTAGCTCAAACTTTGCTCCTTTGGGATACTACAAACCAACATTTAGTGTATGCTTCAAGTACCTCAATATTCTCTTTGTAGTCTTCAAATGACTTTCTCTTGGTGAGGTTTGAAATTTTGCACACATACATACACTAAACATTACATCCGGCCTTGATGCGGTCACATAGAGTAGGCTTTCAATCATAGACCGATACAATTTTTGATCCACCATATTTTCACTTGCATCACTATCCAAGTTGTCATTTGTTCCCATTGGTGTACTAATGACTTTACTATCACTCATGCCAAACTTCTTGATCATGTCCTTGATATACTTGCCTTGACTCATAAAAGTACTATTCTTTAATTGCTTGATTTGAAGACCAAGGAAGTAACTTAACTCTCCAACCATGGACATCTCAAACTCATTAGCCATCATCTTTCCAAATTCATCACAAAAATCTTGATTGGTTGATCCAAATATGATATCATCAACATAAATTTACAACACAAATAGATCTTTTTCAATCTTTTGATGAAAAGAGTGGTGTCAACCTTGCCCGTTATGAACTCTTTAGAGAGTACGAAGTCCCTCAATCTCTCATACCATGCTCTAGGTGCTTGCTTCAAGTCATACAATGCCTTCTTCAACTTGTATACATGGTTGGGCTTCTTATTATCTTTAAAACCGGGAGGTTGCTCAACATATACTTCTTCATTGATGTAACCATTGAGAAATGCACTCTTAACATCCATTTGGTAGAGTTTGATGTTGTGGGCACAAGCATAGGCTAGCAAGACTCTAATTGCTTCCAATCTAGCAACCGGGGCATATGTTTCTCCAAAGTCAAGACCCTCAACTTGTGTATAGCCTTGTGCTACTAATCTTGCTTTGTTCCTTACTACTATCCCATCTTGATCTTGCTTGTTTCTAAAGACCCATTTGGTTCCAATCACATTGTGTCCCTTTGGTCTCTCTACTAATTCCCATACTTAATTTCTTATGAAGTTATTCAATTCTTCATGCATAGCATTCACCCAATCAACATCCTTCAATGCTTCTTCTATTTTCTTTGGTTCAATGGATGACACAAATGAGAAGTGTTCATAAAATGAAGCCAATCTTGACCTTGTTTATACACCTCTAGAAATATCACCAATGATAGTGTTCAATGGATGATCCTTTGCAATATTGGTTGGTTAGAGCATTGGAACTTGATTGCTTGCACTTGCTTGATCATTAGGTAGAGATGATGTACTAGCCACTTGATCTTGTTTATTGTCATGAGAGCCATTTGTACTAGCTTGATTTGTATCATCTTGCACATTTGAGTTAGAGAGCACTTGTTCTTGATCATCTTCATCATTATTCACTTGCCTAGGTCTCAATTTACCAACATCCATGTTCTTCATGGCATTTGAAAGTTGAATGCCTCTAACATCTTTCAAGTTCTTATTATCTTCTTGTGAACCCTTGGTTTCATCAAATTCAACATCATGAACTTCCTCAAGAGTACCATTATCCAAATTCCAAATTCTATATGCTTTGCTTGTAGTGGAATAACCAAGTAGGAATCCTTTATCACATTTCTTGTTAAACTTGCCCAATCTAGTGCCTTTCTTCAAGATATAGCATTTACAACCAAAGACTCAAAAATATGCAATGTTGGGCTTTCTACCATTCAAGAGCTCATATGGTTTCTTCTCTTTCAATGGGTGACAATAGAGGCGGTTGCTACAATAGCAAGCCATGTTGATAGCTTTAGCCCAAAAGGATTGACTCACATTGTACTCACTAAGCATAGACCTTGCCATATCAATGAGTGTTCTATTCTTCCTCTCAACAAGGCCATTTGATTGTGGAGTGTACTTGACCGAGAATTGATGTCTAATTCTAAATTCATCACACAACTCATCAATTCTAGTATTCTTGAACTCATTACCATTGTCACTTCTAACTCTCTTGATGGTTGTTTCAAACTCATTATGAATGCCCTTGACAAATGATTTGAATGTTGCAAACACATCACTTTTGTCCACTAGAAAGAATACCCATGTGTATCTAGTGTAATCATCCCCTATCACAAAGCCATATTTGTTACCACCAATGCTAGTGTATTGTGTTGGCCTAAACAAGTCCATATGCAATAACTCAAATACTTTACTAGTGCTCATCATGCTTTTCTTAGGATGGGTGTTTCCAACTTGTTTTCCGGCTTGACAAGAGCTACAAAGCTTATCCTTCTCAAACACAACATCTTTCAAGTCTCTAACGAAGTCATGCTTAACCAATCTATTCAATTGTTTCATTCCAACATGACCAAGCCTTCTATGCCATAACCAACCCATGCTAGACTTAGTGAACAAGCATGTAGATAATCTAGCTTCACTAGCATTGAAATCAACCAAGTATAGATTCTCATATCTAAAGCCTTTAAAGATCAAATTAGAGCCATCTACACTTATGATCTCTACATCATCTACTCCAAATATGCATTTGAATCCAAGATCACACAATTGAGCCATGGACAACAAATTGAAGTTCAAGCTCTCTACTAGCAACACATTCGATATACTCATATCATTTGATATTGCAATCTTACCAAGCCCTTTGACGTTGCCTTTATCATTGTCACCAAATGTAATACTATCATAACCATCATTGCCATTGGTGTCGATTGAGTTGAACATTCTTGCATCACCAATCATGTGTTGAGTGCACCCATTATCAAGAACCCAATGCCTTCCTCTGGCTTTGTAATTGACCTACAAAAGAAGATCAATTCTTTTTAGGTACCTAAACTTGCTTGGGTCTTTGAAGGTTAGTCACTAAGCTCTTTGGTACCCAAATAACTTTCTTCTTTGAGCCCATCCATGGTTTACCAATGAACTTAGCCTTCACATCATTTGTACCCTTAGTAAGCATATATCATGAATCAAGCTTAAGGCAGGATACATTAGCATTTTTGCTCTTGTTGGTGCATTCATGTTCTTTATGACCCACTTGCTTGCAACTAATGCAAAACCGACAATTGTTCTTCACATAACTAGTCTTGTGAGGAGCAAATGCCGCCTTGCCTTTCTTGGGGGTATAGCCCAATCCCTCTTTGTAGAGAGAAGCTCTTTGGCTACCCAAGCACATAAGCAAGTGGTCCTCACCACCATAGGCCTTAGCCAAAGTGTGAGTGAGCTTGTTAACCTCCGTCTTGAGATTCTCATTCTCAACCACTAGTGAGGCATCACAAGTGAAACCATCACCACTAGATGATGTGGAAGTGAAAGTACTATAAGAAAGGTTAGTAGAAGGAACAATGATAGGCATAGATAGTGATTCATCAATTATATCACAAGTTAAACCTACATTGCAAGTTTCAACATGCTTCTTTTTATTTTGCTCATCAAGCAAAGAGGAATGAGCCTTTTCAAGCTTTTTGTGAGCTTTGCCAAGTTTCTCATTCATTTCCTCTAGCCTCTCATGAGATGCATTGAGCTCATCAAAGGCTTGCTTAAGGGCTTTTAGTTCCTTACGCAAGCTTTTGCATTCCTTCTCTTGATATCAAAGTGTTCTCTAGCATCTTCTAGCATGTCAATTAATTCATCCTTAGTAGGTTCATTATCATCACTATCACTATCACTATCATTTTCATTTTCATTTTCATTTTCATTATCATCATCATGTTCTTCATCACTTTCATCATCACAAGTTTGTACCTTAGTGGCCTTAGCCATGAAGCATGATGGAGAGTCGAAGAGAGAAGGCTTCTCATTGATAGCAATGCTTGCAAGAACCTTCTTCTTGGTGGTCTTGTTATCATCACTATCATCATCATCATCACTTGATGAAGCATCGCTATCCCAAGTGACCACATATGAACCACCCTTCTTCTTGAAGGCCATCTTGTCCTTCTTCTCTTTCTTTTCCTTCTTGTCCTTCTTCTTGTTCTTCTTGTTGTCATCATCATTGTCGCTATTGTATGGATATTGAGCAACAAGATAATCTTAGCTTCCACATTTGAAGCACCTTCTTGACTCTTCTTTGTTCTTGGATGAAGACTTCTTTCTTCTAGCACGATACCCCTTATTCACCATGAACTTGCCAAATCTCTTGACAAAGAGAGCCATCTCATCATCATCATCATCATCATCATCATCCCATGAATCATCTTCTTCACTTGATGTTTCTTGCTTGGCTTTGCCCTTGGATGATGTGGCCTTGAATGCCACGCTCTTCTTCTTGTCATCCTTCTTCTCATCTTTCTTCTCTCTCTTTTCTTCCTTCTCATCATCATCTCTATAAGCATCATCGGTCATAATATCTCCCAAGATTTGGTTTGGTGTCAATGTGTCCAACCCGGTCCTTACTAGCAAGGTGACCAACATGCCAAATCTTGCGGGTAAACATCTCAAGAAGGTGACCAACATGTCATTGTTTTAGAGAAGTATTTTTTTGGCGGCGGTGGGAGCCTCTTCATCTTCTATCTCAATTTTTGTTTCTACCATCTTCCAAATCTTCCTATTGATTGACTTGATATATGTCATCATCTTAGCTTTCCAATAGGGATAATTTGAGCCATTAAATTGGGGTGGCTTCTTGGTGTTGTTGATTTGAGCCATTTTTACACCGAAGGTTGTTAAGTCTCAAATAACGGTGACCTCAGCTCTGATACCACTTGGAAGGGCCTAATGGCTAGAGGGGGGTGAATAGCCTAATAAAAATTTCTACAACAACACTTAACAAACCGGTTAGACAATTATGAGGTGAAGCAAGTGTTGCGCTAGGCTACTAAAAATGCAAGCCACCTACCACAATTCTAGTTTAGATAGTATCTATTCACATAATCGCTATGACACTATCCTATGTTAGTGTGCTCTCAAAGGCTAACTAAGGAGCCACACCAAGCAAGCAAGCAAGTAAGCTCTCACAACTAGCTACACTAAAGAGCTTGACAACTAGTTTGCGGTAATATAAAGAGAGTGAGCAAGAAAGTTATACCGCCGTGTAGATGGATGAACCAATCAATCACAAGAGTGAATAACAATTGAGACCAATCACCTTGGAATCAAATGATGAACACAATGATTTTTACCAAGGTTCACTTGCTTGCCGGACAAGCTACTCCTCATTGTGGCGATTCACTCACTTGGAGGTTCACGCGCTAATTGGCATCACACGCCAAACCCTCAATAGGGTGCCGCACAACCAACACAAGATGAGGATCACACAAGCCACGAGCAATCCACTAGAGTACCTTTTGGCACTCCACTAGGGAAAGGTCAAGAACCCCTCACAATCACCACGATCAGAGCCGGAGACAATCACCACCCTTCGCTCGACGATCCTCGCTGCTCCAAGCCATCTAGATGGCGGCAACCACCAAGAGTAACAAGCGAATCCCACAGTGAAACACGAACACCAAGTGCCTCTAGATGCAAACACTCAAGCAATGCACTTGGATTCTCTACCAATCTCACAAAGATGTTGAATCAATGATGGAAATAAGTGGGAGGGCTTTGGCTAAGTTCACAAGGTTGCTATGTCAATGCAAATGGCCAAGAGTTAGAGCTTGTGCTGGCCATGGGGCTTAAATAGAAACCTCCATGAAATAGAGCCGTTGTACCCCTTCACTGGGTACAGCGCGGGGTGACCGGACGCTCCGGTCGAATCGACCGGACACTGGCCCTCAGTGTCCGGTCACATGATACACGCCATGTGTCCCCTGCTTCAAATACTGTTCATCAGATTTCAACGGTCATCTGTTGATCGGACACTGTGCACAAACTGACCGGACGCTCAGCCTCCAGCGTCTGGTCGTTTCCAGTAAGGTTCCAGAAACGATATTTCATGACCGGATGCTTTGACCGGACGCAGCCAGTGTCCTGTCACTTGTTGACTTTATACTGCGTTGTTGGTCAACATGACCGGACACAGCTTTCCAGCGTCCGGTCGCTGAGCGACCCAGCGTCCGGTCGTTTGACTGACACCAGCGTCTTCGCTGCTACAATTGACCGGACGCACTGGTTCCTTAGAGACCAGCGTCCGGTCACTTTGTGACCAGCGAGACCAACTCCTATTCACGTCTATCTTCTTCACCCTTACTCAAATGTGCCAACCACCAAGTGTATCACCTTGTGCACATGTGTTAGAATATTCTCACAAACATTTTCAAGGGTGTTAGCACTCCACTAGATCCTAATGCATATGCAATGAGTTAGAGCATCTAGTGGCACTTTGATAACTGCATTCCGATATGAGTTTCACCCCTCTTAATAGTATGACTATCAAACCTAAATGTGATCGTACTCTCTAAGTGTCTCGATCACTAAAACAAAATAGCTCCTACAAAATATACCTTTGCCTTGAGCTTTTTGTTTTTCTCTTTCTTCTTTCTAAGTTGAAGCACTTGATCATCGCCATGGCATCACCATCATCATGTCATGATCTTCATTTGCTTCACCACTTGTAATGTGCTATCTATCTCATAATCACTTGATAAACTAGGTTAGTACTTAGGGTTTCATCAATTCACCAAAACCAAACTAGAGCTTTCAACCCTGCAACTACCCGTGGTGGTGGCTTGGCCTGGGATGGACCGGGCATGTCTAGCCACGTGCGCATGGCAAGCTCGATGATGGACTGCGGTGGCACGGCGGCGTCAGCGGCGTCGGAAGGGCAGTGGCGGTGCAAGTGGGTGCGCAGGGTGATGTGGAGGTGGAGACGAAGCTAATGGTGCGACTGGCTAGCTCAATCGACACTAGGGGTTGAGTTTGCCATCTGTCTCGGCTGGAGGCGGCCTTAACGGCTCGGCGGCGAGGGAAACGGCCAATTGGAGTTTGGCTAGGCTCAATTGAAGGCCGGAGAGGACTGGGCGGTAGCAGGACTCCCGTACTAGCACCTGGCACAAGTAATTGTGTTGAAAACGACTAGGTGCTGTGGATTTGGCTTTGGCACGGCTTGGTCCCGCCTGCTCATCCTTGGCGGCAGTAAAGGCATGCGTGAGAGATGAAGAGAGGGGACAACTCGATACGTCGCATAGCCATTCAACAGAAAAGAACAAGGCGAGAGGGCGAACAACTACACGTGCGGCGCAGGGCGAGGCCAGCAGCGGCTTGGCACGTTGTGCCGCACGTGGGAGCTTCGCGTCACCTCGACAGGGCACGGTCGACCGCTAGTGGGAACAGGCGCACGTGCAAAAGGCAGCAGCCTTGATCCCATACCGATGCAGCGCCACCGGAGCAGAGGGAGGGGGCAGGCACCGGTCGTGGCAACCATGTGCGTGGCGGTGTGCGCGCAGCGACGCGAGTAGCGACAACGGCTGGCGGAGCAGGGCAGAGCAGCGATGGCATGACGGCGCATGGCTGGGAGCTAGCGGCGGGGTAGTAGCACGGCAGTGAGGTGGGGTAGCTGTGCGCCAGGGCTATCAGCCACAGCGGCTAGCTGAGCGTGGCCCACGCCGCGCGCAGGCAGCCAGGGCATTGACGTCGTGGCTCAGGGGCACGGTGACCGCACCTACGTGAGGAAACCGATCGAGGACGTGCCATGCATGCTTTTTAAAGCATCCAAAACAACTAATCATTTGGCCAAACACCTAAACCATCTTCACTAGACTTTAGAGGGTACATTAGGCTACTAAAATAGGCCATGACACTCCTCTACTTCTTAACTAAATTTTTCTACAAAAATTGATGAACAAAGCAATGTCTACCCTTTCCAAAGTTCAAGAAATTTTCTAAGTTTTAATTGGATTTCTATTTCTAGTTGCATTTTCAAGCTGTTGAAATTTGTACTTAACCCAATTATTTCTCTACACCAAGTATTTCACTGTCAACTACAATTCTTAGACTTCTAACTTTATTTAGGCCTCTCATGCATGTTCTATAGTGTTTTCGATCAATAAAAATTCACGAATATCCTTACTTGATAATTTCATAAGTCACGAACAACCTTTCATTTTAAGTTTTTATGGTTCGTTTAAATTGCACTGCTTCACTTGTTCATATTATCACATGCAATAACATTTAAACATGATGCTTATAACATGTTTTAGTAAGTGATTTACGGTGTAACACCAAGGGTGTTACAAGATCAAGTTCAACGGGCTGAAGCGGCAATTTTTTTGTTAGCGCGACCTTCAAACCCACACTGGGCTAGGCCGTGACCCGAATACTGGAGGCGTGACAGCTGACCCCTCATTTTATAAGGATGGCAACGGGGTACTAACTTTGACCTAATTTCTTTCTAACCCCTTGACTACCAAGTACTATGGATATTCCCATTCATTTGGTTCTAACATGTGGAACCATGGCACACGTGTAGGAAAATAGCCAATCTGCTGAGGAGCGGAACAAAATTCCCCCATGCCTTGACTAACTAATGACTCTTTGAGCACACACCCCCCACGATAGGGGGATGTTGCTCTCTTCTGGTGGACATCATCGTGAGAGGACACCAAGTACTGCTAGCCATGATACTCCACACGACATGTCCTAGGAGCTTGTAGGTGCCTAGAGTGTTGGTCAGTCCTCCAAGAGATCCACTAGGGAACATTCTGTCAATAAGAAGAGTGCTTCCATTGATGACTGCCTTGAAGACCTCTCCGACATTATTAAAGACCATAGGAAGCAAAAGGCCTGTATGAGCATGCACGAAGAGCAGATGGTCAAAGTCGTTAAGATTTTGAAAGAAGATGGTTTGCGCGAGTCTGATCCTGTGTATGCTCAAGCTTTAATTCTTTGCAAGAACACACTGGATCATAGGAACTTCCTGTCCATGGAAACAAAAGAGGGCCACCTGAACTTTCTAAAGATCTGCTGGGAGGATAGGACATCCAGAACGAAGTAGAAGTGATCCCAAGTAGCATTCCTACCGTGGCACTATGTTGTTTTATTTTCAATAACGTGCATGTTGAGTTCTTTGTTTGACCATATGTTCGTTTGGTTTGTATTATTCGTTGTAATGTGGCCTGTTTCCTGGACTATGTTTGGTTTTATGTCGGCACTTCGGATAAACTATGTCTGCTGAACGGTTATAAAATTATGTGTGGTCAACATTTTTTCAATTATGTGTTCTCAACTGTTCTTGTATTATGTGTGCTGAGCTGTTATTCAAGTTTGTGTCGTGTCACAGTTCATCTTGTGTAGCAGGTATTCATATGCAATTTTCCAACTAAACATATTTGTTTGAACTGATAGGTTGTTTTTGCATGATCAGTAGCTGATTTGACCATATCAAGGAAACATATTTGTTTGAACTGATATGTTTGCTGCATCAGTTCATTATATTGTGGCCACTAGCTATTTCTTGGGTCTGACCCATTTGTTCTTGTAGATGAGCAACACTGAGGACTCCAACAACAGCGACAATTCCAGCGAAGGAACGTCCATGTTCAACTTGGCGGCTGCTGCTGCTGCGCTTGCAAGGTACAGTGCAGCAGTGGCCAAGGCGGCTCTAGTGGTCAACCCTGAAGTCCCCTTACCCAAGTTGATCGAACTCAATCTGCGCAACCCACGAAAGTGCCTTGACAACTTGTGTATGTCTCCTGATCACTTCATGCATTTGCATGACATTTTACTTGGGTTCGGACTCACTGGTACACAACAGATAGGATCCCTAGAAGCTTTAGGTATATATGTGTGGACATGTGCTCACAACCAGGCAACTAGAAGGAGCAGGGATAGATTCAAATGGTCTTTAGATACAGTTAATAGGAAGATTACTCATGTCTCCGAGGTTATGTATAAGTGGACAAACACTGTTCTTGTTCCAACCGATAGCAACTATGCTGGAGTGAACCATAATCTTTCAGCATATGCACTATTCTTTGATGGGTGCATCGAGGCTTTGGATGACACTCACATGAAAGTTAGCGTGAATAGGCGGGTGAAAGCTCTAGTTTGGTTTTGGTGAATTGATGAAACCCTAAGTGCTAACTTAGTTTATCAAGTGATCATGAGATAGGTAGCACACTCCAAGTGATGAAGCAAATGAAGATCATAGCATAATGATGATTATACCATGATGATGATCAAGTGCTTAGACTTAGAAAGAAGAAAGAGAAAAACAAAAAGCTCAAGACAAAGGTATAAACCATAGGAGCTATTTTGTTTTGGTGATCAAGACACTTAGAGAGTGTGATCACATTTAGGATTGATAGCTGCACTATTAAGAGGGGTGAAACTCGTATCGGAGTGCGGTTATCAAAGTGCCACTAGATGCTCTAACTCATTGCATATGCATTTAGGATCTAGTGGAGTGCTAACACCTTTAAAATGTTTGTGAAAATTTACTAACACTTGTGCACAAGGTGATACACTTGGAGGTGTTGGCACATTTACAAAGGAGGTGGTGTTTGTAGTGTTGAGATGGGTTTGGGTCCCTCTCTCCCTCCCGCCGAGCTTGCGAGGCGGGATTCGGTGCTTTCGGGAAAATGGAATGCCTATTTTCTATTGCGCCGGATGCAAATTCTTGGTGGTTAGCACATTTGAGCAAGGGTGAAGAAGTTAGAGTTGAAATAGAGTTGGTCGAAATGATGTTTGGCGTCGGTCATCGACCGGATATTTGGAGTCACTCAAATGACGGACGACTGAAAGGTCATGCGTCCGGTCGTCTTTGTCGCCGACATCATGGCTAAGGTTGAGCATCGGACGCTGGTGCGTGTCCGGTCAAGGTGGACGGACGCGTCGTCGAAGAAATACGCCTCGGGAGCTTATCGGAAATGACCGGACGCTGGGGCTTGTCGGCGTCGGTCGCTTTTTTTGCCGGAGCGTCCGGTCAGCTTCGTAGCCGTTGAAATCTGACGAACAACGTTTGAAGCTGGTGACGCGTGGCGTCCATCGGGCGACCGGACGCTGTGGGCCAGCATCCGGTCAGTATGACCGGAGCGTCCGGTCAGAGCGCGTTTTGCCCAGTGAAGGGGTATAACGGCTCTATTTGATTGGGGCTCTATTTATAGCCCCATGGCCGGCTCAAGGGCAAACTCTTACATATTTTGATTGACATAGCAACCTTGTGAGCTTAGCCAAAGCCCTCCCACTCATCTCCATCATTGATCCATCATCATTGTGAGATTGGGAGAGAATCCAAGTGCATTGCTTGAGTGATTGCATCTAGAGGCACTTGGTATTCGTGTGTTCTTGTCATGGATTTCGCTTGTTTCTCTTGGTGGTTGCCACCACCTAGACGGTTGGAGCAGCGGTGAAGGATCGGCACGAGTTGGTGATTGTTCGTGGCCGTCTTCGGTGATTGTGAGGGGAGTTGTACCTTCCCCGGTGGAGTGTCGAAAGGTAACTCTAGTAAATTGCTTGTGTCATTGAGTTACCTCACTTGTGGGTCGGTTCTTGCTGTGTCCTATCGTGTGGACGAGGTTTGTGAAACACCTCTTAGCCGCCGAACCACCAAGTGTTGGTCGACACAACGGGGACTAGCGTGTTGGCAAGCACGTGAACCTCGGGAGAAAAATCGGTTGTCTCTTGTCATTTGCATTTTCCCGGTGATTGGCTATATATTCATCTTGTAATTGGTTCACTCCACGACCCGGCGGTATAATCGTCTCACTTACTCATTTATATTTTCGCAAACTAGATATAGCAAGCTCTTTAGTGTAATTAGAATTGAGAGCTTGCCTTGTGCTTTAAACATATCTAGTGGAGCTCTTTAGTGTAGCATTTGTGAGAGCTCTTAGTGAGTAGTGGTCAAGTAGATTGTGTGCAAATAGATCATTGCAACTAGAATTGTTGGATAGGTGGCTTGCAACCCTTGTAGAGCTAGAGCAAGTTTGTATTTCGCTATTTGTCTTACTAATCAAATTGCTCTAGTTGATTTGTAGTTTTTAAAAAGGCTATTCACCCCTCTCTAGCCATATTAGGACCTTTCAGCGGGCCAAAGCTGACTATATAAATAGGAAAGGAGATGTAACAATTAATGTTTGTGTCATTGTCGACATGGATATATGCTTCACATTTGTCGGTGCCGGGAGGGCGGGGTCGGTGCATGACATGTCGGTTCTAAGAGATTGTTGGGAGGAACCAAACTTCCCGCATCCACCACACGGTTAGTGATTACTGGCATGCAATTGATGGACCAACTTTGTAGTTGCTTGGGCACAGAATTAAAATTAATTATGGAAATGGTTCATCAGTTGCAGGACGCTACTATCTAGTGGACGCTGGATACGCGTAGGAGTATGGCTACATGGGTCCATACAAAAATACAAGGTACCATCTAGACGATTTCAGGGGCTTAGACCTTGAGACATTATCTCGACAGGAGAAATTTAACTTGACTCATTCGAGGCTCCGTAATGTTGTCGAACAGACATTTGGGGTTCTGAAAGCCCGTTGGCATATTTTGGAAGGGGTACCTTACTGCGAGAGGGAAAAGCAATCGATGATGATTATATCATGCTTTGCAATGAACAATTTTTTTTGGATGCGTGAGCATGGAATTGGTTCACCTACGTACTCACTGTCCGATTGGGTGCATCTCAATGCAAATAATAGTATGACAGCAATGAGGGAGTTCATATCTTTGGCTCTCTGGGGGAGAATGATTCAGCAAATGTGATTTAATTTAGCATGCAAAGTAGTTCAATTAAAAATGGATGGGATGTGGTTTCAATTATATGTATGAGACTTGTTGGTGCATGCAGACGAAGAATGAAGGCGAAGGTGTATGTGCAGCTGCAGGTTGCATGTGGATGTGTCCAGCCGAAGAGTGCATGACTTGTCTGTGCAGTTTGCTTAGTGGCTTATCGAAGGCTACAAGTTTTGTAAATGTTGCATGTATGCCTAATTGTATAACGTTGGAATGGTCTAATATATAGGTAGTGCTATATTGTATTAATTTGTTATATGGAATGTTGAACTAGACTGTAATTTCTATTTATGCTTAGAACCTATTGAGGCATGTAAGAACTTTGTATATAAACTTGTCCAATATTCGAAGTTGAACTAGGTTCATGTTTGTAATGTATGAAACGTTTAGTAGTGTTCATAAGTAACCATTATTGAACTTGTTTATCAACGGTTGGATTGAAGTGGCAATGCCATGCCTTGTTGTTTGGCGTCAGAATTTGAATTGATTTAGTTACAACAGTTTTAAATTTGAATGGCATTTAATGCTGCTGTGTACAGTCATGACTGGGCCAGCTGCTTGCTCGGCTGACGCTGCCTGACTAAACACCGTTGGCTGATCAGTGGTCCTATCAGCTCAGCCAAAATAATACCAGCCGAACAACAAACTTATCCCGTCTTGTTTTCTACTCTTGTTTCACCCCTTTCCGTATTTGGGTTATCCCATTTCTATGTTTACGAAAACAGGAGAGGGGATTTCACGTCCATTCTGTGCGGCATCCTATTTTCATCTAGAATGAACATGTATTTGTCGCGTTTTCAATCTGTGTGGATATGACTAACAATTGCATGTCCTTATGTTAATACACCTATTATTCTGTTTACAAAAGAAAAATACACCTATTATTCAATTATGTATGTTAATGTGTTAACACACATGCCATACAAAAGTGAATATTAGTCTGATCTTCATACGTGTACATAGTTACGTGACTTCATACATGAATACTTGAGAATATTAAATCCGACCCTAACTAAAGTTTTCGGTTCTAAATCTGTATTTGTTGTTCCGTATGTATATCTCAATTTAGTTTCCGTTCTCAACCTTTCTAAATCCGATCTTGTTTCTGTAAAAGAATATAGAAATGGAAATACGCAAGGCTCAAACATAGGCCACAAGAACCTGTGGGAGATGGGCAAATGGCGACCGTCGCATGCCCATTCTTAATGGGCTTATATAGTTGTATAGGCCCTATTTGGATATGCTTGTTTGACGATTAATTTTAATTTTATCAGGATTTTTTTGCTAACCTACTACCTGAAAAATCCATTATTTGAAAGATTTGGGTGTTAGGCAATTCTGTTTATTTCTCATTAATTCTCTATCCTAAGTGTAAAATGATATGTGTACCCTAGAGACCGACTAGTATGCCCCCCCCACGTCAACCTCTTCCTATATCTCTTTTCCCTTTTTTCTCTCTTGTTGCATCTGCTCCGCATAGTTGCTTGGCCTCGCCCCACGTCTATGTTTCCTAGCCTTGCGTCGACCTCATCTATGCCGGTGGCACCCTCACCCACGCCTGCACCCGAGTCTGTGCCGCCCTCTAACAGGGCCTCCATGATCGGTAGTGCTGGGGCGGGTGCATAGGCGAGAAGGACACTGGCGGAAAAAATAGTTCGCAGTGGGAAAACATGGCTCAAGCCATATGGTACATGATTCTCGGCTCCTAGTTCAATCCCCGATTCATTTCGTCGCCTTATCAAAGAAAAAATCAAGTAGTTTAGATATAATTCTCGATTATTCTCACCACGAATTTAAGTGGTTCCAAATACACCCACAATATGCTATGCAAATTAAAAAATGAGTGGCCATACTTGAACTTGGGATGGCTGCAATGTGGACGTGTCATGCCGTGGTGGACATGGAAACGGGGAACCAACCACATGGGATCAAGGACGGGGAGACGTCGAATGTTAAATCAGTCATCTGGCGTGCCTGCCATGATATATACAGCTTTTGAACTTCCACTTAGGTGGGTTTGTTTAGATGTAGGGTGTAAAGTTTTAGGATGTTATATTAGATGTTACATGGGGATGCTGTATAGGATGTTTGGATATTAATAAAAAACAAATTATAGAATCAGCCAGTAAACCGTGAGACGAATTTATTAAGCCTAATTAATCCGCCATCGGCACATGTGTTACTGCAGCATTTTATTGTCAAATCATGAACTAATTAGGCTTAAAAGATTTGTCTCGCAAAGTAGTCGCAATATATGTAACTAGTTATTTTTAATCTATATTTAATATTCTATATATATGTCCAAACATTCGATAGGATAGGGTGTAAAGTTTTGACGAAGAATCTAAACAAAGCCTTACCTACTCCTCCTGATCAGCTTATCTTTCGGCATGATCTGACCTTGCCCGTGGAGGCGTGGAGTGATGCGGGTCCTGTAAATTTAGCGTGGTATCCACTCGCTTTCGCCGGATGATGCCTTTGAGTTCGCAGATGAAAAATGCGGCACGGAAACATCATGGGGGTTTTGCATTCTTTTATCTTGTCCAAGTAGCCTCGTTTAAAAAGAGCTCTAACTAACTATAAAACATTATTTGTGGTTTTTTTTGGAACTTGATATTTCTAGCTCAATAAAATCTGTGGATACAGAGCTATGGGTACATTTAAGCAGTTTTTTCTGTTCTATAAAACAAAGTTGAAGCTCGGAGGAATTGTGGGCCAACAATAAAACAATGCTGCTGTATGAATGAATTGTGTCGTGAAAATGTCTACATCTCGTCTCTCAACTACTGCCCTCCATTCGAATTCTAAAATACATATCGAGAAAATGTCTACATCTCGTCTCTCAGCTACTGCCCTACATTCGAAAGAGCGATTTCAAGAGACTCTCTATATTCTTTCTAATTGCTAGAATAGATATTTAGATAACAAAAAAATATTCTTCAATAGTTTCTTTATTTGGTTATACAAATATAGGCTATGTTCGCTTTGCTGAAAAGCCATGGCTGAAAGTACTGTTCGCTGATTTGTTGTGAGAGAAAAATATTGTTCGTTCGCTGAAATAGTACGGCTCATAAGACAAGCGAACATGGCCTATGTCATCTTGTATTCCATATTTCTCGTTAGCCCAAGATAGAAGCCCAAGATAGAAAACGAGAATGACTCTCTATAGTGCACACAAGATATAGAAGAATTATTGAAGAGTGAAAAGTTATAGAAAATGATTTTTATGTAAATGACTCTCCAAATGGTGGTTTAGAGAGTGAGTTTCAGAAAGACTCTCGGAGTTGCTCTTATAAGAGAACTCCAAGAGACTCTATATTTACCTAATTGTTAGAAATAGAGATTTTGGTGAAAAAAATAACCTATAACAACTTCTTTAAATGGTTATTCAAATATAGTTATCCTCTATTTTAGATTTCTCGCTAGCCAAAATAGAAAATGAAAATGGTTCTCTAGAGCGCACATAGAAAAACTGTTGGAAAGTGGAAAGATATAGAAAACGATTTTTATGCAGTCAACTCTCCAAATGATGATTTTGAAAATAAGATTTAAAAAGACTCTTGGAGATACTATAAGTTGTTTGTTGCTTTTCTAAAATACTTATATTTTATTATTTATCTAGACAATTAGAAAACCCAAAACAATTTACAATTTAGAATAGATTTAGAATAGAGGGAGTTAGAAATTTTTGTTTTATGGTTAGTGGAGATGACCTATAATGGGTCACAGATTGGCAAGCAGAATAGTAAAATATTTCGTCCAAACTTATAGCAACTTGCCGAACAAACGTTAATAGAAAAAAAAGAGTAAAGGTATGACAGGCATAACATCGACGATTGGGTTCAAAATGGCATAAACTTGGGACGGTTTGGCGAATAAAGAGCTGACGCTGTTGCCAGATTTATGTAAAGTGCCGGCCTGTTCGCTTGCTCGTATACGATCGTGGATTATAAACCAGAACAATATTTTTCTCTCCCACCAAACTAGCCAGCAGTAAATAATCCACGATTATTTACGGTATGCCGAACAGGCTGTATATATCCGGCAAACGGGGGGCCTCTTCGAATAGCTGTAGCACTATTCCTGAATTCTTGATAACGACATAGTGGAAACATTGTTATCATTCTGAAGATTCCCGGGCCAAATAGCCGTTTAAGTTCTGAAAAAACACAAGCGTATCTTTCTTATGGGTGGGCATCCGGGCAGTTCTCTTTCTCTGCGCGCACAAAGTTCTTGCTGATTTTCTAAGCAACAGATACGAGAGCCACATAGCTAAACCAGCTATTTTCCAAAGGCACTAGCTTAATCGCTTTAGCCTTTAGAGCAAACAGGAAAAAATATCACGAGCAATAGCAATTTGACACAGCGCCTGAGCTTTATCAATGGCCACTCCGTTCTTCTGTTGGCAGCACATCAATTCACACGATGGCACGAACAAAATATAGCAAATAATTAGCCAATGTGCATCAGGTATAGTTGGGTGTGGGCCCACCTCTCAATTCTGCGGGTGCAAACATGACCACTAATAAAGGTCTAAAACCATGGCCTTGAAGCAAAGCATATCACAAGCCCTGAGCCCCGGACCTCTTCATAATGGCATAGAATATGCTGTTCCCACTGAAATCTGAAGTGAACCTCAGCAGCTAAAGCTTAATCTCCAATCACCATAGTGGTGGTGCAGCACTGCCATATGATTAGACCGGCCAATCATGTCTCTTCTTTTTACATTTTACAAACTCACATTGAAATGGTGATTCACAAAAAGGCCCATCATAGCAACTGGTATTTTCCATGGCACATTCTCCAGGAACAATCGGCAATGACACAGCAAGTCAAAAACTAGAAAATCTTTACATCTTTTTCTCCAGCAACAATGTACAAATCAGATTGGCAGTAAGATCTAATGATCACAATTTTTTGTTTCTACCTTTTTTCGACCTTTATGTAACAATTAAGAAGCAACTGAACATTCTAAAAATCATAAGGAGTGACCAAACCTTCAGGTCTGAGCGGCACAAGGCCAGAGCGAGCAGGTGCAGGCTCTGGCTCAGCCCGGCTCGCCTCAGAGCAGCCAGAGGCCTTTTGCTGCACTCCAGACAGGGATTGCCGACACGTTGGGCATGTCGACCGCACCAGCAGCCACCGGTCGATGCACCGGACATGGAAGCCATGATTGCATTTGGGGAGGACCCTGACATGCTCCCCTGCCTCAAAGTCTGAAAGGCAGATTGCGCACATCGGGTTAGCAGCATTGAGCTTCAGCCCAGCCGAGTAGACCAGGATCGGCATGGCTCGGAGGGCCTTCCTCCTCATCCCGCTCTGAGCAAGCCGCGTCACCTGGTTTGGTTCAGGACCCACCACCATCTGGCTCGTGCACCACAGTGCACACCGAACGATGGAGTTGAGCCCAAGAGCGCAGATCAGTGCGCACAGAAGAACAGCCAGGATCATGACGATGTTTGCATCGAAGTTGCTTCCTGGAGCCCCACCATCTGTGGCCGCGGCTCCATCAAATGGCTGGCTTGGACCAGAGGGATGACCAGAGAATGGAGTGTGCAGCAGTGTCCTTCTTGGGTACTCCATGTCCTTGTGCACAAACCCAGCTTTCTTCAGAGTCCTGCAAGGGAAAATCTGTAGCTCTACTAGTTGCATAGGTATGTTCTTGTTTTTAGTCTGCCTCATGTAGAATCATCAACTGGGTCTGTGCTGAAGTATTTATAGGCTCTTTGAGGCTGCAATAATATAGTACGTGGATTATTTTATTTGGTATATGATGTGCTGCCTCTTTCGCCCTTGCCCCTTTCGTCTCTGCCAGCCAATTGAGACAAAAAGCATTTGGCAAAGGTTGGAATGTGCACAATTGGAAGCTTCTTTGCTTGTGGCAAGTGGACTGCATCTCAGTGGGTTTTTGGGAAACAGAGGGCCACACGCAGCACAATCTCTTGTCTGCCTGATAATAATGTATAAGAAGGGCGGGCCTGGTGCAAGCGGTAGAGTCTTACCGCCTGTGACCGGAAGGTCCCGGGTTCGAGTCGCGGTCTCCTCACATTGCACAGGCGAGGGTAAGACTTGCCACTGACACCATTTCCCAGACCCCGCACAGAGCGGGAGCTCTCTGCACTGGGTACGCCTTTTAAGTACATATGCAAAGTGTGGAGACTAGAACTCAGATTTGTCTGAGAAAAGAGATTGGCGATTGTAAAAGGATAAACATATACTGACCATTTGTGTAGCTGCATTCGGTTGCATCCTCTTCAAACCAGTTTTAAGGTTATGCTGGATGGCTGTAAATATTTTAAGCTTCTAGCCAGCTATAGGATCATCATGTGTGGCTATAAACATTCTGGCTGCAGTCAGCTATTTGACCTCTGTTGGTGGATTCATCACTTCACAGGAATTGAGTCAGGTGCTGGTCCATGCAAAGCACACGTCATACTCACACCGCCTGCAAAGTGAAATGATGTGGCGCCAAATATTGTTCACTTTTTGGCAATAAATTTCTCTCTATAATATGCAGTCATACTTATCGAGCTAAGTAAAAGAGAAATATAAATACCTATCACTCGGTGCAATTCCTCTTTATTTTATGCAAAACAAGACTCCTAACTGCAGAAAAAGAACATGCTGAATAAGTAGATCAATTTGAATTAATTCGATTCATGTGTAAGCTGATCGATGGCAACTTGGAATAAAATATATAGCCAAAGCCCACAGCGACATTATTTAACTTATAGCTACAAGAAAGATAAGAGTGCAGCTAATACTAAAAAGGGGAAAGGAATCATCTAAGCTTAAACACAAAGGAAATGGAGCAGCTATATATTCGTTGCGCACTCACAAAGCATATGTTTATCCTTTGTTGCTCTGTTTTGATCCTGTCCACTTTGTGTGAACCATAGCAATCTACCAAATTGGAGTCTGATTTGTCAGCTTAAAACTGCTTGGGCTATCAACAGCATCCTACTAGGTGGAGCACCCCTTGAATGAGTGGTTAGTCGACAAAAAGCAATTTAGGCACAAAAAATATGTTAAACATGTTATCTATGGAGCATTATATAAACTATGAGTGTTGCTTCCTCCACAAAGCTGAATGTTTCTTTAATATGGTGCCTACATACACAAGCTCAGCCGGTAGCAAAGTCAATTAACTCGTTTATCGGTGTAGCACAGAAAGGACTGATCACAGTCACCAAGTTCCTCGGAAGGTTTTGAGAAGCCACAAGGTTCCACGTTCCCGGGGACTATGGGGCTGATTCGGTAATATGATTAAAAATATAACCACAGTACCCCATTAAAAATGAAATTGAAGGAAGCACTTTTCTTTAGACAAGTGGACTTAACAGCTATGGTTGCTTTTATGAAGATTCAATAACTTGGTGAAGCACTTTTATTTCAATTTGAACCAATGGTTGTCACAACAGTTCTCTGACAAACATATAGCCTCTTATCAGTCATGATGCATTATTCTTAATTTCTAGTTAAATGATCATGTGCAAAGAGAAACACAATCATATGAGCTCTGTAAAATGTGAAAAATATAAGATGGTTCCTACTTCGGATATGCACAACGAACTCCTTGGTCGAACCATTTGCCTAATGAATCTTCGGTGTGAAGTTGTAGACATCTACGTGTGAGTCATATGATTGTTCCAGGCTATCCATAGTTAAGCTTATCTCAACCCATCACTTTCTGCTTTGGAGCCTTAGATCTATCTAGTCACTCTTATGTTATAAGAAGGGTTTAATAACTTATCTTAACTTAGTCAGCAATAGCATTCATTCAACAAAAGTGATTAAAGCAAACCAGGAAAAGAAATAAAAACAGAATAAAAGGTATGGCTACTGATCAGTGGTGCATCCAGATTACTCAATCGGAAAAGGCTCAAGAAAAATCTACATGCATAGTTACATGAATGCATCTGGCCATTTCTGCCTTGCCTGCATTCTTGTGCAACATAGCCACAAGGATTAACAAGGTGAAAAGCAAAATATGAGAGAAAATGACCCTGGTATCTTTGCTATAAATACTTACTAAATGATAGAATACAGGATAAGTTGGTGAGTGAAGAAAGAGAAAAGGGGTCATCGATAAATTCATATGTAAAGCTTATATTTCACAACAAGATGGGAAAATCTATAAAGATACTACAAAACTAAGAAAAGAGTTGTCAGTTTGAATAGATAATGCAGATGATAAAGCCATAAAGGTTGAGTAGGTCTTTATACTTTTTTTTCTTTCTGAAACACTGTTTTTACATCCATATTAATATTCAAAAGGACTTCTGAGTTCTGACAGTACCAAATAGAAAAGGTCAGCAAGGGCATACTCTCTCACTTCCAATTCTCATCTACTGCCTGTCCAAAATCAAGCGACCCAGCAATATGTTCAGGACTGCTGCAGCCCCCTTACAGTAAGCTAGCCATCAAATACCATACAGCAAGCCAAGAATTCAGTTGAAAGTTCATACATGCACACAGTGTTTTGTTTTCCCCTTTCCCTTAAAATCATGCATGCGGTTTGAGAAAACTGAATTAAATAGTATAGGGGATATGTGCTCCAGCAGATTGAGAAACACTCATCCATTATTACGTGGGACCCGCGTGTCAGTGAAACAAATATCTCTTCTCCAGTTTCTCTCTTCTCCTCTTGCTGCAGATGCAGCTTGCCCGATGCGGGGATCAGTGTGGCGCGGGACGTGTGGCGGCGGCCTGCCCAAGTCTGGGTGGTGCAGGACTCTGTGCGGTGTGGCAGGCCGCATGGCACGGCGCTACGCCAATTCGCCCGGTCTTTGCGAGACGCAGTGTCAGCATGGGGTCCGGATATCAGTGAGAGGGGAAGTATGAAAGGGGATTGAGAAAAATTGCTGCCTGGTCCCCTTTATTTGAGGGGGAGAGGGGAGATTTTGAGGAACTGAGAAAAAAATTGAGGAAAGGGGATTAGAAAGTGGATCTGGTGGAGCTCATTTTTTTGCATCTAATCCCCTCTATTGCTGGTTATAGGGAAAGAGAATCGGTTTTAATCAATCTGGTGGAGTTGCTATAAGGCAAGAATTTATGGGTTGCTATAGAATAACTAAGTACCATATGCAAAGTGTTTCCGTTAGTAACAGCATTTTTCAATCCAATACTTTCCTCAAGAATACTCTGAAGATAAGACATAAGAGCTCAGACAGAAGTCTAGAAAAGAACAGTACAAATATCAATGGAGACAACAAGCCAAGATCGCATACCATCTTTATTTAATCTGAAACAATTACCAGAACAATTAACTCTTTATATATAGATTGGGTGAATTCATAGCTCACATACACACTTCTAGAAAAGGGTGTCATTTAAATATTCAGGTGTGACTCACAGTCACAAGTAAAATAAAGGGTGATAGGCTTATATCACTTTATGCTAACTCTGGTCCCCAAGTTTATCACTGCGGATAAGGCACACAAAGGTAGGAAGAGGAAGAGGTCCGGTTTTATGATGCAGCATACCTTTTCTGTCCTAATATCTAAGCAGCTTCACACCATTTGTATGATGAACTTCAGACCTTAGTTATTATTACAATTCAACAATTTGAATATTACTTCATGAATTTTAGCAAAGGTTTCGTCAAAGAACAATTTACCGAAGCAAGCTAGCATACATTTCATAAATCACAGAACTACATCAGCTACAGGTAAAAGGTACCAAAGACCAAAGTATAATTAATGATGATATCAAGAGATTCACACCTTTCTTGATTATTGGCTCCTTCCATGACTGATAAAAACATGTTGAATCAAGGTAAAGGCGAACGCGACATCTAGTCGATTCTGGGATCCTGATCTTATCTGACAGATAGATTAACTTTTATGCTGTTAGTGGTAGGTGGAGCTGCATGCATTATACTAAAGTTATTGGCTTCAAAATAATCTAGATGGCACTGAAGGTCGCAAATAACTAGCCATTTTGGACATTTAGGCATCAAAATGGCACCCCCACTTCTTTGACACCCCCCGCTTCATCTCTGTAATACAATGAAAAACACTGCGCTTTCAAAGAAAAAAAAATGGCACCCCCACTTCTCACCTGAATGTACAATAGAATTTGCCAACAGGGATCTAAAAAGACTCAAATTAGTCCTAGGACACAACTCACATGTACTCAGGACAGCTAAAGATCCAATATGCACAAGAGATGTTTCTGTTAATATGTTTTTTTTTTGCGAGTTCTGTTAATATGAATTTGGATGCTTATGTGCCACTCTACCTCGCCAGAATGAGAAATTATAAATTTGTCCTAATTGTCCTAACTCTTGACAACAATTCTAACTTTCAACCACAGTGTGCCCCGATAATATCCTGCTAAGCCTACAGAGGATCTCAGGAGGAATTGAAGAGAGGCTGACGCGAGTTCACCGAGGTGGCGCTTGGTGGTACCGACGAGTCGACAAGGCAGCGGCAACACCGCGCCGCGAGGACGCCGACCTCCCTCTCCCCTATGACCTTGTCGGCTGCGTCGACCTCCTTCGCCCCTTGCAAGTTCCACCACCAACCACCTCGTCACCTCGGCGGCTCCAGTTCCTCCGGCGAAGGCTCCGCCGCCGCCTCCACAATGTGGGGCTGTGGCCTGTGAGCTTCTGTGTTGTGGGCTTGTGGCTGGTTGGCTAGGCAGTTTGCACGATTCGTCGAACCGGGCCTGCTGAGACACAGACAAAGCCCAGCAGAGGATATTACCGTTAGGCTGTTTCGGTGAAGACCCAGCAACCAAAAATTCTTGTCGTTGAATTTTGTAACTAGATATCTTACTCTTTAATTAACTCTTATATAAAATTATTTAAGTTACCTTATGTCCTTTAAATTACCTTTATATCCAGCTTCGAAGTAGTTTTGAAGATGATTTTATTCCATTTCGTTAAAAGATATGATAAATACATAATAAGGGTTTTTAAATCACGAAATATGTCTCTAAGATTTATCTTTGAGAAAAATTTAGAGATAGAATTGGACAAAAACCGAAAATCAAATATTTAGAGCTTGTGAAAATACCTCTAGAAGGTTCCAAAAATAGATTTTACACTATAAAAATAAGAAGAATATCCCAAAAAAATAGAAAATTCTCAACACATTATTGATGTCTAAATAAATGTGTTTTAAGAATTTTCATTACCAAAGTATAAGATGCAACTAACAAGAATGCAACAAATGTTTGATGTTGAATGTATTCATTGTACATATTCATGATAGTTGCATCTCATGTGTTTATTATGGAAAGTTTTTTAAACGGGTTTAGACATTGATTAGAATGCTTTTAGATTTGTTTTTCAAAAACACTCTAGATCTCATTTCCCTAGAGATAAATTTAACTTTTTGAAGTTTCTAGATATACTTTCACAAGTTCTAGATATTTTTTTTGTGTATGTCGTGTACTCATGTCGGAATATATATATGAATTTTCTTGAAATTTTAGAAGCTTAGAGATTTTTTTATGGTTTAAAAACCTAGTTGGTATTTATGGGATTTTTAAACTAAATAAATGAAACCATCTTGAAACCACTTCTAACCGAAGTAGGAAAATAATTTAAATAATTTTGATGATTTTTGGGATATGGTGTCCGGTTTTAGAGTTCGACAAGGAAAATACGATAGTTGTGAAGGTAGAACCGTAGAAGAGACTTTTTGCACCAATAAACCGACATTATCATGCCATAAATTCAAATCAGATCTAGGAAAAAACGGGTAGCTTCCTTCACAAGATGGTTGGCTTCCTGGAGATTGCAATTCCTCTCGCATACCTCTCGAACTTAGAAGCGTTTATTCAAAATTTAGAAAATTAGGCTCCATTTGGACCAAAGGAAAATTATAGGAATTTTGGAGGATTGTACTCCTATAGGAAACTTTCCCATTTGTCCCTTTGGAACAAAAGACTAAACCCTATGAAATTGTGGGTTTACATGTATAGGTAGTAGGTACGGTATTGGTGTCATCCTGCTTGGTGAAGTCATGTTTGACTAATAGTCGCCCATGCATTGTTCTGTCCGATCGGTGTACTGTAGAGTTAACTCCCTGCCATCGTTGGATCTGAGGGGACGACCGTGATGACTCCGTCAAGTTGGGAAGGTGGGAAAACGTCCCCCCTTTCCAAGCTGGTTAGGTGAGATCATGCCAACATACTGGCAAGCATGCTCATTTGTGCCGCTCGTCACTGTGCCTAACGCAATTCGTACCGATCTAGGTGTGGGGAGTACTGTAGCCTCTTTGTTGTGTTGCAGATCTTCATTCATGTATTTGACTCAAAAGCCCCTGAGCTCCTAACCAAGCTTGCTGACTAAGCACCTTGTCATGTGTGAAAAGCCCTCGAGCTGGAGGCCTTAGACTACCCACAATGTTGGTTTTCTATGACGCAGAAAGAGGAGAGAGAGTGTTGGAGCATCGGTGCCGACCATTGTGGCTATTGATGCCAAGTTCAATTTTTGTCTACTCGTGGCATCCTTCCCCGGTGCTGAAAGAGTAAAAAAATATTTTTCAGCCGGCCGCTGGTCCTGCTCTTTCGCACGCTGAGCAGTGAACACTCACCTTCTGCACGTTGGTTTGAAACTTTAGATCCCACGTACAGCAAAGCATCGATGTTGACACTGTAGCCATATATGGTTTTCGTGCATCGATATAAGGTGGCATGCTGAGATGTTTTTCCGCATCGGTACGCTGTGGCCAGTCTAAGACCAATTGGCTTGGTCAACCTAGTAATCAAGTAGGAGTTGGTGTTTTGGTGAGGATACCATATACCTAGGGGCATGTTTGGTACGCGGCCTCAAGCCAGCCCGGCCCAGCGGCCATGCCAATGCCAGCCACAACCGGTCCAACCCGGTGCAAGTGACCTTGTTTGGTTGCCTGTACCAAATGGACCAAGGCCATAAGAGATTGTGTTTGATAGCACACCCCGTAGCCCGGCCAAAGACCAACTAACTCCAACTGCCACTTTGAGATGGTGTTTGGCACGCGGCTAGGCCCCAAACCGCCACCAGAGAAGAACACAGAGCAATAGAACAGACTTTGCAATGAACGAACACATAGCTATAGAATAGAGTTTGAAGGAATTCCATTACAATATAAATAGAGCTGTCAGCATACAAATTTTGCAGTTTCAAGTTACAGGCCTCAGACACCATCACTAATTAATCATAAAATCATAGCAGGTACTAATCAGAGGTAACCTAGATTAAAGCAAATGAGAATAGAAGGCGAAGTAGGCCAACCAACAGATAGAGGTAACAGAAATGCATCACATAAAATAGAAAAACACCTAACCAGCTCATCCTTCATCTCTGGTGTCATCATTAGCCTAAGAAGTGCACTTGCACTGGCTGCACACCGACAGCCTAAACCAAAGACCACATTCTACCAAGAACCATACTTACCATCAACAGGGGGAGGCAGCAGCTGGGAACCATCTTGGGGATCAATAGGGGGAGCTGTTGGTGCAACAAGAGAGGCATTGGAATCTCTAACAACATGTTCATAGTTAGAGTACTTCTTGTATATGGCATTCTTGTAGCCAAGCACATGTTGACTGAACTCATGCCATGTCATGTAAATCCTAGGTTCTCCCCATTGAAAACAACATAGCAAGTGCCCATTTCTGTTAAATGAAATAGTGGTTTAGCCTCAATCAAATGTAAGCAATGAAGATAGACATGAGTGCGGAACTTGAAGATCTACGGTTTGGGTTGAACCAAATCGTTGATCTCAAATTCCTCACCAATGACAAACTTCAGCAAGTTATAAACAACATATGTGACATCACACGCAGTAAGAAGAATAAGAGTGGCCTCAACTTATGAATTTGGTGGTTTCATTCATATAAGCAAGTCATTGATGGCTGCCATCCAAATGAAAAGAACAAACACAATAGGCAAACAAGTAAAAAACCAAAGTCATGGCTGGTATGGAACCCTACTGACCATCCATTCTCTGCCATCACCTTGGATATAACCCAATTGTTGCTAGAGAATGGATGGTTCAGATGGGTTTGATGACAGACATGAGAAAACAGCAGCAACAATTGACAAAAAAGACAACCACCTCATTCTAGTTGTTGCATCATTGGCCATACAAGTTTCCCACAGTTGCCACCAAGACAAATCATATCAAACAACAAAGCAAGAAGAAGCAGAAGACACAATAGGAACTTGGCATAGATTAACATCAGAATCATGAATAGACATAAGCTTTGGCCGTGGGACACAACCATTCAACAATAGCATCATAATTGATCTATACTACTACCACTGTATGGCTGAGTTTCATGGACAAAGACCAGGTAACAATGACAGATGATGTAGTAAATAGATCCAAAAGAATAGAACCAACGTGTAGTAAATAGAGCCAACAAATCCAACAGAAATATATGAAACCATCAACTGTAGAAAATAGAGCAGCCAACAGAGGCCACTAATAGTGCATTACAGATAGTAGTATAGCCTCACAGATGTAGGCTCAAATAAGGTCCATTTTGCCCAATGTTACCTATAGTTAGCCACCCTCCAACTACACTAACCCAAAAGGACAGGTGTGAATCAGCCAACTAAGCTGCACAAAAGCTATACCAAGGTGTGTACAAAAGGTGAGAGAGTGGGTGAGGGAGGTGGAGGAACTATACATCTCAATAGTAAACCCCCTCTTTGGCCAAGCAGACCAGCATGTAGTTGAACTACATGTAGTAGTTCTTGGCTAGGTAGGTCCTAAGCCAAAAGGTCATGCGACTGTCACTCATGACAACAAAGCCCCTGCCCTAGGCCTTGTTGTCCAGCAGGAAGGTGTAGGCACATATGAGAGCCTCCTTAGAAAATCCAGGCATCTCCATAACAGCAAGAAAGAGGTCTGGATCAACATGGGCTAGTCCAGTCTCCCTAAGTGCATTAGCCACATTGTTAACAGCATCTGACATGTTTATCAGCATGAGCATCTCATCCTCAGTGAAATTTCCCATCTTCCTCTTGCCTCCCACCTGAGATGAGAGCAGCTCTGTGGCCTTACTGCCCTCACCAACCTTAGTGGGGTGTGGGGACCAATACTAGGGTACCCAAAGAGGAGGAGCTAATAACCATCAACGTTGATTCATCCGAGCAGTCAAGAGCGCGACTACAGCTCCAACCGAACCCTAGGTGCGAAAACTCCGCCTCGCCCGACCCCTGAGGGTTGGCTCCGCCTCGCCCAACACTAAGGCCATGGGCTCCACCTCGCCTGACCCCTACGGGTTCGCTTTGCCTTGCCCTACACCGAGGCCATGGGCTCCACCTCGTCCGACCCCTGAGGGTTGGCTCCACCTCGCCCAACACCGACGCCGTGGGCTCTGCCTCGCCCGACCCTTGAGGGCTGGCTCCGCCTCGCCTGACCTCTGAGGGCTAGCTCCGCCTCGCTTGACCCCTGAGGGTTGGCTCTGCCTCGCCTGACACCGAGGCCGTGGGGTCCGCCTCGCCCAACCTCTAGGGGCGGGCTCCATCTCACCCGACACCAAGGCCATGGGCTCCACCTCGCTTGACCTCTAAAGGCTGGCTCCGCCTCACCCGACCCTTGGGTTTGGGCTCCGCCTTGCCCGAGCCTTGAGTTTGCACTCTGCCTCACCCGACCTCTAGGGAGGAACTCCGCCTCACCCGACCCCGAGGCCGGGGACTCCGTCTGGCTTGACGGAGACCCATATCGCCACCAACCACTCCAGGTCCAAGTGTATGGACCTAGGTCAAAGCTCTTATGCTAGGGAAGAGACTGGCACGCGCTCGAGGTAGCCCGTGACCCATGATGGGCCATACCTAGGGGTTCATGTTAGGAACAGTCGTCGGGCGTACCGGTGTTGTTCTGTCTAACCCTCGTACGAACACTGACGGGCGTGTCAGTTCACCACGATGTCTACCAGGATGGAGTGGAGCACCATGACCGACAGACAACAATGCCTGCATGTGGCGTCAGTGATGGATAGGGCTACGATGAGAAGCTATCCCTATTGATGTCTACAGGGTCAGTGGGACCTGCATAGAGGAGAAGAAGGACCTGGCGATCTTGAAGGACTTCTTCCTCTCATTCTCTTCTCTTCCTCCACTGTAACTCATGCTTTCCCTTGGCCTATAAAAGGGAAAGCAGGGCATCCCACAAGGGGCATCAAAACTCATCGCAACACATAGCATCGATTTAGGCTGGAACCCATCGAACCCCGAACCGATCAGAACACACAAGCACATAGCCAGGAAGCGACCGAGCCCTTGGCACCCGTTCGCTCCTCTCATTAGAGACTTAGGACCCGTCTCTCTCGATCATTTGTAACCCCTACTACAAACTTTTAGTGCTAGTAACACGAGCAACAGCAACGAACTGGACGTAGGGACATTCTGCCCGAACCAGTATAAACCTCATGTCTTCTTAGCACACCATCCGAGCCAGACACGCAATATTAGAAATTTACTAGTCGGTGGCAACTCAAAACACCGACAGTTGGCGCGCCAGGTAGAGGCCTTTTGCACATCTCGACATTCACACCAGGCCTCGGATGGCTAGTCAGAACCTTAGCTGGGTCCCAGGCGTGCACGTGTGCTCTGAGGACCTAGACTTCATCGTCATGATAGAGGGAGAGTTGGCGATATCTCCTATGGCCGTCTAACCTCTCCACTCTGCCAGCCTCAATGCAATCGCCGAGGCACTTGAGTAGCTGCAGCTGCATGCACCGGAGGCCCGTGCATCCGGAAGCGACTAGCTCTCGGACTTCGACTATGGGAGGTTAGAGCACTAGCTCGACGCCTTCCTGGGACCCCGATCGTCCCGGGAGGACCTGCACCACCTTACCTTCTTGTTCGCCAATGTCATGGTGCAGCTTGTCGGAGGGAAGCAACTCTCTGAAATACCTCATCCGGAGCGCCCCGACAGCGCTCCCGTTCAGTCTCTCGCAACGCCGCAGAGACCGATGGCCACCCTTTGGCGCAACGCACGCCTCTGTCCCCCACGAACGACGAGTTTGTGGGGATGACCGAATATGTCGTGGAGTCTTTCCATGACCTCCTCACAAGAGAATCGGAGTCGCCCTCTAGCTCTAACTCCAGTAGGGGCAGCCATCACGCCTCTCATGAGTGTTTCATGGTGGGTACCCTCGAGGGGCATGTCAAAAGCATCCATGAGGAAGAGGCTACCCAAACGAATGACCTCGACGATGAGGTCAGGGGGATGCAGGGGCACTGTCTCGCCTATGGGTGGAGCAGCTAAAGGCATGGCACTAAGAGCTCGAGGAAGCATGACTCTAGCTCGAGCATGAATGCATAGAGCTCAATCGAGAAATCAAGCGCCATGGACACGGTGGACGCGTGCGTGCCATGGCCCGTGACATGAACTGAAGGATCATCGAGGATGGTGAAGCCCACCCACACTTCGCCCGAGCAAGCCAGAACATCGCTACTATGGTGGCCTTGCTCCATGGGCTTTTGGGGTCCGTGACACCCGAGGATCGTCGGACCCATTATGAGATTTGCACGCTACTCGAGCGTGCGGTGGCGCAGCAAGCCGAAAGCTCATTGTCTCGACGATGTGAGCTCGACGCCAGCCAGCGCACTCCCTCGGAGCGACCCGACAAGGACACATCAGTCCACCAGGCGCCGCAAGGTGGCAGGCTACGCACCATGGTCCCGGTGCATGAGCGTCTCGGCCGCAACCGTGACACGCGTGATAGCCTTAATGCTCGTCAGGAGTACCCATGGCGATGCGGGGAAGGAGCTAGCCGTGGCTACCACCCCCGTCGTGGCGGATGCTACGACAATGATGGGGACCAAAGCCTGAGTCCCGGCCTGCCGGGACCTCAGGCCTTCGGCCGACACATCCTCAACGCCACCTTCCCACCACGGTACCGACCACCAACCAACATCCCGAAATACTTTGGGGAAATGAACCTCGGACTGTGGCTCAAGGATTATCGGCTTGCTTGCTAAGCCTATGGAGTGAATAATGATGACTTCATCATCCGCAACCTTCCATTGTTCCTGGCCTATTTGGCACGAACATGGTTGGAACACCTTTCGCCCAACAGAATCCAAAGTTGGGCGGACCTAAAAGAGATCTTTGTGGGGAACTTCTAGAGCACATACAAGCATCCTGGGAACCCATGGGATCTCAAAAACCGCCGACAGAAGGATGATGGGTACATCCGGTGCTTCTTCTAGCAGTGCAACGAGCTGCCTAACGTCACCGACGCCGACGTTATAGGAGCTTTCCTATCTGGGACCACCTGCGAGTCTTTGGTTCACAAGCTAGGACGTAATGGCTTGCGAACCACTAAGGAGCTCCTCGACATCACCACAAGCCATGCCTCGGGCGAGGAGGCGCCTCAAAGGCAAGGCAAAGCGGGACAAAGACGCCGGGAGGGCGCCTCCGACCATCCCGACAAGAAGAAGAACATGCAGTGTCATGAGGGTTTGCTTGTGGCCACCGCCGACTGCAAAGGGGGTCGGACACCCACTGAGGGTACCCCGAACCACTTTGAGAAGCTGCTCAAAGGGCCATGCCCAAACCATTCTTTCCCCGACGAGCATCTATACAAGGACTATGACCTCTTAAAGTGGTTCTCCTCTAGAGGCTCCAACAAGGGGAGCACAGGAAGGAGCCTAGCTAGATGAAGCATGCGACGTTGCCCTACTCCGCTCGGCCAAGTACCAGCAAGCGTTGCGCCGGTACCACAGCCATCGAGTGCGGGGTTAGGCCTTCAACATCGAAGACCTAGTCCTCTACCTCATCCAGAGCAGCAAGGATCGCCACAAGCTCTCTCGACCGTAGGAGGGACCATACGTCATCGTGGAGGTGCTCTGGCTAGGCGCCTACAAGCTCAAGACCATCGACGGCGAGGTCTTCATCAATGCCTAGAACATCGAGCGGCTATGTCACTTTTACCCTTAAGAAACATGCACTTTCTCTTATCAATTTCATTATCTAACTCCCTGACCTTTAGTGACACCCAACCCCAGCAACGGTGGGGGTTTGGGCCTCACTCGGGGGCTAATAAGAGCGTACCTATCCGGTAGACATTCTCTACGCCCAACCCTCTCTCACGTTAAAGCCCAGAAGCGAGGTTTGTGGAAATGAATACTGAGTAAAACTGGTCGGACTACGAGGGACCTACGCCTCAGTGGCTATGGCACCTTTGCTCACCAGCGTGATCAGAGTTTTTTTCCACACCCTGGGCTTTTTTGGCCTTAGCCACGAGAAGTGACGGTGCGCATCTAAGAGTTTATCCACCTGGCCTACTTTCTTTGTGCCCAACCCCCTATCATGTTAAGACCTAGGAGCTAGGGTTGCAGGAACAAGCTCTGAGTATAAATGTACGGACTGTGAGAAACCTACGCCCCAGCGACTACGGCGCCTTTGCTCACCAGCATGATCAGAATTTGCTCACCCGCCCCCCGAGCTTTACGACCTTAACGACGGAAAGGGTCGGAATGCACTAACCTTTTTATTCAAAAAGGGGAGAAGGGCTAAAAAGCTATTTGGCTATAGCGAAATTTAAGAGCTCGTCCATTTATTACAAGTTCGCCGCCTGGCTTATCAGCCTAACTAAACTCTTGCGCGGGATGTTCTCATCCTCTATCTCCATAGGTAAGTCCTGTCCCAGCAGGGCAATACAAGTGATCGGACAGCTTAGCCACTACCGAGGGACATGTAGGGAGCAGCAGGATGCCCCACACGGGTCATGCTGACCCCGTCACGAACGATGGATCCGGATTCCACTCGATCATATCCGGTAAAAGCTCCCCGAACCCATCACTCATACTATCGAGGTAAATCATGTGCCCAAGTCGATCGAATGGCTCAAAGCCACTGCCGAGAGATGGGTCACCCTTAATTTACACATGATTTCTCCTATTAATTTTGCTATTGAGCCTTTGACCCCAGCGACGGCAGGGGGTCGGGCCTCGCTCGGGGGCTGGCAAGAGTGTCTATTCGGTAGACATTCTCTATGCCTGACCCTCCTCATGCTCAAAAACTAGAGGCAGGGTGTGAGGAGACAAGCACTTAGTAAAGCTAGTTGGACCATGAGAAACCTATGCCCCAACAGCTACGGTGTCTTTGCTCACCAACGTGATTAGAGTTTTTGTCCCCGCACCCCGAGCTTTAGCCTTCGCCTTCTCGGGAAGGGTTTGGAGGGGCCCACCTACGGAATCTCCATCGAGGAGAGGTCGGTAGGTCGCCCAAATTGATCGAACGGCTCAAGCCATTATCGAGAGACAGATAGGGAGTAGTGGGATGCCCCATGCAGGTTACGCCAGCTTCGTCACGAACGACGGACCCGGACCCCATACGGACATATCTAGTAAGAGCTGCCTGAACCCGTCACTTGAGCCATCAAGGTAACTTTACCGACCCCACTTTTCTTTTCCATTGCATGATCATTCATTCATCCATTCTCATCCATGCATTCATTCATTCATTCATTCACCCTTTCATCCATATATTTATCCCATACATCCAAGCATTGCATATGCAATTACTGCATACAATGCTTCACGTCGTGTCACGAAGCGGTAGTCATCTCATTTGATATGAGCAGCAACTGACCGAGGTTCGAAGGCTGGCCCGTGAAGGGCTTGAGGCCGCCTCACGTCAAATAGAGCTAGGGGAGAAAAATCAAGATGAGCCCCAGCGGCCTTGCCTGACCCCGCTCAGAAGCGGACAGGGACACCTCGACCTTTCTCGTTCGATCCTAACCTCAAGCCAAGCCCACAGAATCCCCATCGAGGGGAGGCCAGCGGGCCACCTGAGTCGCTCTCTAGAGTGACATGGGCATCTATCGGGAGGTGGGTTAAGGAGCAGTGGAATGCCACATGAGGGCTATGCCGACCCTGTCAGCGGACGATGGACCTAGATTCCACTCGAACATGCCCATTAGCGAGCTCACCGAGCACGACACTTGAGCCATCGAGGCAAGTGTCATTAGCTCAGCCCCTTCGGTTGCAGAAACCGAGGATGAGGTGATGCATGAAACATGGGCGACCCCTACCGAGCCCCATGGGGCTCGAGGGCTCGAGCCACCCGACCCTAAATCAGGAGTCCGACTGACCA
Source organism: Miscanthus lutarioriparius (assembly GCA_904845875.1). Lineage (NCBI taxonomy): Eukaryota > Viridiplantae > Streptophyta > Magnoliopsida > Poales > Poaceae > Miscanthus > Miscanthus lutarioriparius. The sequence continues at coordinate 41,637,175 of CAJGYO010000012.1, forward strand.
GGGTTTGAAGGCTAGCCCGCGAAGGGCCCGAGGCCGCCTCGCGTCGAATAGAGATAGGGGAGAAAATGCAGTTAAGCCCCAGCGGCCTTTGCCCAACCCGCGTATAAGCGGACATGGTCATCTCAACCTTCTCATTCGATTCTAACCTCAAGTCGAGCCCATAGAATCCCCATTGAGGGGAGGCCATCGGGCCACCTGAGTCACCCTCTGGAATGGCTTGGGCATCTACCAGGAGGCGGGTTAAGGAGCAGTGGAATGCCACTTGAGGGCTATACAGACCCCATCACAAACGACGGACCCGGATTCCACTCGAACATGCCTGTTAGCGAGCTCACTGAGCACGTCACTCGAGCCATCGAGGCAAGTGACATTAGCTCAACCCCTCCGGTTGTGGAAACCACGGACGGGGCGATGATCACAAAGATGAGCCAACCCTCGACCGGACCCCTACTACGCGCGGGGGCTCAAGGAAAGGTGGACTCGCAAGAAGACTAAACACACGGTCACAAAACGATGGCTTAGATCCTAGGGAGGGGATACGTGCGAAAACAAGAGTTTCACTATCCTCTCCTCGATCTTTAGTGACACCCGACCCCAGCAATGGTAAGGGATTGGGTCTCACTCGGGGCTGATAAGGGCATATACGATAAGGGCACATATACACCCTTTTCTGAAATGGTTGTGGCACCCGACCCCTTCCTCACATTAAAAAAATAGTGGCAAGGTCTATGGAAATGAACGACTGAGTAAGGCTGGTCAAACTATGAGAAACCTACGCCCCAGTGGCTACGGCACTCTTACTTACCAGCGTGATCAGAGTTTCCCTCCTACACCTCAGGCCCTACGGTCTTAACAAATGGAAGGGTCGGAACACATGAACCCCTTTTCACACATAAAGGTAGGAAAAACAAATTCGATCAAATGAAACAAAATGATAAGTTTGTTCGGATAGTACAAAGGGGTCAGAGCTTGTCTGCTTGTTACATGAATGATTGCCCGACCTATCTAGCTAACTAACCCCTCCGGGGAGAACTATGCTCTCTATTCTATTCGCCAGGTCTTGCAAAAGGGGAGCCACCGCCGTCTCCAGCTCGTGGGCTTCATAGCCAGGCATGAAGCCATGGCTCATCGTCTCCAGGTCGATGCTACCCCTATAACGAGAATGAGCAATCACAAAGGATTGATTAACCCCGGTGTGAAGGGCATTCCTCTCAAGCTGGCGCACTCGAGCTGTGATCTCGATGGCACGGGCCACGAGCGAGCTAGTTCCCTCCCAAGGGCGGCGCTTAGGATACTGAGCTCATTGCTCTCCGCCTAAAGATTCCTCCTGGCCTTGGCAAGGTCCACGGCTAGCTCGGCAGAGATGCTCTCGGCCTCCAGCTTCTGGGTCATCATGTTTCCAAGCTCGGCCTAGAGGTAGCCGACCTTCTGCTACGCGTCGTCGTGCTCTTGGCAGGCCTGGTCACGCTCTCGGAGGGCCTGGTTGCGCTCCTCGCGAGCCATGCCATGCTTTGAGCGGAGCCTCTTCATAGTTTGGAGCAGCTCATCCCGCTCCTTGCATAGCTAGGCGATCGCCGTGGCATCCAGACTCACCCTCTTCTCTAGGGCCATGAGTTTCTCCTCAGCCCCCAGCTCCAGCTCCCTTTCCTTCTCAACCTCGGCCAGAAGGTTGTGGATCCGCTGGTGGGTCTCGGCGTTGTTGTGAAGCAGCTCGTCCCACTCCTTCCTGACCTTGGTGGCCTCCTCGTCATCCCTTCACGATCTCACTAATAGGGCCTCGAACGCCCTCTCGGCCTTGTCAGCATGCCGACGGGTCTCGGCCACCCATGACCGAAGACCGTCCGCCTCCTCGACAAGGGGAGTCAGCTCGGCCACCCTCTACTAGGCAGCAATAAGCTGAGCGGTCACCTCCCTGCATAGTCGTGCCTCCTCAATGAGGTTGTCCTAGGTTTCCTTCTACTCATGAAGGAACTAAGACTTCCCCTGGCTGCGAGCGATAAGGGACTAAAAGGAGACGATGATCAGAATACAAAAAATATATAGAGAAAGAAAAGGGTGAGAAGCAGGGTCAAGCAAATACCCGGCCGGAGGGAATGACAACATCATGCAAGGCACCTCGGGCGTGGTCTAGGGCTTCGAGCACGAACGTGGTCCCCATGTCGAGGCTCTCCCGCTCCATGCTCTCTGCGGCGTCGTCAAGAGTGAAGAGCGTCGACGTTGGATCCTCCGGACTCACCCACTAGAGTAGGGGCTCGCCCCACACAGGCGAGTCACTACCCACCGATGTTAGGGCTAGGGACGGCTCCCCGCCGGCTCCGATCGCCGCCCACCCTCGTCGCCATGATGTCCCCGCCGGGACACTCGCTCCGGTGATGGAAGGGGCCAGCGGTACGGACGCTGACTCCTCTCCTAGCACCATGACCTCTGGGGACCCCTCGGCCGCACCCCCTCCATCCGGCCCATGCCAAATGCCATCACCTGGGCCACCGATGGCGCGGGTCACGTCGGTTCCTCAGGCGTCACCACGATAGCGCCGGCTATGACCCACCTGTCACAGCCACCGCCACCGCTGCCTACATCGGCGGGGTCCTGACCGGCTGCGTCACGCCCACCATGGTCAGTGCCGTGAGCTAAGTCGGCAGCCCCATCCAGCCCCATCATTGGCAGCGGTATCACTACCATCGTTGGCTGTTCCACGACCTCCAAAGGCGTCCCTTGAGCCCCCGCATCCACTCATCCCATCGAGGGATGGGCGCCACCATGGGCGGTGCCTGACCGGCCGACGACGCAGTCACACTGGCGCCGCTCCCACCCAAAATGGGCGTGATGCCAGCCGACGGCTGCCACCTCGCTTGAAGGACGACACTCTTCTTTGGTGCCGGCGCCAAAGGATTACGCTGCCTCCTGATGCTGCAAGAGACAAAAAGCATAAGTCACGATGAAATCCGACCAAAATAGGGAAAAATAGAGGAGCTGATGACTCGCCTCATCACCATTAGGCGGCAGATATGTTTGGGGGTGAACCCCGACCTTTGCTCTGCCTCGTCGGGGTGATTTAGTTTTGAGCTTGCCCCCTGCTCTTGGGTAGAGGGGCTCGCTCCCCTTGGATCTTGGGGCACGACGGCAGAGCCACCCACCTCCGCTAGCATGTTGGGCGCGGCGGTAGAGCCACCCGCCTCTATTGGCTCCTGGGGCAGGCCGACGGTACGGCCTGTCCCCACCGGCTCCTAGACGTGCCTTCCCCCCATGGAAAGGGAAGGGTCCCGACTCCTGCATAGATGAACCAATACCTATCAACGCATCCTCATTCTCTAGGATGTCCCACTCGACATCGTTGGCCACCTCATCATTGTCGCCATCATCATCATCATCATCATTGTTGGTGTCGTCCCCCATTCCCATGCCTGTAGCTTTCACTGCCTCTTCCTCTTCTTATCCTCCTTCGCCTTCCTCAGCTGCTTGCCCTCGGCATGATTTGCTGCCCTCACAGATGAATCCCTCGGCAACAGAGCCATGTCATCCGTGAAGATGAGGTCCCTCGGCTAGTCCTGCCCCTCTCAAAGTTAGTATCAAGTGGTCGGCAAATTGATTGAAGAGAAGGCAGGTGAAGGGGAAACTTACAAAGATGACGTGGCCTGGTTCCGACCACATTGGAGGATGTCTCAGCATCAGGAAGACAAAATCGAGGGGGGCACCCGCATCATCCCACAAGGGCTCCATGGCCTTCTTAATGCATTGTGAAATCTCAGAGTTTGGGAGCGCTCCCTCGACGAGCGCCGTTCCATCGAATGACGCCTCGGGCGCCATCATGGGAGCATGCGCATCATCAATGGTGCCACCCTCCTTGTGTGGTAGTCCCCAATGATGCCTGACCCCTTCAGGCCGCTCTCCTTTAGGTTGTAGTTTGCGGCGATGTGGTCCTGGATCTTCTTCTTATCCTTCTATTGGACACCCCACTTCCTCCACGACTCTGGGGCCTCTTCGATACTCCTCGCTAGGCAGCAACCACTCCTTGGTCGAGGTCCACGCATGGAGAAGACCGCGATGGATGAGACCTTCCATGCACTGGAAGGTGATGTCGGAGCTACACCATGGATCCATTGGAGGTGGGGGTGGATGGATGCGGGCTCGACGACGGCGGAGATGTAGAGGTAAGAGACCTATGTGATTGGCGGTGGTGGTCGTGGTTGCGGAGGCAAGGATGCAAGGTATGGAACCCAGGGGGTGAACCCTTTTGGTTATATAGGGGCGACGGGTGTGAGGAAACCAACCGCCCACCTAGATCTCTGTGCCTACCATGATCAGCCACAACGTCTTGCCATGGGAAGTGCGCATGCAATCTCTATTCATTCCCTCAAAAAACTTGCTGGACATTTCGCCTCTCTGGACGGGCCACGACTCATCACAAGAAAGAGGAATACGGATAAAAAACACCTCTACGGCCCGCCTGGGTCTAGGTGTTCGAAGGTTGGCCCATCGACGGTTTCGACAATCGCTCTAGGAACCCTTAGAGTAGGGGATGAAAGGGATGGGCCCCCAAGCAGCCAGTACCTAGGCGCACAAGCGCCATGGGCATCCTATCCCATGATCGAGTCTCGGCCAGGTACGATCCATGGTTTTTCCCTGAAGAAAGGCAAAGAGCCCTCGGGACCGGTTGAACGGACCCCAAAACTATATGGATTGACCGTTGAGAATCTAAAGTCGGTCACCAAGCTCACCTTAGCCGGATCCCCATGAACGAGATGTCGGGACCCCACTTGAACTAGCCAACTAACAACTCATCGAGCACTAACCCGGCCAAGACTATGGTTAGTGCTCGATGAGTTGTTAGTTGGCTAGTTTGAGTGGGGTCCCGACATGTCGTTCATGGGGATCTGGCTAGGGTTGGCTTGGTGACCGACTTTAGATTCTCACTGGTCAATCCATATAGTTCTAGGGTCGGTTCGACCGGTCCCGAGGGCTCTCTACTTTTCTTCAGGGAAAAACTCTGCCTCGCCCGACCCCTAAGGGTTGGCTCCACCTCGCCCAACACCGAGGCCACGGGCTCCACCTCACCCGACCCTTGAGGGTTGGCTACGCCTCGCCCGACACTGAGGTCGTGGGCTCCACCTCGTTCGACCCCTGAGGGTAGCTCTACCTCACCCAACACCAAGGCCGTGGGCTCCACCTCGCCCAACCCCTGAGGGTTGGCATCGCCTCGCCTGACCCCTGAGGGTAGCTCCGCCTTGCCCTATACTAAGGCCATGGGATCAGCCACGCCCGACCCCTGAGGGCTAGCTCCGCCTTGCTCGACCCCGAGGCCATGGGCTCCGTCTCGCCTGACCTCTGGGGGCTGGCTCTGCCTCGCTAGACCCCTAAGGGTTGGCTCAGCCTCGCCCAACACCGAGGCCATGGGGTCCACCTTGCTCGACCCCTAAGGGCGGACTCTGCCTTGCCCGACCTCTAGGGGTAGGCCCCATCTTGCCCGACACCAAGGATTTGGGATCCTCCTTGCCCGACCTCTTGGGTTTGCATTCCACCTCGCCCGACCTCTGGGGAGGAACTCCGCCTCACCCAACCATAAGGTTGGGGACTTCCGTCTCGCTCAACGGAGACCCATATCGATGCCAACCACTCTAGGTCCAAGCGTATGTGCCTAGGTCAAAGCTCTAATGCTAGGGAAGAGACTAGCACGCCTTGATGTAGCTTGTGACCCACGACAGACCATACCTGGGGGTTCACGTCAGGAACAACGTCGGGCATGTTAGTTCACCACGACATCCACTAGGACAGAGTGGAGCGCCATGACCAGCAGATGATGCCTGCATGTGGCACTAGTGATAGACAGGGCCGTGATGAGAAGTTGTCCCTGTTAACGTCTACAGGGTCGGCCGGACTAGCATAGAGGAGAAGAAGGACCCGACGATCCTGAAGGACTTCTTCCTCTCATTCTATTCTCTTCCTCCACTATAACCCGTGCTTTTCCTTGACCTATAAAAGAGAAACCAGGATGTCTTACAAGGGGCATCGAAACTCATTGCAACACATAGCATCGATTTGGGCTGGAACCCATCGAACCCAAACCGATCAGAACACACAAGCACACAGCCGGGAAGCGACCGAGCCCTTGGCACCCGTTTGCTCCTCTCATCAGAGACTTGGGACCCATCCCTCTCTCGACCGTTTAGTGCTAGTAACATGAGCAGCAGCAACGAACTAGATGTAGGGACATTCTGCCCAAACCAGCATAAACCTCGTGTCCTCTTAGCACACCATCCGAGCCAGGCGTGCAATATTAGAAATTTACTAGTCGGTGGTAACTTGAAACTCCGACAGGGGGTTTTCTCCTCACACACATGGTTGAAGGCATAGCCCTCAACCTTTGCAGCTACACTATCAGCCTGGTTCACCCCAAGGGCCTCACTAGATCTCAGTGCAAACCTACCAGTGGCCATGGCATGACCAAATATGGCGTCCATCTCAGTGTAGAACCTTATAGGATAGTTAAGGAACTCTGAGTCCTTAGGGTGGTTCTACAGTAGGTGATTGAGTTATAGATAGATGGTAGAAAGACATAGAACAGGTAAGGTATGTAGGATAGAGGTGAGGAAGTTCACCCAAGTGTTCTACCTTACAGTGGCCTAGGTATTGCTCCCCCTCTAGCATGATGGAGTTAGCGTCACTGTCCCACATAGCACCACTAAGATCCTTGAGCTTAGAGATCCTAGCCCACTTTTGCCTCCACTTCCTCAGGTGGTTGTACACCTGAGTTGGGCTCACGGCCTCCCCACTATACTCCTTTAGATGCTTGGCTACTAAGTTGACATCTTTGTCCTTGAACACTTTGTCAAGCCTACTACCATCACTGAGCAGCTGTGCCATCCTCCTAAGCACAAACCTAGAGGTGTTGTTGTTCCACCTCATGGGTCTAGGAGCACCTTGAGCTACAACAGCGAGGGCAGCTAGTGCTACAATAGCAGGGGCTAGAACACCAGCATGACCAGTAGCTGCTGTCAGCCCCAAGAACCTCTAGGAGGTCAGCAGCAGCCACCAACCCTCCCTGACCACCAACCACATCAATAGGAGCTAAAGCCATCCTATTTTATTAACATTGGTGAGCAGTTGGTCTTGGCCTTGTCTAATAGTTATTACATAATGATTACATAAATCATATGTTCCATACCAGGGTCATTAAACTAAACTCCAAATGAAAGAACATGCATGAGTTAGGTCCTAGAGGTACCCCTACCCTCCCACATTGCAGTACACATAACATTAGATTCTTAAGATAGTAGCTCATGGAGAGGCTGAGAATCAGGTTGGTTTGGTGGCAACCAGTCCTCTGATGACACTACTTGGTCCATGCCAAAGCCAAGAATCTAGTTGTGAAGAATGCAATAGGCTAGCACAAGCTTGACTTGTGTCTTGTAAGGGTGGAATGGCTTATTATCTAAAATACGAAACCTATTCTTCAAAGCCCCAAAAGTCCTCTCAACTGTGACACTAAGTGAGAAGTGTCTCAAGTTGAACAATTCCCTTGCATTGGTTGGGTGGTTTTTGCTGCCATACTCAGATAGATGGTATCTCACTCCCAGTAGGGAGGGAGGAAGCCACTATGGCAGACATATCCTGCATCTACAAGGTAGAATTTACCTACAAGTGCACCAAAGATGCTCTTGGTGAATGTCTATGACATGGTAAGGACATAAGTGTAGTGGACAGTTGGTTTCAGTTACCTTTAGGCACAATGAACCCATCATTTCTCTCAATGGCATCAGCAAGGATGAGGGCATCATGTGCTAAGCCCTTAGTGAACTTGAGGTCAAAGTCCACAGCAGCCATCACATTTTGTTTAGGGTTTGATTTCCTACCCCTGAAAGCCTGCTGCATGTGTCTAGGCACCCTAGCCAACATATGGGTGCCATCAATGGCACCAATATAGTCCTAAAAAAGGTGTAAGTGGGATAAGTGCATTGGTTGACACCTACGGTGAGTTATGGCTTAACAGTTAAATTTATAGTTACTTGCCATCTATGGCTTCCAAGGATCTTTAGATGTATGCCAGGTATAGGAGGCTTAATAATTTCACTTTTAAGCTCACCAACAGCATATAAAACCAGGTTGAAGTGCCTATGGACAGTCTCAATTGACTGGTTTGGTGGCAACCAATCCTCTGATGGGACTACTTGGTACATGCCAAAGACAAGAATCCAGTTGTGAAGAATGCAACAGGCTAGCACAAGCTTGACCTGTGTCTTGTAAGGGTGGAATGGCTTTTTGTCTAAAATATGAAACCTGTTCTTCAAAGCCCCAAAAGTCCTCTCAACTATGACCCTAAGTGAGGAGTGTCTCAAGTTGAACAATTCCCTTCCATTGGTTGGGTGGTTTCTGCTGCCATACTCAGGCAGATGGTACCTCACCCCCCTGTAGGGAGGGAGGAAGCCACTACGGCAGGCATATCCTGCATCTACAAGGTAGAATTTACCTACAAGTGCACCAAAGATGCTCTTGGTGAATGTCTATGACATGGTAAGGACATAAGTGCAGTGGATAGTTGGTTTTAGTTACCTTCAGTCATAATGAACCCATCATTTCTCTCAATGGCATCAGCAAGGATGAGGGCATCATGTGCTGAGCCCTCAGTGAACTTGAGGTCAAAGTCTACAGCAGCCATCACATTTTGTGTGGGGTTTGATTTCTATCGGGTATCGATATTAGGGATACCCAAAGCAAGGGAGTTAGCGCCCACGCTGACTTCCTTGGATAGAGCAAGACGTATTAACATGTCTCGCCTGACCCCTTGGGTATGAGCTCTGTCTCGCCTGACCCCAAGGATGTAGTTTCGTCTCGCCCGACCCCATGGCTACAAAGGTCTCGCCCAAGGCCGCGGGCTCCATCTCACCCAACCCTTAGGCCACAGGCTCTTTCTTGCCCAACCCTTGGGGTGCGTGCTCCATCTTGTTTGACCCCAAGGGTCGCAGGCTCCATCTCGCCCGACCCTGAGGCCATGGGGGTCTCGCCCAAGGCCACGGTGAAAGGGTCGAGATGGCGGACTAGAGGGGGGGTGAATAGTCTTTTCTAAAATTAATCGCGTCGGCTAACCGATATAAATGCGGAATTAAAACAATCGGTCTAGCCAAGACTACACCCCTCTATATATGTTCACTAGCACCTTGCAAAGATACTAATAAAGCAACTAAGGTGCCGGGCTAGCTAGAGCTCTCCTAAACAATTCTAGGAGCAAGGTCACACAAACCTATGCCACTAGTACTTTAAGTAACCAAGGGAGCTCCTACACATGCTAGTAAGCAAAAGCACAAAGCTAACTAAGCTCACTAGCAATGCTCAATAACAAGGCAACCAACGCCTAATTAGAGAGCGCAAATACTTAGCTACACAAACTAAGCAATGTGACTAACAAGGTTACTAAAACCAAATTATTCATGCAAGGGAGCTACTTCTATGCTACACAAGCAAGAAGATAATTAGCAAGCTACACAAGCTATTTAATTACAAGAGCAACTACACAAGCTTAATATGTATAAAAGTAATTGCAAGCTTGTGTAATGGGGATGCAAACCAATGGGAAGAACAAGGTTGACACAATGATTTTTCTCCCGAGGTTCACGTGTTTGCCAACACGCTAGTCCCCGTTGTGTTGACCGCTCACTTGGTGGTTCGACAGTTAATTAGCATCACCCGCTAAGCCCGCACGTCGGGCGCCGCAAGAACCTACCCCTTGAGTGAGGGTAGCTCAATGAAACGCTTTACTAAAGTTGCTCTTCGCGACTCCCGCGGGGCGAGCACAAGTACCCCTCACAAGCACTTCTCCGGAGCGCCGCACAAGCTTCTTGCGGGCTTCGACGGAGACCACCACCAAGCCATCTAGGAGATGGCAACCTCCAAGAGTAACAAGCACCACCGGCTTGCAACACAACCACCTAGTGCCACTCGATGCAACCTCACGATGCAATCGCACTAGAATCGCTCACTCACACAATTGAATGATCACTATCAAGTATATGTGTGATGGAGGGCTCCCAAGCACTCACAAGCATGGACACTAAGTCCCTTGAGGTGCTCATAACCAGCCATGGCCGAGGGCCACTTCTATTTATAGCCCCAAGGGCTAAACTAGCCGTTACCCCTTCACTGGGCAACGGTCGGGCCGACCAGACGCTCCGGTCGTGTTGACCGGACGCTGGACCTCAGCGTCCGGTCGCCCGCAGACGACCACGTGTCCCGGTTCCAACGGTCACTTGACTTGACCGGACGCAGCAGCTTTCAACTGACCGGACGATGAACCCCCAGCGTCCGGTCGTTTCCAGTAAGGTAACGACCTCGACCGGACGCGTCCGATCACACTTGATCGGACGCAGCCAGCGTCCGGTCACACTCTAGCTTCTGCGTCATCGTACATCAGCCTGACCGGACGCAGCCTGCCAGCGTCCGGTGCATTCAGATCCAGCGTTCGGTCAGTTGATCGATGCCAGCATCTTCGCAACTAACTCGTTTTCACTTCAAACTTCATCACCCTTGCTCCAATGTGCTAACCACAAGAACTTGCATCCGGCGCAATAGAAAATAGGCATTCTATTTTCCCGAAAGCGCCGAATCCATCTCACCCCTACAACCACCACCTCCTTTGTAAATGTGCCAACACCACCAAGTGTACACCACCATGTGTATGTTTGTTAGCATTTTCACAATCATTTCCCAAAGGATGTTAGCCACTCAACTTGCCACGCCACTCGATCCTAGCGACATTGCAAAGTTAGATCACTCGAGTGGCACTAGATGACCGATATGCAAACAAGTTTGCCCCTCTTGATAGTACGGCCATCTATCCTAAACTCGGTCATAAACTTCTCTACACACCTATGACCGGTGAAATGAAATGCCCTAGGTTATACCTTTGCCTTGCGCATTCCATTCCATCTCCTTCAATGTCGATGCAACACATGCACCAACACGATCAACAATAATATGATCCACTTCATATCATCACATGATCATATTGGTTCATCGATCTTGACTCTACTTGCTCTTCACCGTTGCTATCGTCCATCGGTGCCAAGTCTTGCTCAAGCTTCACCGCCACGCGGTCCATCACTCCAAAGCCTTTGACTTGCCCTTCACGCTTGCAACCGGTCCATCAAGCCAAGTCTTGTCTTGATCTTCTCCACCTTGATCACATGACTCAATGTCATGTCTCATGTGCAATAAGCTCCTTCATCATCACATGTGTGAGCTTTGCAACATCTCCATGCCATTTTCACCTCCATGGCATATGTTGCTCATACATATGTACCTGTGGACTAATCACCTGTGTATCTCACATAAACACAATTAGTCCACCTAGGTTGTCACTCAATTACCAAAACCAACAAGGACCTTTCACACAGGCTCTGTCTTGCTCGACCCTTGGGTGCGTGCTCCATCTCGTCTGACCCCCATCGGTCATGGGCTCCATCTCGCCCGACCCCCAAGGGTCACAAGCTCCATCTCACCTGACCTCGACGGGGACCCATATCGCCGCCAACCACTCCATGTCTAGGTGTATGGGCCTGGGTCAAAACTCTAACACTAGAGAAGAGACGAGCATGACTCCATGTAACCCAAGGCCATGACGGGCCATACCTAAGGATTCACATCAAGAACAGCGTCAGGCGTACTGGTGTTGTTCTGCCTAACCCTTGTACGAACGCTGACAGGCGCGTCAGTTCACCACGACGTCCGCTAGGACGAGATGGAATGCCATGACCAGCATATGATGCCTGCACATGGCGCCAGTGATGGATAGGACCGTGACATGGAGCCATCCCTTTTAACATCTACAGGATCGGCGAGACCTGCATGAAGGAGAAGAAGGAACCAACGATCCTAGAAGCCTTTCTCTCTCTCATTATTCTCCTTTTCCTCTGCTATAACCTACGCTTTCCCCTGGCCTATAAAAGGGAAAGCAGGGTGCCCCATGGGGGGATCCAGATCCGCACAAGACAAAACCACAAGATAAAAACACAAGAGCATGACACAAGCACACGGCTGAGCAGCGATCGAGCTCTTAGCACCCGTTCATTCCTTTCACCAGAGACTTGGGATCCTTTCCCTCTCTTGTCTGTTTGTAACCCCTACTGCAAACCAAGTGTCAATAACACAAGTAGTAGCAAACTAGACGTAGGGACGTTCCGCCTGAACCAGTATAAACCCTTGTGTCCTCTGAGCACACCTTCCAAGCCAGACACGCAAATATAAATCTACTCATCGGTGGTCCGAAAACACCGACAGTTGGTGCACCGGGTAGGGGCTTTTTACACGTCTTAACATCCACATCAGGCCTCAGATGGCTAGTCATGGCGTCAGCTGGGTCCCAGGTGCACACGTGCTCTTTGGGAACCTAGACTTCGTCGTCATGATGGAGGGAGAGTTGGTGCAGGCTCCCGTCGCCGTCCAACTTCTCCATAACACCGGCCTCGACGTGATCGCTGAGGCGCTTGAGGAGTTGTGGCTGCACATACCAGAGGCCCTTGCCCCTGGGAGCGACTAGCTCCTTGGCTTCGATTACGGGAGACTATAATCCCAGCTCGGTGCCTTCCTAGGACCCTGACTATCCTGGGTGGACCTTGGCCGCCTCACCTTCTCGTTCGCTAATGTCATGACATAGCTTGCCGAAGGAGAGCCGCTTTCCCGTTTGGTCTGCGCAACGCCGCCGAGACCATTGGCCACCTTATGGTACAACGCACACCCCCATCCCCCATGAACGACGAGTTCGTGGCGATGACCGAATATGTCGTAGAATCTTTCCACAACCTCCTCATAGGAGAATCAGGGTCGCCCTCCAACTCTGACTCTAGTAGGGGGAGCCATCACCCCTCTCATGAATGTTTCATGGTAGGTACCCTCGAGGGGTACGTCGAAAGCATCCATGAGGGAGAAGCTACCTCAACCAATGGCTTCGACGACAAGGTCGAGGGGGATGTAGGGGCCCCACCTCGCCTGTAGGTAGTGTAGCTGAAGGCCTGGCACCAAGAGCTCGAGAAAGCATGACTCTGGCTTGAGCAGGAATGCATAGAGCTCAAATGAGAGATCGAACACCACGGAGATGGTGGGCGTGCATGCGCCGTGGCCTGCGACATGAACCGGAGGATCAACGAGGACGACGAAGCCCTCCCACACTTCACCCGGGCAAGCCAGAACATCGCTGCTGTGGCGGTCTTGCTCCAGGGGCTTATGGGCCCCACGACACCCGAGGATCATCGGGCCCATCACGAGATTCGCATACTACTCGAGCGTGCGGCGGCGCAACAGGCCAAAAGCTTGCTATCCCGACGACGCGAGCTCAACGCCAGCTAACGCGCATCCTTAGAGCAACCCAATAGGGACGTGTCTATCCACCAGGCGCAGCAAGGCAGCAGGCCATGAGCCATGGTCCCGGTGCATGAGCGTCTCGGCCTCCAACGTGACACGCGCGACACCCTTGATGATTGTAGGCGTACCCGTGGCGATGCGAGGGAGGAGGCTAGCCATGGCTACCACCCTCATCATGGCGGATGCTACGACAACAGCGAGGACCGAAGCCCAAGCCTCGACTTGACGGGACCTCAGGCCTTTGGCTGACACATCCTCAACGCCACCTTCCCACCGCGGTACCGACCACCGACCAACATCCCGAAATACTCTAGGGAAACAAACCCTGGACTGTGGCTCAAGGATTATCGGCTCGGTTGCCAAGCCGGTGGAGCAAATAATGACGATTTCATTATCCGCAACCTTCCATTGTTCTTGGCCGATTCGGCACGAATGTGGTTGGAACACCTTACGCCCAACCGAATCCAAAGTTGGGCGGACCTAAAAGAGATCTTCGTGGCAAATTTCTAGGGCACATATGCGCATCCTAGGAACCCATGGGATCTCAAAAATTGCTAATAGAAGTTCGGGGAAACTCTTCGTGGGTACATCCAGTGCTTCTCCTGGCAGTGCAACGAGCTGCCCAACGTCGCCGACGCTGACGTCACAGTAGCTTTCCTATCTAGAACCACCTATGAGTCCCTGGTTCACAAGCTAGGACGTAAGGGCCCACAAACTACCAAGGAGATCCTTGACATCACCACCAGCCATGCCTCAAGCGAGGAGGCGGTTGGGGCAATTTTCAACCGCCTCAAAGGTAAGGCAAAGCGGGACAAGGATGTCAAAGAAGGTGCCTCCAACCATCCCAATAAAAAGAAGAACAAGCAGCGGTGCAAGGGCTCACTCGTGGCCACCGCTGACTGCAAAGGGGGTCGAAAGCCAGCCGAGGGTACCCCAGACCACTTCGAGAAGCTACTTGAAGGGCCATGCCCAAACCATGCTTTCCTCATCAGGCACCTATACAAGGACTGTGTCCTCATGAAGCAGTTCTTGTCTGGAGCCTCCAACAAGGGGGAGCATAAGAAGGAGCCCATGCCGACAGCAGATGATGCCAAGGGGAAGGACGGTGGATTTCTGGCGCTGGAAGGCTGTCTCATGATCTTCAGAGGGTCGGCGGCCTACGACTCCAAGCACCGCCAGAAGCTCACGCGTCGTGAGGTATATACAGCCAAGCTAGCCGTGCCTACCTTCCTCCAGTGGTTGGAGTCTGCCATAACCTTTGATCAGACCGACCACCCGAAAAGCATCCCACAGCTAAGAAGATATCCGCTCATGGTCGACCTGATCATCGGCACAAAGTGGCTCACCAATGGATGGAGGCAGCGGCCTCAACATAATGTACACTAAAACACTCGATGCCATGGCATCGATCGAGCACGCATCTAGCCGACCGGGGTGCCTTTCCACGGCATCATGGCTGGAAAATAGGCTATGCCACTTGGGCAAAATGACCTACCCGTCACCTTCGGGAATCCGACCAATTATAGGATGGAGACCCTTACCTTCGAGGTAGTCGGGTTCCATGGAACCTACCACGCCATCCTAGGACATATGTGCTATGCGAAGTTCATGTCCGTCCCCAGCTGCACCTATCTAAAGTTGAAGATGCTGGGACCGTGTGAGGTCGAGTGCTACGAACATGTCGTGGCAATTGTCGCCTCCAAGTAGCTTGCGAACATGCCCTCGGGGTACGCGTGAGGTACATGGTTTGCATCCATTTTCCCTCCAACAATGTGGCCAAGTATGAGGCACTCATCAACGGCCTACGCATCACCATCGAATTGGGTATCCGATGGTTCGACATCCGAGGCTACTCCCAGCTGGTTGTCGACCAAGTCATGAAGGAGTCAAGTTGCCACAATGCCAAGATGGTTGCATATTGCTGAGAAGTCCACCAGCTGGAAGACAAGTTCAATGGTCTCGAGCTCAGTCACATCCTAAGGAGTCTCAATGAGGCGGCTGACACACTGGTGAAAACGGCATCCGGTCGAGAGCCGGTGCTGAAGGGCATCTTCGTCAGTGATCAATATAAGCTCTCAGTCCGCTATGAGGAGCTAGAACAAACCGGTGATGGGCTGCCTGCCCTGGGCTTGGGGGCTAACCAGCCGGCGGCTCCATCTGACCCCGAAGTCATGGAACTTGACGAGGAACCAGTGACAGAGCCTGACTTTCTGGCCAACTAGAGGACACCCTACCTCGACTACCACCTCCATGAGGCATTGCCGATAGACAAAATGGAAGCTCGGCGACTCACGCATTGTGCCAAGTCCTTTGTCCTTATTGAGGGCGGGCTCTACAGGCGAAGCCACACCGGGACCCTACATCGTTGCATCCCCATCAAATAAGGGAAGCAGTTATTGAGTGATATCCATGGTGGGGTCTGCGGGCACCATGCTGCGCCTAGGACCCTGGTTGAAAACGCGTTCTGACAAGGCTTCTACTGGCTGACCGTAGTAGCCGAGGCTGAACAGATTGTGCGCACCTATGAAGAGTGTTAATACTACGCTCGGTAGACCCACCTGTCGGCCCGAGCGCTCCGAACGATGCCCATCACGTGGTCGTTCGTGGTCTAGGGGCTCGATCTGGTCGGACCTCTCAAGAGGGCAATCGGGGCTATACGCACTTGCTTATCGTTGTAGACAAGTTTACAAAGTGGACATAGGCTCGACTGATCTCCGCGATCAAGCCAAGCAAGCCATGATGTTCTTCCTTGACATCGTCCATCGCTTTGGGGTCCCAAACTCCATCATCATGGACAATGGCACGTAGTTCACCGAAAAGAAGGTCCTCCGATTCTGTGATGAATACCACATCCGCATTGATTGGGCCGCCGCGGTGCACCCTCGCATGAACGGGCAGGTCGAGCGTGCAAACGACATGGTCGTACAAGGCCTCAAGCCTAGGATCTTCAACCGGTTGAACAAGTTTGGCGTATGATGGGTCACAGAGCTTCCCATGGTGCTCTAGAGCCTGAGGATGACCCACCCAGCCACCACTACACACCATTCTTCATGGTCTATGGTTCCAAGGCTATCCCCCCGACCGACCTCGATTATGGAGAGTCGAGGGTTAGGGCGTATGACAAACAGGGAGCCAAGGCATCCCTCGAGGATGCCATGGGCCAGCTAGATGAAGTGCGCGATGTCGCCCTCCTCTGCTCGGTCAAGTACCGGCAAGCATTGCGTTGGTACCACAACCGTTGAGTGTGGGGTCGGTTCTTCAACGTCGGGGACCTGGTGCTTCGCCTTGTCCAGAGCAACAAGAACCGTCACAAGCTCTCTTTGCCGTGGGAGGGACCGTACATCATCGTGGAGGTGCTCCAACTAGGCACCTACAAGCTCAAGACCATCGACAGCAAAGTCTTCATCAATGCCTGGAACATCGAATAGCTACGTCGCTTTTACCCTTAATTTACACACACTTTCTCTTATCAGTTTTGCTGTCAACTCCTCGATCTTTAGTGACACCTGAACCCAGCAATGGCAGGGGGTTGGGCCTCACTTGGGGGCTGATAAGAGCATATCTATCCGGTAGACACTCTCCATGCCCGACTATTTCTCACGTTAAGACCTAGAAGCGAAGGTCATGGAAACAAACGCTGAGTAAAACTAGTCGGACTGCAAGAAACCTACACCCTAGAGGCTACGATGTTTTTACTCACCAGCGTGATCAAAGTTTTTTCCCACACCCCAAGCTTTATCGTATTTGTCCGGTATGGGAGTTAATGGTGCCCACAACACTGTAGGGGAAAACGTCGGCGCCTACAACACTGCTTGGGTTCTGTCGTGCCGGGAGGGTCGCAGGGTGCATAGGGTATGGTCCCTAGTATTGTGGTTTGACTTGTGCGCCCTGCCTTACTTTCTCCGTCCATTTCCTGGTCCTTACCGAGCGGGCGTCCCCAGTCGGTTGGCCCCAAAATGCTCTGACTGCACCCGTCGGAGAAGAGCTGTAAATAGGGGTTTGGCGTATCCTCGGTCAGCGACGTGGGTCAGAGCCGGAAAGCGGTGTTTGGCCAAGCCTTCCGGTCGAAAATGTAACACCCTCGGTGTTACATGGTACAGTTTTTGTTAAAACCATGTCATGAGCATCATGTTTATGTATTATTGCATGTGGTAAAATGAGAAATTAAATTTTATTGCACTAATTCTCAATTTGAGCTCTAATTTATTCCTTGTCCAAATACTCTCTAGCACAGCTCAACTCACTATTGTCATCCTGATCCAACTCTAGCTCTTATTATTCTTCTCCTCCTTAATTTCCCATGCACGCACTCGGCACTCGCAAGCCCACGAAGCACGCTTCAGTACATTCTTTGGCGAAGATGCAGTGCTTTTACTTTGTCGTGTCAAGCAAGTCAAGTTGGTAGCACATAACCAACCGGCAGCAGCATCGCACACGCTACGCATTAATCTCACTCACAAGCTCGGCCCGCTGAGCACGCCGCTCGCTCGCTGCTCTACAAACGCAGCTCATGCACCTTTTCCACACGACAACACTGTAGTGGTGACGAAACACTGTAGCTGCTTTAACAGCCGAGCGAGGGAGAGTGCATGCCTTGTCTAAGAATAGAAAGCTAGGGGACCGCATGCATGCTCACCAGGCACAGTGCCATCACGTGTGCTCTGTTTTGTGGCTGCATGCGCATATGTGAGAGCTGGTCCATTTAATTTGCTGTCGCTCCTGTAGGTTGCATGCTGAGAGAGAGCGAGAGCATGCAGCTGCTTTTGACCAACAGGTAAATGCACAGCACCTGGCCACCTCCTGCCGCTTGTATTAATTCTTTCTTGTGCTGCGATTAGGTGAGCGACTTTGGGTGACCGTCGCGTGTCTAAATTTGGGTAAAAGTAGCGCGTTGGCCGAGGCAAACGATTGCCGTTCTAAATTTGAGACAAAATAGAGTGGTTGACCCCATTTGAGACTTGATGAGTGGTTGGCGAGAAACTTCATTTGTCCAGCCAGAGCTAACACGGCAAGGCAAAGCTTCAGTAGCTAGTACATACCCAGTCCAGGTCCATGGTCTCCTGCACATCAAATTTGTCTATCAACATTGAAGTCTCAAGTACAACGACACACTGCTACACGCTTCTCCAGTTCATTCACAGTAGCCATGCCTAACCTTCTCTCCGTCGTCCTTATCCTCCTCTTGCTTAATTCCATCCCTGCGTCTCCTGTCTTTAAAAGGACACGCCAAGCCACCGAGCCTTCCCGCTTCACCGCTCACCTTCTTCCTCCCCAAATCGAGTTCCTGTGTTCTTGCCTGAGAAAGCTACGCTCTGTCGAACTTCCTTCCTGAGCTACAATTGACTGAGGTAGCTAGCCTGCAATAATTCCTTCGTTCTCCAATATTTCCTTGACCCGTGGTCTCCTCCTCCGTTAATTCCTTGACCTGCATAAATGAACCAGCACCCCCCTTCATCACGTTAAGGACCAAAGACTCATAGTCATGTGCTGGTCAACAAGTCCAATAGCATGATTAGCCTCCTCCAATAATATCATTTCTTTATCTCTAGAGCTCATTTGAATTTATTTATTTATTGTGAAATAAATTTTGTTAAATTCCTAAATTCATGATTTATCTGTTAGTGCAATTAGTTCATATAGTTCAGTGATACCTCTAGGGCTACTTTATTACTTCGAAATACGTATTATTATTATGGTTATTTAGAGAATGAATTTTTGTGATGCATTGGTAGAAGTGGTAGCTCTAAAATTCTTTTACAGTAGGTTCATTGTATTATTATGTGCTCACTGTAATTTTTGTGGCCTTAGAATAGGTTGATAAATATGGTAGCTAGTGCACCTTGTTTTATCATATATATATATATTAAATTGATATTAACAATAAGGATGCCTTTAGTTGCTAAGATAATACATGAAATGTTTCATACCTATTTAGTGGGAATAATAGGTAACTTTGAGTATTAGTCATTAGAGTTAGCTTAGTAGCTTGGTAGATGTATTCTTATTTTAAGAGTTGCTGTTGTCGTATTACTAAGCGTTGCATCATCATTTCATGCATGTAGATAACGAGTTGGTAGACTTCATGAGTGCGGGCGGGCAGGAGTACGAGGAGGTGATTGAGCAGTACGAGGAGGAGGTTCTCGTGCAGGAGGGAGTCCCAGAGCCATCAGTTGCTGACTTTGCTGACACCCCGCCTGCCCAAGGCAAGCCCCGGTGCATAACCCTTATTTTAAATAATAACTGGATATATATATATGTGTTGTGCATTTACGTTACAGGCATTTTATGAAAACTACATGCATAAATATATCCACCCATGAGTCCTACTAGTATAGGTCGAGTAGCTGCTATACTCAGGATGTCGGTAGCGTGGGTAACCTGTCGTTGCTCACAAATAGGCGATAAATATGATCACTCCTGATAAAATGGTGAAAATGAAATGGTGACCAAGCAGGGATATGGTTGGATTCTGGTGGGTGTAAAGGGTTGTGTCCTGCGGCCAACAGGGCATAGCTCGGTTACACTTTTTCCCTGTCTGTGTCAATTAAGGACCGGTCGTTGCATAAGTCTTGAGGCAAGTCACAAATCTATTATCCCAAGCACATACTTGTGTATGGGCACAGGGAAGACTCGTTGCTCTCCTGTCGTGGATCCGGCTCTTTCCGGACCGATTGATTGGAGGCGGAGATGGTGGAGGTCCTTGCACCATACTGAGTCCGGGACTTAGGAGTAGGGGCTTGGAGTCTAAGTTTGGACAGGGACCTAGACACCCAGGACAGGAGGGTGATGGGTTAGTCCTGCTTGTGCTTGGGGTATAAGTGGGGCGTGTGTTTTTGGGGTACCCAGCTAGGGGCATTGATTCATGAATTGCCGGGTGATCTGGTACGGCTTGTTTTTGGGTCTAGCACCATAGTAAGAACTGAAAGATGGAAGGAGAAGAAATGGAACTGATTGCTCAACTCTTGCTTGAAAGTAGAACAGGTGCTTATATAGACTGGATAGATAATAACTTCATACGGCCGATAATAATAACATAAATAAGGACTCACTATTAGTATTACTTCCTGCTAAAATAAACCAGCAAACCATAAAGCTTCTCATATTCCTTGGAGTCGGGAAATTATTCCCACTAGTCGGATAAGTCTTGCGAGTACATTGTGTACTCAAGGTTTATTTACCCCTGTTGCAGGTGATGCATGAGAAGTACCTTTGTGTGGAGGATTCTTCTGGTGGGCTCAGACGGATCCTCGTTCTTATCGCTAGATGTTTATTTTAAATTCTGTTGTTTATCATTCCGCACTCTAATATTTGGTATTGTAATAATATACTTTTAAGAAACTCTGATGTATGAAATGGACAAGTATTGTAACTCGTTCTCATTATTGGATCCTTGGAAAAAATGTGGATCTTTCGGGTTCTCCCTTGGGGTGTGCCCGACGGATACCGCCCGCTGTAGCTTGCTTTTAGGGTGCATAGTGTCTGGTGGAAGACGAGCACCTCCGTAAGCGTGTTATTTCGGGCGGTTCTGCCATAGGAGAGTCCGTCCGAAGGTAGGCTAGAGACCAAAGCGAGCGCTCCGGTCGGAGAGGCGGGCCGGAGTTAGAAGCGGGCGCCGTTCCTCTTCGGCCCACCTTCTGGTCGGAGATTGGATCGTCCTTCTGGCCTATCGTCCAGGGTTTTTGGGCCAGCCCATGAGTTGCGTGTTGCTCACAACATAATCTGTTGGGCCGAGCCACTGTTGGGAAGCCAGTCCATGAGGGACCCTGGGTTTACAAACCCGACAGGAGCCCCGAGCCCTCGGGCGATTAAGGTAGAATCGTCTAGGGGATTTTTGTCTCGATAGTGGGTGTGCGCGAGCGCACCCGCGGGTGTACCCCCCGAGCCCCCGGGCGATTCAGACAGAATTGTCTAGGGGTTTTTCGTGTTACTAGCGAGGGAAGTTTTCGTTTTGTCAGCGGGTGCGCGCGAGCGCACCCGCGGGTGTAGCCCCCGAGCCCCGGGTGAGTCGGGTAGAATCGTCTGGGGGTTTTCTCAGCGGGCGTGTGTGCGTTTTTTCTAGTCGAGATGGAGTCGTCAACCAAGGCGTCATTGCGTAGCCGAGGCAGTTAGTTTAGGGACCAGGTGAGACGGAGCTCGTGGATCCTGGTGTCGGTGCAGCCTGCTCAGCCGAGGCAGTTAGTTTAGGGACCGGGCGAGGCGGAGCTCAGTGATCCTGGTGTCGATGCAGCCCGCGCAGCCGAGGCAGTTAGTTTAGGGATTGGGCAAGACAGAGCTCGTGGATCCTGGCGTCGGTGCAGCCCGCGCAGCCAAGGTAGTTAGTTTAGGGATTGGGCGAGACGGAGCTTGCGGATCCTGGCGTCGGTGCAGCCCGCGTAGCCGAGGTAGTTAGTTTTGGGATCGAGCGAGACAGAGCTCATAGATCCTGGTGTCGGTGTAGCTTGCGCAGTCGAGGTAGTTAGTTTAGGTGTCTTGAGCCCTAAGCCCCATTGGCCTTTGGTAGGGGTCGGTTTGAGTTTTGTACGTTACCCCATCCTCGGTTTCTCACAACCGGAAGGGCTGAGTTTTGTCGCTTGCCTCGATTGCTTGGGCTTGAGTGATGTGCTCGGTGAGCTCACTAACGGGTATGATCGAGTGGAATTTGGATCCGTCGTTCATGACGGGGTCGGCATAGCCCTCTTGTGACATTCAACTGCTCCTTTACCTGCAACCCGGCAGATGCCTGGGTCATTCTGGAGACCGACTCGGGTGGTCCGCTGGCCTCCCCTCGATGGAGATTTTAAGGGTTTGTCTAGAGGTTTAATATCAAACAAGAAGGTAGAGATGACCCTGTTCGCTTTAGGGTAGACTGGGCGAGGGCCCCGCACGGGGCTCATCTGCGTTTTCTCCCTTGGCTCTATTAGACATGAGGCAGCCTCGAGCCATTCGTGGGCCGGCCTTCGAACCCCGGTCAGTCGTTGCTCATGTTTGAATGAGGCAACTGCCGCTTCGTGACACAGCACAGAGCGTTGTGATGCGTTTACCCGCATGTGCGATGCCTTAGTTCTTGAGCCCCCGGATGATTCAAGCCCGAATCATCCGGGGGCATGGGCATATGGAATGAATGCGTGTATGGGTGTATGAATGATTTATATAAAGAAAGAGCAGGGGTCTGTAATGTTACCTTGATGACTCGACTGACGGGGTCTGAGGAGCTCTAATCAGAAAATATCCAACCGGGATCCATGTTCGTCGTTCGTGACGCAGTCGACATGGCCTACATGGGGCATCCCTTTGCTCCTTACCTATCTCTCAGCATTCACCTGAGCCGTTCGATCAGACTCAGGAAGCCCGTTGGTCTCTCCTGACGAAGATCCCTTTGTTTGGGTCTTTACAAGTCCCGCCTGGGAAGGCGGAGAGCCGCCCACGCGTGGTGGCGCCTTGTTTCTCATGCCCGGTTGTGCGGTAGTGGTGAGCCATACCCAGGCCACGTCTTGTATGACCAGGTCCCGTTCCATCGAGCAGGGTGTGTCTCATCGGTCAAGGCGTGTCCCATCATATCCCATCTACATTAAATGGGGGAAGGGAGAGGGTTTTTCGCCGCCGTTGTTTCACCTTTCCCTGATCGCCGTGCCTTCCCCAATTGCTGCGCCCTTTTTTAAGTAGGAGAAGGGAGAGGGCTTTCGCCCTGTTCCTTTGCCTATTCCTCATCTGCCATCTCTTCTCTTTCTTCCTTCTCGTCAAGAGCGTCTGAGTGCCGCGGCGGTTCCTAGGAGAGAAAAGAAAAGGGGGAGAGCGAGGGAGAGGAGAAAACTCACAAATCCATCCATGAACCTAGAGCAAAATGTTAGGCTAGAGGTCATCCACTATGAGGGAGTCGGTGCTGGAGGCCTTCGCTGTGAAGGGGTTTCTGCCGCCGAAGGAGGTGGCGCACTGGAGGGCTCCTGGGAGGGAGGATTTCCCACAACCTCGGCCCAGCGAGGTGGTTTCCTTCCTCGCCTTCCACGAGCATGGGCTAGGATACCCCGCACACTGGTTCCTGCACGGACTCCTCAACTAGTGGGGTTTGGAGCTGTAGCACCTCAATCCGACTAGGGTGCTGCATATTGTCGGCTTCGTCACCGTGTGCGAGGCCTTCCTCAAGATGGAGCTGCACATGAATTTCTTTCAGCGGATGTTCTCTGGGTGAACTTTGTCGGTGGGGAATCCACCCGAGGCTGTGCCAGTGGGGGGCTTCGCCCTGCAGAAGAAACCGAGCATGGGTGGCTCGTACCCCGTGTATATCCCCTGTGACTCCAACTAGGGATGGCACCGGGAATGGTTCTACATCAGGAATCCGGCGAAGGCGCCGTTCCCTCCATTCACCGGTAGGAGGCCAGAGAGGCTGGACAGGTGGTCGTGGGGCCCCGTTAGCCGGCAGAAGCATAAGGTGGAGACCATCGAGGCAGAGCTCTAGAAGCTCGTGCGGCGTGGCCTTGATGGGGTGCGGGTGTTCCACACCCTCTTCTGTTGTTGGGTTGCTCCACTGGAGGAGAGGACGCGACCGATGTGGAAGTACAATGGCACGATGGACCTGACCATGCATTGTTGGGAGGAGCTACCGAACGATGAGGTCTAGAGTCGCCTCGACCGGGTGCTACAGCTGAAGCCCAAAGAGAAAGTCGACGGAAAGCCCGGACCTCTCAACTCCTCGGTGGTGTCCAAACTGGTATGCTCCCTCTCTTTACTCTGTGTTCTTTTCCCCTTTGCATTCCTATTTCTTTATTTTGAGTCACCTATTTTGTAGGGACTTGACGCCTACAAGTCCCGACTGCACCTTTCGAAGGGGCCGGAGGGCGCGGCTCCACAGGCCACCCAGAAGGAGGCGGCGGATGCCAGGAAGAAGAAGAAAGCCGAGGAGGCTTGGTGGAAGCTTGAGAAGGAGAAGGAGATCACCCGGCGCATGTGGGCCAGGGAGAATAGGAGCGACATCGAGTCAGAGCTTGAGTCAGAGGACCCCACAGAGGTGGGGGATGACATGATCTTCTCTGAGGAGGAGGAGAGCTGAGAGGTCGTTGCGACCTCGGTGGAGCATCGTGATCCTGTGGTTGTGTCCATTGGCGGCGAACAGGAGGCAGAGAGGTGCGGCAATGTTCCCACACTGAGAAAGCATGCTACGAGCGTGGACGCCGTCGGCGAACGGGAGGCGAAGCGGCCCTTTGGTGGTGTCACCGGTCTCATCCCCATCTGCTGCAGGCACGACAGAGCAAGCCATGCGGTCAGAGGAGCGAGCTTGCATCCATGTGTCGTCGGGTCCGGTGCCAGCGTGCGACTCATAGCGGGAGAATGCCCCACTAGCTGCTCCAGTCGGCGTGCCCTGAGCCAAAGGTCGTGGCAACTTGTGGGCTGGGCAGGAGCCGGTTGGGTCAACTCCACCCCCGGCTATGGGCCCATCGCAGTCGGGTCGAGGCTTCAGAGTTGTACTGATTACATCCTAGTATGCCTTTTTTGTTTCTTTTCGATCTTGCTATTGAGGTTTTTGGAGTATGACCGACCTATACCTTTTTGATAGCGACCGGATGTTGTCGGGGCTGAGCATCGCCCTAACTCCCATGCGGGAAGATTGGAGGCCCACCTTGCAGCACGCTGTGGTGAGCGGCGGGGAGAGCAGGGTGGTGGTGGCAGGTCCTTCCCTTCCGGGGGCGGTGCCCCCCGGATCGGTCGCCAGTACGGTGGCAGCGGTATTGGCGGCGATCCCAGTGGCGACGGCGGAGGTCGCGTCGGAGGTGACCCTTGCGGCCCCTCCTCCACCGGCTGTGACAGAAGAGGAGAGGGAGATCGGGCTCCCTGCCTCGCCAGGCAGAGGGCTGCATGGCTCACCTTCTCAGTCGGCGCTGAAGGTGTCGGGGGGAGGTGCGGCCAGGATGGAGCAGACGACGTGGTGGAGCTGCCAGCGCCATCGTAGGAGCTGGCGCTGGTCTGGTCAGGGGCTGGGCCCTCCAGCATGCCGAAGGAGACTAACCTAGAGTGTCCCTATCCTGAGGACCTGACCAAGGTTCGTTTCATCTTTCAGGATTCGCAAGAGTGTTAGCTCTAGGACATCCTTGGGGGGAGAGGACACACCATGGAGTCTGATCTCGCCAAGCTGTCGGTGAAGCTTGAGGATGCCCAGGAGTGGATTAAGTCCGTCCAGCAATTGGTCAAGGTCGACCTGCGTCGTGCCACGATGGTGAGTTTCCCGCGCTCATCCCTGACCCCTTGGTCTTTCGTTGGTCACCTCAGCATGCTTGCTTCTTGTTTTTGCTGGGTCTAGAGATGTCATGCCGTAAGCCCCGCTTCCTCCGGATGGAGCACGCCTGGATGGCCGATCTTGAGCATCAGCTAGAGTCTACCCACCACGAGTCCTAGGATTCGGGCGGTGGAGGTGACCGAGGTGCGGGCGGCGGAGCAGCTTGTGACTGAGCGGGCGACCATTGTTGAGCGTGGGCTTGAGGTGGCAAAGGCCCACCAGGCGGAGACCGAGGCGACGCTATGGAAGTCCCTGGTGGACACCGAGGTGGTGCTCTGAGGTACCTTGGAGACCTTGGAGGCAGAGCGGAGTGCCCTAGCATTGGAGCGGAAGGCCCGATCGGAGGCTGACCAGGAAGTGCTCGCGCTTCGGGGCCGGGTGATGGGGACAGAGGAGGCGAACGCCTGGCTGCGCGAGCAGGTGACCCGGCAGGCGGAGGGACTCTCTGTCCTCGAGAACTCCCGCCTCAGTACGTACCTTTTCTGTTTTTTGTCGTGTTGGTTTCTTCCTTTAGCTTGCTTCTGAGCTTGTCGCCCTTCTTCCAGAGCTGGGCAGAAAGGTGGAGTTGTTGGAGCGGGACCTGGAGACGGCCAAGGCGACGTTTGGCCGGAATGCGGAGGCGCTAGCCAAGTCCCTTGAAGAGCGATGTGCTCTCGAGGGGGAGCTTGACCAGATCCGCAATGTTGACTAGCTTGTCATCTCAGAGATATTCGGGTCGGCGCCAAGTACCAGCACGCCCGCCGTCCGGCTGGCGAAGGTTTCGGATGAGGTCTGGACCCTCATCACCCATGGGCTATTCTACAGAGTGTCGGGGTGTTGACTTCGGTGGCGACGTACCATCCGGACCTGGACTTCGCCACCATTTGCAGTGGGTATGTCGACGGCTGTAGCACGAAGGACATCCAGTCGCTCGAGGAGAGCTTGCTGCCACACGCAAGGTTGTTGGCTGAGCAAGTCTCCGGGCAGTGGGTGATGAATGCTCGCCGTGAGGACATGGCCCGAAGCATGCGTCAGGAGGACATTGCCCAGCCTGTGGATGGCGTAGAGCCTGGGTCAGAAGTGGACGTCGCCCCACCTTCAACCGAGCCGAATGTCGTCCAGTCGAGAAGCGAGCAGCCCGTGCCCTTGCCGGTCGCACCGACAACAGCTACCGCCGGGCAGCCTCAACAGCTTGTAAAGTATAAGTAGTTTAGCAGATGTAAGAAGTTAAGTTCATGGGGGAGCCCCCGTGCATAACGTTTTTGTGTACTTAATGAATACAATTAGTTTTATTTTTTGTGATGGAATCACTCCATTCGGAGGAGCTTGTCCCATTCGTTCCTTAGTTTTACCTTAGCACAATTTTATTTTTTATTCTTTCTTTTTCGCACTTGCCCATTCGTCCCATAGGATGCAACCTTAGGAGCCCGAGCGTGGCCTGCGAGGCTCAACTGCTCGTAACCGTAGGTAGAGGCGGGGTGCGATTGGTCGGAATATTTAAAGCAAAGCTACATCAGGTAATTTAAAGGAAAGGACTACTCTTTTGTTCGGGTAGGAAGGAGTTTTACCATATGATAGTAAATGAAAATAGAGGTGGTAGTGCACCCCCGTGGAGCCCCCGAGCGACCCGGGCCGAAAGTGTTCAGTCGGAGCGCTTTTATAGGAGCAAACGTTAAGTGAATAATGGTAAGATTGAATTTTAGGGGAAGAAAACGACATAGCTGTTCCAAGTGTTGGTGAGAACGTTGTCGTTGTCGTCCTTCAGTCGGTAGGCGTCCGGTCAGATCACCTCGACCTTCAGTCACCCGGATCCTTGACCGCTACACCCCCTTTCTTGGCCGTTGCTTCTTCGCCTTTTTCTTCCTTCGGCCCGTTGGCCTGTCGCAGAAGGCGCTTGAGGAGCTCGCAGTCCTTATAGAGGTGTTTGGCGGGGTAGGCATGGTTGGTGCACGGGCTCTCCATGAGCTTGTTGAAGTGGTCCGGAAGGCCCTGCTGGGGCTGCTTGTCCGTGTGATCAGCCGTGGCAACCAACACAGAGTTGGCCGGTTGGCGGCAAACTTTTCTGTTCTTTTTGCCCCTCTGCATGGAGGGGCCCTTGTCCTGATCATTGCGCTTGGCCTTGCCTTTGCCTCGGCCTCCGTTGGAGCAAGTGTCTTGGTTCAACCCAAGCCACTCGCATACAGGCGGTCGGTGCAGAGCGGGCGCCAAGTCAAGCAGAGGCGTAGATGCAGCCTCCCATGCCACGCTCGGCGGCTGTAGCGGTGAGCGGGTGGAGCAATTTGTCTGGTGCGTCCCCACTCCCCTAGTGGGGAGAGAGGCTGCGAGTCAGTGTCGCGATGTAGAGCTCTCCGCCTGTTGAACGGTGGCAGTTTCCACCAGTGTCCGGAGGTTCCGGTGGATCGCCTGTTCCTGAGGGTCATTCGGCTCGGGAAGGCCGCACAGAAGTATCGCCGCAGCGGCGATGTTCTGGTCAGTCCGAGCGAACTATGGGGGATCATTTTCCCCGTCCATGAGGTTGCGCTAGACCTGGCAGGCGCAACCCCGGGCACCGCTTGCCGATTTATGCGCATGGGGCGCAGCGTGGTGCGCCGAGCGCGCCGACATAGGTGGCGGCTGGTTCTGTCGCCGTTGTTGTAGCTCCTCGCCATGCTCTCGTGTGAGCGTGACGGTTCCTGCATGAGGGTCCGGAGGGGTGTGAGTCTGCAAGGACTCCGCTTCCACCGGAGGCTGTCCTAGAGCATCCGCCATAGAGCACTCCCGGGACGGACGGTGGCTAGGTGCCATGTCACCGATGCTGGAGCCATCACTCTCAACATCATCATCCATGAGGTCGAGGAAACAAGTAGGAGCATAGCTCGCCATCCCCATGAATTCGGACGTGAGAGGGGGCGGCGCCGGCATCCTTCGGAGCCCCCGGGCGTACGCATCCGCGGGGGACGCGAGGCCGTAGGGGAACCGGTCGCATGGCAGTCGCGGCGGGGACAACGGGGTCCCCCGGATAATCGGTGGAAAATAGTGAATAGAGAGTAAATAACAATATGCATATTACTTATAGCGGGGTTTGAGTAGAGAGTTTGCTCGGAATGAAGCGCAGATGCCTCGTTGTTGAAGTCGTCGTGCGTCCCGGAGCCGATGGAGGGCGCCCCTCCGATGGGCGCCGGAACGAGTGCCTCCTCGCGGAGGCATAGTACGCCGAGCCGATCGGCGATGAAGTCTAGGCTTCCGAAGAGGAAGGCCTGGGACAGCTCAAAGACAGGTGGAACCCACATCCCAACAGGTGGGAGTGCGGGAAACTACAGTGAGCCGAAGCGAGTCGTATCGCTTGAGCCCACCACGATGAAGGTGGCGGAAAAGTGGGCCATCCGATGACCAAAAAGTGTTGAACGTACAACGTCTTCCCCACGAACGGCGCCAACTGTCAGTGCAGAAAGTGACCAACACGTAAATATTTGTAGTTTTGCCGTATGTTGTGATCGAAGGTGGCCTAGCACTCAATGACACATGGTTTATACTGGTTCAGGCAACGTGCCCTACGTCCAGTTTGAGTCGGTCGGTGACTTTATTCCTGAGCCTAGGTGCTCGAAGTTTGCAGTGGGGTTACAAACGAGAAGTAGAAAGATGGGGTGTACAAGAGGTCCGGTCGGACTCTGGTCCGAGGGGCCAAGAGTGACGGGAGCTCCGCTATGTGCTATGTGAACTTGATCGATTTGAATCAACTTAGTTGTGATAGAGAGAGCTCACCCCCTTTTATAGATGAAGGGGATGGCCTTACAAGTGAGAGGGAGAGAGCACGTATGCTGCTAAGTCTTGCTGCCCATGCCGACGGGTACAAGATGATGGTAGGCGTCCATAATACTGTTTAATATCAGAGGCATGTGGGAGGTTGCGTCGTCTTCTTCTAGTATGGCAGATGTCGGTGCCTGCCACACTGTTGATATCCATAGGCATGTAAGGGGTTTACCATGTTCGACTGGTAGGGGAAAAGCCGGCGCCCACAACACTGTTGATGCCTAGAGGCATGTGGGGGGAGCCTTACCGTATTTGTTCGGTATGGGAGTTAATGGCGCCCACAACACTGTAGGGGGAAACGTCGGCGCCTACAACACTGCTTGGGTTCTATCGTGCTAGGAGGGTCGCAGGGTACCGCCTGGTAGGTGTACAGAGTATGGTCCCTGGTATTACGGTTTGACTTGTGTGCCCTGCCTTACTTTCACCGTCCGTTTCCTGGTCCTTACCGAGCGGGCGTCCCCGGTCGGTTGGCCCCAGTCGGCTCTAACTGCGCCAGTCAGAGAAGATCTGTAAACGGGGGTTCGGTGTATCCCGGTCGGAGACGCGGGTTGGAGCCGGAAAGCGGTGTTTGGCCAAGCCTTCCGGTCGGAGAGTCCGTCCGGAGGCGGGCTAGAGACCGAAGCGAGCGCTCCAGTCGGAGAGGCGGGCTGGAGTCGGAAGCGGGCGGCGTTCCTCTTCGGCCAGGCCTTCCGATCGGAGATTGGATCGTCCTTCTGGTCAGTCGTCCAGGTTTTTTGGGCCGGTCCATGAGTTGCGCGTTACTCGCAACGTTGTCTGTTGGGCCGAGTCTTTGTTGGGAAGCCGGTCCATGAGGGGCCCCGGGTTTACGAACCCGACATTAATTGTGCATGACCTCTGTTTATTATCTGCTGGTTGATTGTTCAGGATTTTTGTGTAGTAGTAGATTCAGCTATATGCTCCATGGTCGAGTATTTTGATAAACTTTCACATGTCCATGTTACACTGCCACACATACATGTAAGTTGTGATATGAAGCAGCAACTAGCTGCATGTTAATTGGCTTCCGCTTTGGTTTTGTTTTTCTTAATTACTGTTATTGTGCTATCAAATAATTCGTCGTGTCTTCAGGAAGTAAACCTCTGATACTTTTCATTTGGGTTCTTTACCTACCGCCCAGCTACTGCAAACCGTCCAGCCGCCTGATGTTCATCTCACTGCCATAGTAAACAAGAGGTCGCTGCTCTTGAGGGCCACCTTCATGGCGCTGGCCCTCAAGGACTCCAAGGAGAAGACTGTCCCTCTTCCCAAGTTCCACTCAAGCACACAGGCATCAATCAGGTGCGCCCTTGATCTCCGCTCGTCAGTGTTCAGTAAGTCCTCGGATCCCCTCATCTTGTCATCTCTCACGCAGGATGTGTCCTCATCAAAATAAAAATAAAAAAGCAAGGCATCACCGCAGGAACCCGGCGTGGCCACACAAACACGCGTGCACTCCAGGCCCTGTGTGTAGGGCGGTGCCCACACAAAAGCAGTGGCCATCTCATTGGTCAGGTGCCTCCTTGATTGTGGTGAGATCAATATATGCATAAGGTATTTGCTTTACGGTCTCAGCTTAGATTTGCTTTCACTTGACTGCATGCCATGGTTTTAACCTGTGCTGGAGCCTAGGCGCGTATAGCAGTTCCTGTGTTCCTTCTAATGAAAACTACATGTTCAGGGTTTCTTTGCAGGGATCCGTTGGAAGGTCATGATTTTGACCTATGCTACGGCCTACATACATCCACCAATTCCTGTTCCTACTCACCAAACTACATGTGCGAGGGTTCCCTCGCAAGGATCCTTTTCAAGGTTCAAGGTATGCCAATACAATTCCTATCTCCATGTTATTAATGTTGCCTAATTTGTAGAAACGTTAGGATCGTCAGACTATTTAGCTTTGGAGCTTTAGGTAAAATGGTCCACAATGCTAATTGGGTTCTATACAACAGCATGTGCGTTTTCTTTTCTCCACAAACATTCCTAAATTAGAGAAAGTAATACATTATCTTTTGCCTCATGGAAACCATATGGCTAAGATATAATCCTCTATATCATACTTTTGGGTCCACCATTTTTATTGGCCAAAATTTGGTATCACCATCCAAAGGCCATTATGAGGCTTAAAATTTGTTGCCTCGTCCTAGACAACCTTTCATATCTTTCAAAGTTGGACAAAAAATCTTTTTATTTCTAGTCAGGCACAAATGTAGGCCTCATCAGACTTTGCTTCTTGGAAAGCCTCTCCGCATACTTTTGCTTCTTTGTCATATCATCTGCGCATTAAAGTTTCTCCAATGATGATATGACTTGAAGATGCAAATGCTGGATTAGAGTACAAAAACTGTCACAGTATCATGCTGATTTATCCTTTCCATCATCCGGATCATTGCCATTTGTATATTGCAGGTGAGTCCCTGCCCCCCCTACTATTGTCATCTTGTGATCAGCAACATTTCTATGATGAGGTTATGCCTCTGCTGAGCTGCAGGTACCCCCAATGGCTACTACCTGCTAACAAAAATGCCTCAGTGCTTCCTTAATAAATATATAATTGTCACCTTCATGTTTCTTTTTTTTGTTTTTGTTGAGACGTACTCTGCACTTCCATCTCATTGATATTGTTACTGACTTGCATCCATGCCAGTACAGCTTTCAATGCATTTCAAGCAGGAAAAAAGGTCCTACCAGCATGTCATGTGAAAAATGAATCAGTTCCTGCAAGCACAGATTATTTACAGATATTGGGGAAAAGAAAGGTTCTAGCATTTGATCTGTTTCGTCCAATCACAGTGTACTTTTGTGAAATCTGTAGTAAAATACCATGACACCATATTTTGGCTTTGAACCATGGTGCTCCTTTAACAGACAGGGACTAAAGAAGTCATTTACTTAATGCTATACATGGTCCACTAATGGGTATCTCTAATTTTTTGCGCTTTAAGTTCACTAATTGTTGTTTCATAGTATAAAGTACATGTTTATTGTAGTCATAGCAAAGTTAGTCATACCGGATCTCAGTTATGATGTAAATAAGATATAATCTACCCGTGAGTTCCTCAATTACCCGACTCCCTAATTTTTCTTAATTAGTATCATTCTGTTTGATTTTCAGCCATCAACAAGAGGCAACACATCACCTTCTGTTTCCTATCCTTGGCTACATGTACCAGCAGTTCTTCACAGGGACCGGTCTGTGAGGCCATTAACAACACACTGATTATGTTGCAGTAGTTCAGATCAGATTCAAGCTCTCTTCTACCTGCAATTTAGTTTGGTTAACATACTACATTGATCTCCTCTTTCTAGCAAGGCATCCGTTGTCTAAACTGAAAGCAAAATGTACTGGTAGTTAACACTGTTAATTCTGTGGTAAATTGTAAATTTGATAGCCCTGTTTTGGGCTCAAACAAAGTTTTAATATACAGAACTGTAATTATAATTCAGCCTGCCTGCAGCGACGCATGGGGTGCCATCTAGTATTGTTACATCACTAGTCCATTACGCGCGCCCTCGTGCGCGCCGGCAAATCACCTGGTTAAGGCGCAGGTAAAAAAATGTTTAATCTTTACATGGAAACAATATTAGGAGTTTAATGTAGATATTTCATGCATAGAAACCGAAAGATTGGAGCCTTTTTTATATGGTGCAGGACACATCTACTCTGCATAATCATAGACACGACATTTCCAGATCATACACATATCTAAATTTGCTTCCAAAGGAAAACAAATCATAGCAGCACAAAACATAGAAAAAAAAACTCCACTCCAACCCAAGGCGAAGAATCTTTGCTCTCACTCTCTTGCTATGCTTGCTCAGATTCCTGTGGCTTCTTCCCACCGTTCTAAACATCTCAAAGTATCAATTGCTGTGTTTTAGAATCTATAGTTTTTCACTATCCACTATATCCTATTGCAGTGGTTAAGGAATCTCAAATGATCATCATCTAAACTAGGAGGACAGCCATGTGGCAGTCTCTAGAGTTTCTAAAATATGCCCCCCTTAATCTGTATAGTACGTGGATAGTTTATCATTACTGAGAACTGTGAAATCTTTAAGGAATCTAGGGCATGCTTAAAATGTGACAATATAACAGAGATTTCACAGGAAAGGTGGCAACAAAACACGTCAATATATTTTTCTTCATGCAAGGTGACTAAAATATTTAGATAGTTCAATTTTACCTGATCGTTGACGAAACAAGCAGCACGAGAATTGTGGCAGAACACATGAAGCGGGTTAAGTAAATTGTTTCATTGCGTCATCATCCACCTATGCTTATAAATATTACTTGGAAATGATCAGTAACTACGTAAATTGGCAACCCAGGAAGGAAATTCAGAAAGAGGGAGCAACCAAAATCAAGTTGCAATCATGTAATGCAAGTTGGCACTCTAAGTAGAAAACAACTAACTAAGAAGGTAAGCTGGCCGGCTAAAATGTAGAGTAGATCTTTGGGGATTATGCTCTAATACATTAACTAAACTATCTGACACAAGCAAATTGATGTAGACGGGATGGAACCCTGTCATGGACATATTATATTACTAAAAAGGGCTATGGCATATATAAACCAAGATTAAGGCATCTTTGCGTGTAGTTATATATTATTTTAGTTTAACTATAAATAGCTTCTCAAAATGTACTACTTTAGCTTGATCTAGGAAATTCAAGATGGGAAGGGGAGGAGGGAAGGAATTAAGCCATCTTTGCTTGTAGTTCTATATTATTTTAGTTTAACTATAAATAGCTTTTCAAAATGTGCTACTTTACCATCCAGGAAATTTAGAAGGGGAAGGGGAGCAGGGAAGGGACAGCAACAGTTTTAGCATGCGATACCAGGAGGAAAATTTGCTTAAAAGAAAATTAAACAAGGGAAAATAGAATGCCTAAAAAAAGGGGAAAGGAAGAAAAATAAACGGATCTATCCATCAGCCCTTGACTGTAGCATGTAAATTACTATACTGACATAACAACATGCAATAGTTCCAACAGACCACCAATAATTCCAAGAGATCATCCGAACCATGTAACAGTTTTTTTCTTGGGAATCAATGCACTAAGCACAGAAGTAATAACAGACCAAGGAAACCTACTAAAACAGCACAAATATCGGACTGGGGAAACTGCCTGAGCCACAAGCTCACCAAAAGAACAGAACCTGAACCACCTCATGTGTAGTTTGCTTTCTACCATTTGCCAAGGTGGTAAAAGGCATACATAGGTACATGAAAATTTCAAATTAAGTCACGCACAGGAAAAACATAAACAATAGATGACCGAACCATAACAAAACATGTGGTAGTAGGAAAAGCTGTTGTTCATGGGCTGCCCCATTTTCATTTTATTAACGCAGCCACAAATTAAAGAGTCAAAAAAATACCATTTGCATATTTGAACAGAGTTGTATCTCTGAAACTTTTGTCCATGAGTAGCCCCATCAAGATCAGGCCACCCCCATGAAATTCTATCAGTGTTGTACATTACAATCCATTGAACGAACTGAATATAAAGACAATAAAGACAAATGAGCTTCAGTCTGATTGAACTTTTATATAAAATTAGCTCTATGAAAATCAGGTGTCACCTCAATCCTCAAAAATGAGATGTTGCTTGTCCACTCTGATAGTACGATTGGTAGCGACCGGCAAAGTCGTTGATCCCTTTTGAACAGATATAATACATCAATTGGTTGAGAAATATATTGCAATAGGAAAATAAAGGCTGCAATAATGGATTGAGGAGAAAAAAATATTGAGAAAGACCATCAATATACAAGGGTGTGGTTTATTACGAAGGATTTGGATATGCAGTAGCTATACTCTCTTGTGCTACTGAGAGTGAAAGAGGTACACCAAGCGAGCACCATGTGCAAAAACATTCATTTCATTAGAGGAAAATAATATCACCTTGCACATATGACATATTAGACAGAGTTAGAAATTGAAAAATTTCAATCATTAGGGGGAAAATAATATCACGATGTATGGAGGAAGATAAAAGAGTTTTTAACTGCAGGTTTAGAGGATTGTCTGAAAATAAGGACAACATCTTTTCTTTTGAGCTAACCATGACAGCAAAATGCAATACGTTGATGCATGAGCAGGCTTGAATCTATAGGCACAGTAATATACCAGGCTGGTACCTATAACCATTTTAACTAATGGATAGAGCTGCTCAAGTTACTGTTTCAAACAAACAAAGAGACTTCAACTCAGGTAATAGAAAACACAATATTGAAGGGGAAAAAATTGGCATGCTGTGGACCAGAAGGAACACAATTTCTATGTGGCTGCAATGTGGCGGCAGATGGTCCAGACATGGCTACAGACATTGCAACCAAACGAATCAGCAAGGCGGAAGCAAAGAAATCTTGAAGCTGGCAAACGTAGGGGCACAGAGCGAGCAGAACAAATTACCTACATAATATCTTGGCGTCGGCAAGACGGCAAACCGGCGGGCCGTCGAGGAGCCCGCAAACGAAGGCAAAGGTTAAAACAGCACTAAATCGAGCAGCAGTGAAGCATGAAAGGCAAAACGGGCGGCCGCCGAGAAACCAAAGATTAAAGCCGAAAATTAAAAGGAAGCAAACCGGATGGCAAAGAACAGAGCGGCAAGCACACGAAGGCTGCGGTTGAGACACGAAAGACGGCGTGGGCCGACGGTGGCGTGTCTTTGTAGTGCCTAACCCTAACAAACGCCAATCCACGAGCAGAGGGAGGAACACGGTGGTCAATAAGGCGGAATGCAGGAAGAACCGAAGGCACAAGGCAAAACGCAGCCATAGCAAGGAGGAGGACCGAAACAAGCGGGGAAGCCGAGAAGCATGACGCAGAAAGAAGAAGGCGAGGAACAATGGTAACCAAAACCTAAAAGGGACGGCCACAGGCGTGGGAGGACTGATCCGGTCATGGAGGCCCCCAAAGCTTCACGCTTGGTGCTCTACACAGACTTAGGGGAACGACCGGATCCGGCCATGGAGGCCCCGGATCGACCCAGCAAAGAAGGCAACAAGCACAAATCGCATAGATCGACGCTGGGCACTGGCGAGGGAAAGAGAGGAGGAGCAAGAGAGAGGCCACCTTCACCTGCGTGCGCTCACACGCGGAGCCGCTACGTGCTAGGTGCGCCCTTGGGGCCCACCCGCGCCACCGCACAACTGTGCCGAGGGGAGCACTCGGCCCGCTCTGCCGCACCGCCGTGCCTAGGGGCCGCACCCACGGCGCCGCGCTGGTGGGCGACCTCGCCTGGCCGCTGCGCCTCCATGCTAGGGGGCAGCTAGGCCGTGGCC
This sequence comes from Miscanthus lutarioriparius, assembly GCA_904845875.1. NCBI lineage: Eukaryota > Viridiplantae > Streptophyta > Magnoliopsida > Poales > Poaceae > Miscanthus > Miscanthus lutarioriparius. The sequence continues at coordinate 41,673,825 of CAJGYO010000012.1, forward strand.
TCGCTGCAGGTGCCGCTATTGGGGACTCTGCCAGAGCCATGCCGTGAGAGATGAGGGGAGAGGGAAGAGCGGCGGATGACGCGAGAGGGAGCGGTGGAAGGATCGGGAAGAGCAGAATCGAAGCCAGCCAGATATGTCGATGGGCTTGCTCCGAGCGAAGCCGCACAACACCGAGAGAAGGTAAGGGAAAAGCTGTGGAAGCGGAAGCCAACAGAGAAGCAGGTTGCTCTCGGCCGAATCCACTCTAGACAACCATGGCCACATGATCGAAGATCCAACGGTTGTAAACGAAGGGGTGACGTGGATAGCACGAGAGATGGCCAAAGGAAACTACCTTAATATATTAGAACTAGTCCATGACGCTTGGCGCCCTCTGCACGGCCGGTAAATCACACTGGGTTAAGGCGCAGGAACAAAATATTTTTAATCTTTGCATGGAAACAATCTTAGGAGTTTAATGTGAGGACTATTGGTCCAAAGTCCAAACTAAAAGGTTGGGCTAATGAACATACCATGATGGACGATTTCTACTCCAGTATTTGCGCAAGTACAAACACCGAAAATTAGCAGGAGGTAGTTCCTATGCTTTCAATTTGAACTATGTAAACCATCAACCAACATAAGCAGAGAGGAGAAAATATACTAATTTAGACTGTCTTAGATTATTATATATGGAAACTGCAGAGCAGCGAGTCTTGGAAGAAGCATATGAAGCTAGGCAAAAAGGCACGGGAATTACAGAGTGTAGCAAAGGAATGGCATCCTAAGCAATAGCTAGAATAAACCCCGTCAAGTTTGCATTAGTTTAAAAAAAGCAAGCATGAATGTGAAGCCGATAAAGAAAGGCAAGATTGAGAATCAATAAAACCACGAAAGATGTACTTCATTAGGTGTGGTGTACACGACATCTTAGATGTCCAAATTTGTTAAAAAAACTAAAATGATAGATGTGTCGATTAGCTGACCTCTATCTAATGGTATATACATCAACGTAAAAGTTGTATCTGGTGGTTGCTTGTACCAATTAGCTGATCCCCAAATAAAAAAAGCCAAGCTGCTGGGAAAGGTTGACAAATCAAATATACATGAGCACCTTAAGACCCATACCTTTTTCTGTCAATTCATCAATTTAACTTATGGTGTGGCTGAAATATGCTTCAAATTGACAATTTTAACCTGAATATACAAATACAAGATAGCGATCAGGTCATGTAACAACAATTACCTCACAGATATGATTGTAGTAATGTGATAGTGATGTGTTAGCAGTGTAAAAAGGTACATATCAGACTAAAGGTTGACTAAGAATGAACGACAAGGACATCTAACATGTACCAAATAAACATGGTCACCCATAGTAATTAGGAAGGGGCATTCTAACATATTGAAGGCTGATATGAACTGTACAAATAGCATAGTTAGATCTGGAAAGAACTTGCGTGTACTAGAGAAAGCAACAACAATTGGCAAATGGGAAACCTACCTGCATACGATGAATCACTAAACATGTACAGAAAACAACCTCACATGGAATTGAAGTATCACAGCCAAATCTAATCACAGGAACTCTTATTGCTGCTCCTATGCGGACAGGGGAAAAAATAGGAAACTGAAGGGCCATGTGGAGGATGAGAAACCATGACCAGAGCGTAGGTTAATAGCTGGATTAGAACTAATCAACAAAGGAAAGATGTAAAGAAAAAAAGAGAACTAATCAATGATGAAAGGTAGAAGCATGATCAAGGTGCGATGTTTATGTGAATAACCGTAAAAATGTGAATCCAGGGAATAATTTTACAGCCATAGATTGAGGTTGCAACACAGAGAACAGAAAACTGAGAAAAGTAGAAGAGGCTGTAACACAGAGAACATAAAACTGAGAAAAGTAGAAGCACAATCAAGGTTGCAGTATAGAGCAAAAAAAAATACAGATAAGAGCAGGAGCACAATCTACTTACCTTAAGAAAGCAGAAGGAAGAAATCATGTGTATTAGCAGAACTATTATAAAAAAACCCAACACACTGATTAGTCCCTCGGAAGCAACCAACAGCTACACAGCTGCGAAAGACATGAACCCGAGAAAAGATATATCTGTAACAAACTATGATAGAGGTTGTTTTAAAAGGAAATTGATTTTCCATAGCAACAGCATATGTGCACGATTGTCAAGACAGGCTCCGCACAATCAGCAGAATGATAAAGAGACCAACAAATTATGGCTGTGCTTGTCTTCAACCTGGACGTAGGAAGGCATAGATGTTAATTTTGTTTTCTACTGAAGTATAAGCGTCGGACAGTCACAGAGCTGGCACAACGGAAAATTATGGATGTAAACATATACACGCAGCGAACGGCACTGTTGAACGACAGAGGAAACCTAAGAAGACAAGAATAGAAATATATTGTAAATGTAAAACAAAAATCTGAAAGGTAATGCCGCAGCGCTACTAAACCCAATCTAATTAGCAAAAGAGCAGATGCCAGTGGAGAAATGAGCTACAAACGACAAATTAAAATATGGAAACAAACTAATCAGCACCTAGTAGCACCCTCAAATGCCACAAACAGGAAATCTAAGAAGAGAAGCATACCAATACACTGTAAGTGGAAAAACAAAAAATATGAAATGAAGCTAATTAAGCAGCACCTACTAAACCTGATCTAATTAGCATAGAGCAGAGGCCTACGCCAGCGCACAAATGCGCTATAAATCACAAACAGAAAAATCTGAAAACAAATTAACTAGCACCTAGTAGCAAGCTCCAACACTGGAAACAGGAAACCTAAGAAGATGATGTGACAGTGACTTCTCAAATTATTGCTTGTGAGAGCTCAAGCAAGGATTCTATTCCCAAGATTGCATCTGCTAGTACTTATGACCATGTTTCAAATAATGTGACTTTGATTGGCCGAGAACACATGCTAGTTGCAACCAAGAGTGACTTGACTGATGTTTCAATTAATAATGGTTCATTCAAGGAAATATTAGAGGGAAAGCCTGTCTTGTATCATGACGTTTCTCATGTTGCTGACGTGAAGGGCAATGGACCAAACATGCTTGTTGCTACCCAATGTAAGTCTAAAGATAATGACGCTGATGATGATCAGATGAAGGAAGATGCTAGGATTAAGCCAAAGCCAAGGATGACTTTGTTTAAAGAAAGGGAGGATGATGAGCCCATGGATCCACAAAATATTCATGCAAATAATTCTAGCATTAATTTAAATATAGCTGCTAATAATTCTTTGAAATCCTCTGGTCTTAAATTTGGAGCTGTCATTTTTAATGAGAAACAAATCACAAATATGGAGAAATTTACTACTGGTGGCCTATCTTCAAATATCATCTTTGGCGGTGTGACATTCAAGAAAGCGCAAAATATGAAGCCAAGAAACAATATATTTATCGGCTCCATACAGGTTGATATCACTTGAATTGTTATGGCTGTGGAGAAATAATTGGAGAGGCGTGGGTAATATCAAATATCCAGACGTGGAGATAGGAAGGGCAGTCCAACCTGAGCACGCCATGGACTTGGGCTGTCCAACCTAAGCACGTGATGCATTTATTTGTTTAATTAAAATAGAGTTTATGGTAACTAGCTAAGTAGCCGCATTGTTTAGTATTTCTTTTCATATATGGCTTTGGAACCAGACGTCCGCTTAGGTGCATGTGGCGTGGTGTCCTGGTTCACGTGTCAGAGTCGTGCGCCTGCGCGCGTATAAAGGGCTGCTAATCAGCCTGTATCAGATAGACTGGATTTTATTTTGTGGAGTTATTTCTCGTCGAGCCGCCGCTCGGAAAACTCTAGATGGTGTTCTCATCAGGTTCTTCGTCTTGAAGATTATCTTCCAGATTCTTGTGAATCTGCTGAAGTGCGTGATCAAGCTGCTACGGTTTGAGTGCGTTGCTTGGATTTCTGTGGAATCCCTATCTTCTGATCGTGGTTCGTCATGGCCACAGATGGAAGGATTATCCTAGGGTTTGGTTTGCATGTAATGTAAGCTGATTCCTCGTATCTTTTGGCTACATTGATTTTCGTTGCTGTGATTGTTTAACGAAGATTATCTATCCTATCGTGAAACACCACCAGTATTTATCTATTTGGATTGTTGCTTGGAGTTTGCATCTGCGGAACATTTTTGTTGTTGCCGCTGTCAAGTGCTGTCAGTACAAGCTAGTATACTGGAATACGGAGGTGTCATTCTACAGAGTGGTCATTATTTTATATTTGATTATTCTGTGAATTGGCGTGGTTGCTGGTGGTTTCTGTGATTGTCTGAGAATACTATTGCTGCTTCATTGGGGTTCTAATTATTTCAACATATTAGTTTTGCAGTGACAGCAGATTTGGCCTCAGGATTAAATCAGTGATTAAATAGCAAGAACTACTGTCGTCTGACAGGTTAATTTCAGAAATTGCTTGTGCTTGCTGTTGCACCGTGAAAGATTGGGAAATTTATTTGGACAGTGTAGGCGTGTCCTCATCAGTAGTAAATTTCTCCATATTTGTGATCTGTTTCTCATTAAAAATGACAGCTCCAAATTTAAGACCAGAGGATTTCAAAGAATTATTGGCAGCTATATATTAAATTAATGCTAGAATTATCTACATGAATATTTTATGGATCCATGGGCTCATCATCCTCTCTTTCTTTAAACAAAGCCATCCTCGGCTTTGGCTCAATCCTAGCATCTTCCTTCATCTGATCATCATCAGCGTCATTATCTTTAGACTTACATTGGGTAGCAACAAGCATGTTTGGTCCATTGCCCTTCACGTCAGCAACATGAGAAACGTCATGATACAAGACAGGCTTTCCCTCTAATATTTCCTTGAATGAACCATTATTAATTGAAACATCAGTCAAGTCACTCTTGGTTGCAACTAGCATGTGTTCTCGGCCAATCAAAGTCACATTATTTGAAACATGGTCATAAGTACTAGCAGATGCAATCTTGGGAATAGAATCCTTGCTTGAGCTCTCACAAGCAATAATTTGAGAAGTCACTGTCACATCAGAAGACAAGCACACAACTATACTGTAAACGAAAAACAAAAATATGGAAGGTAACCAAGCAGCACCTACCAAACAAAGTGTAATTAGCAAAGAGCACAGGCAACAGTATGGCAGCGGACGAACGCGCTATAAATCACAAACTAAACCCTGGAAACCAACTAATTAGCACGTAGTAAATCAAAGTCGGTTAACAAAGAACAGAAGCCAATTTTGCAGACACTGAAATAAAATACTAAGCATGAGAAATATCAATAAACTTGAAACATTCGCCTTCTTCCTTTTCTTTTGCGTGCCCTCTATAAGCAAAACGTTGTAAACCAATCCTATTAGTAGAAAACAAAGTTAATATTGCAAACAACCCTGGGAGATGCAACCTTAATGTAGGCCGTCGCCATCGGCGCTCTCTATATAAGGAAACTTGGCATGCATCTTGGACATGAAAATTTTTCAATCGAACAAAACAAGGAACCGTACATTGTGAATCAGGCGGAAACGGCAAACCTCGACGAAAACATGGATCTGGCGTGACGACGACGGTGGGGTTCACTAGCGTCAACTGCAACGACGACGGAGGCCACCTGTACCGGGGGCGGCTCGTGGCGATGGTGCCGCGGCGGAAGCCGGCCGCGCCGGGGCACCACCACGCGCGCGCGCGCATGGCCGGCTGGCCGTCCGTCGATGAGTCGGTCCGTCTGTGCTGTGCTGAGTTGGTGCGCTGGGGCCTCCCTAGGGTTTGCGGCACGCCGGGGGCCGTCCGGAGGCACAGGAGCGGCGGAGCCACGGCACTGGAGAGGGCGCAGCGCCGACGCAGGTGAAGGGGAGGGGGCGGCGCCGACGCTGGGAGAGGCGAGGCGAAGGAAGGAAGAGGGTGGAGCGACGGAGACGAGAGAGCGACAGAGGAACGGAGGAGACGAGCGATGCCGTGGGTTGGAGAGAGACTGAACGGGATGGAGCGATATTTATCTATAGCCATTCATCTGCTGACGCGTGGGACTGTACAGTAGAGGAAAGGTGGGGTAAACCAGAACCACTAGATGCAAACCAGACGGCAGCTATTAATTCTGCTAGCATGGCCACCCTGAGGAGCGGCTGAGCCAAACTGGCTTAATATATATAGATGTGTCCTATCAAGTACATGCAACCATGTAACCCTGTTGTCTTCTTTACCTGTACATGCATGTGATTTTGAGAAGGTTCCCAAATGGTTGTTTTATTTTCTCTACTAATAGTAGCAAATATGAAGCGTGATATTTTTCTTAAGGGCAATGCTAAGGTACAAACTTTATCTTTGAGGAGGTAATATTTCAAATCAATATGAGCCATTGATTTTTATATTCCTTTTATAAATTACTTAATAAATTAATAAAATCCAGGAAAACAAAATAAAATCCCTCCACATCCCCCTAATGACGGGAGTAAGACATGCATGCCGAATTGCCGATTCCCCTAATCATGCGCGCCTATGCTTGGGATCCCGACGGCGTGCGCACGGGTGGAGCAGGCGGGCTGGAGTCGGGGCCACGCCGGTCGTCCTCGCGCGCCGCCACCGATCCGGCCATCCTCGCTCCCTTCCGGCCAGGTCGCCTCGATCCGATTCTTCCCCACAAATCTCTGAATCAGATCCCTTTCCTTGCTCCTTCAATCACGGAAGATGCTGCTTTGGCGATGTCGCCGAACAAGCGGCGGTCACGGGACCGATCCCCAGGTTTCCATCGCCACCTACGCAGCCATTGCAAGCCGGTAAAAACATTGGAGCTTTGTGTTCAATCATGCATTTGCTTTCATACTTCTGAGATAGCCATCTCGTCCTTCCCTCACGTTCTGCAGCTGGCCTCTCCGAGGACGATGGTGCCGGTTCTCCGTATCACCTGCAACTAGATCGGTATGCGCTCCACTCCCAACTCTTATTGCTTGTGGCCCTCACTGAATGTTGGCATTTGTTTATTATTGCTGCTCTCCGTATCATGATCGAGTACTCTAATTGTTCGGCCCTGTTCGACAGGACTGAAAAATACTGTTCCGGCTGATTGTTGTGAGAGAAAAATATTGTTCTGGTAGGACGTGAACAGTGATTTCGTGAGTGACAGAGCCAGCCAGCCAGCCGAACGGCATCTTCGTTATTATTTATCACAATTGAAATCAGATTATTGAAGTTGGTGAAGTGTGGGCCTTAGCTGCTTTAAAATGGTATTTTACAATTGGCATAGTGTACATACATTGTGTAAGGTTTGAAGAGAATAGTTTAATTTTGATGTGTTTTTTTATATGATTGACAACCAGGTTCAAATCGGCTGGTGCTGATACGATCGTATACGATCGTGGATTATTACTGCTGGCTGGTTTGGTGTGAGAGAAAAATACCGTTCTAGCTAAAAATTTACGATCGTTTACAACCAAGCGAACAGGCCGTGCATGCCGGAAAATTTTGGGGCACTGTGCAGGAATTTGACAGATGAACAAAAGCGTATCGTAAGAAAAATAGGATTAGGCGGCCTGCTTAGTATACCGTCCATGCCTATTCAACGCATGCTAGTGGAGTCTCTCGCCGAAAATTTCAATGAAACGGATAGGACCTTCAACTTACGCAGCCATGTGGTTTCTATTTCCAATTGGGATGTGTACTGTATCTTAGGTTTATTTGATAAAGGGGAAAAGATTGAAATTAGTAGAAAACATGCGGACCCTATATTGTTTAATCTTTATAAACAAAAGGGTGATCCAGCCATCACATTCAAATACATAGAGGAAAGGATACCAAGGGAGACCGACGAGGTTCACTTTACTAGACTTTTCGTGCTATATGCAGTTGGTACAATTTTGGCCCCTACCTCTAAGACTGTCTCCAACGGAGCAGCCATCGGACGTCCCAAACGCAAAATACGTGCTGCACAGTGTTTTACGTCTCGAAAACGCGCTTCAACGGAGGAGGCAAACAAGGCAGGCATTTTGCGTAGCAGGCGACTTGCAAGGCAAAAAAGCGTCGTCTCTTCCGACAACGCAAAACACTGTGCAGTGGGCCGGGCAGCCTGAGGGAGTGGGGTGAAGGGTCGGAGGGGACCTCGATGCTGAGGCCGCGCTCGTACTCAGCGACGACCTCCTCGTAGGCGCGGGCGTCGTTGGCGGCGTCGAATAGCAGCATGGCGTGGAAGTGGGCCAGCTCGATGGACTCTGGCGCGAGCTCGACGGAGCGCGGCCCGGTGGTGGCGCGCGCGGGCTGCGGAGTCGTCGAGGATGGAGGCGGCGCGGGCGTGCACGGTGCCATGAGCCCGCAGAAGCAGCGGCGAGGAGCCACCGCCACGCGCGAGCTTGGGGAGCCGCCATCGCTTGGATCCGGGGGGGCCACCGCCGCGCGCGCCTAGATCTCGCCGGCCGCGGGTCAAGAGCTCGCCGGCGGGGCCTCTCGCTTTCGGGGGGGAGGAGGAGAGCTTCGCCGCCTAAGCCGCGCGCAGACAGCGCTGCAGCGCCTGCAAGCAAGCTCGCTCGGCTGCTGGCAGCCAAGGCCCGGCCGCCACCGCTGCTTCGCTTCGCGTGGTTGGGAGAGAAGTACAGAACGAGAGGAGAGATTTGGGGCTTGGGACGTCCGTTGAAGAGGTGAAGTTATGGGTACGTAACATTTTCACTGTGCGTTACCTAAAATGTGAAATTGGTCTCATGTTTGGGTTCCCGTCGTTGGAGTCGGTCTAAGGAGTTTGTTGGTAGCCTAACCATTGTCCTGTTTCCTTGGCTGATAAGCCATGGCTGAAAGTACTGTTGGCTGATTTATTATAATAGAAAAATATTATTCGTTGAAAAAGTACGGCCAAGCGATCAGGGCGCATGTACACACACGCTAACCAGGCTCACCACGTGTACACACACGCTAACCAGGCTAACCGCGAACACGCTACAGGCTAACCACACACGCTAATCACGTACACATGCAAATCCTAACACATGCAAAATCAAGTGTATCAAATTACATACAAAATAATATAGTAATCAAAATATATCAAGTAAAAGTTATAAAATAAAAAAGATCTACCATATCAGTCAGAGATCACGCATGCATCAATCAAATCTAGAAAAAACGATTTTTTATGGGTGTGTCTCCACAGCAGTTGCCTGAGATTTTGCATAAGCTTCAGTCATCTTCAACCTCTTGCTCCGCCGAGTGCCCCGAGCTAGCCAGCCCTTGGTGTCGTCCTGCCTCGTCGTGTAAGTGTGCAACTGCAGCCGCAAAAGCATCGCTTGCTGACCCGCGCGCCGGCCCTTCCTTGCTTGCTTGACCTGGCTATACCTACCTGCCTGTGCGCCCTGGACTGCACCGCACAGGAACCCCCGATGTGCAAGCGCCCCTGAGCGCCTGGCTGGCTGGGAGAGATCGCTGGTCGGCAGTCGCCTGGCTGGGCACAGCGTCGGAGTTAATTAGTCAATCGTTCATCTTCTGGTGAGCCCGTCGACTGACGGATAAGCAAATTATCAGGCAACTGTGCTTGAGTATTTCTCATTTTTTATATCTAAAACTTTCCTTATTTATCATATTTTATAAAATAAAAAAATAAAAAAATATACATATCATCTATTACCTCCAAGAAGGTAATAGTTTATCGTGACCGTCCGATTGAAATCAATGAATAACTCATAGTCATTTGGGGTACCGCAGCAAAGCCCTTCTCTTAAACGTATGAACGGACCATTAGAAATCGATGACGTTTCTTCTGGTGCCATATCTCTTGATTGTACTAAGTATAAATTAATATAAGTACAACGTGTTGCCTTAGAATTCTGCTAAAAAGCACATTGAAGGTAATGATATTTAAAATACCAGAAACAACACTGACAACTACAAACTAGCTTATGCATTTACACGGACATTTGTGGCGGTTCCTAAGTAAAAAATATATTATTTTTTCTATAAGGGAAACACTGGTGCAAGAGACTACAACCTTGGCAGTGATTATGACTACGATGGTCGATGTTGAAGACTACAACCATGACTTTGACAGGGGTTATGACAATTATGATGATGCAGACGATGGCTCTAAATCCCCTCATGACTTGGACCTTTGGTGATAAACAAAGGATATGCACTTCTTCTTTGTCCACTAAACAATTTGTCTTATTATGCTATATGATATGAGATGCCATAATAGCTACAATGAAACCGGTTAAGGTTACATCTCATTGCATCAATGAGCTTGTAAGGATAGAAAAATGATTTGATAGATTAGACAATAATGATATACTACCTCCTATTTTTAATAATTTACATTGGTTAGCTTGAACTAACTAACGTCAATTAGTAAAAGTTGAGGGGCGTACAATTAATATTATGGGCAGGGACAATTTATATAGTATGGGTTCCATAACATAGACACCAAAGGATGAAGAAACATTTTGATATAAGAGTTGACCGACAACATGATCCAAATGGATTACATAATTTATTCAATAGTACTCTGTTTCGACACGATAACGTATGATAAGAAAAAAAAAGACTCCCCCCGAAGTAGCTATTGAGCTTTTGATCTCTTGCGCAGAGTTGAACTGCAATCTTACTAACTTAGGTAAGTGTTCATCTTGGTCTTGCTATCAAAAATACCACGGAGGCGATGCTCCATCTTGACCTGATGGCATAGGTGCATTACTCGGAGCGGCATGATATGTGATCTTGGGACCTTGCTCAGATGGTGAGATAGCATTGTAATTTGCTGGTGCGGGTGCTATAGCTGAATGCATCGGTCGAGATGATGGCGGGAATTTCCTATGGCCACGTGGTGGTGGTGCCTTACCATGAGAAGGCGCCGGTGGTGGTGGATACTTGTGTGTTGGAGGTGGCGAATTATGTGGCGGGTAGCGAGTTGGAGGCGGTGGCAGGAAGTGATGAGCTGGGGGCGGTGGAGAATAATGAGCATTGGGTGGAGAATAAGGCGGTGGAGAATGATGTGCGGGAGGTGAAAAATGTGGTGGTGGTGCATGGTGAGCCGAAGGCGGTGGTGAAGGGTGAGCAGGGGGCGGAAAACGAGGCGGCGGTGAATGGTAAGTAGGAGGTGGAAAATAAGGTGGCGGTGCGTGGTGAGTTGGGGGTGGTGGTGCATGGTGTGCAGGAGGAGATGGAAAATGAGGCGGTGGAAAATGAGGTGGCGGTGTGTAGTGAGCTGGGGGTGGTGGTGCATGGTGTGCAGGCGGTGGTGCATGATGAGCAGGGGGTGGTGGAGGGTGGTGAGCCGGGGAAGGGCTTGGCGGAGCTTCATGGTGGTGGTGGTGGTGGTGATGGCCATGGTGGCCATGATGTTTGTGGTTAGGCGAGCCGTGGTAGGACGGTGGCTCGACCGGCGCCAACGACTCATGGTGGTGGTGCTTCCCATGCTCAGATCCAGGGTGTGCAGCCAGTGGCGCCTCGGCATAGGGCGCATGAGCCTCTGGTGCTTCTACCGGTGGGAAGGCATAGGGAGACGATGCAGCGCTGCAGCACGAGGAGAACGCAGCGGCAAGAGCAACAAGGAGGGCGATGCCCTTCATGTTCGTGGTGATGCCCATGCTGTGGTTTTGGCTTGCCTCCGATGCTCCTCCATTTCGCGCCTTATATAGTGGCAGTGGCCGTTTGAATCTTGAGTTTGATGTTACCAAACACATTATCTTGGGTTGGGTGCTGCTGGTGGACAAAGACAAACTGCAGAGGGGCTATCTCTCCCAAGAATGTGCGAGCGATTGACTGGGC